>OZ007562.1:194091154-194518302 GCA_963931875.1 Pollenia griseotomentosa
GATCAGCTTTAAACACTGAGGTTTTAATTGTTCCCGTAATCCTTAATGTGCTCCCTTACAGACCAGCTTCATAGTAAAAGAATATCATGGCTCTTCAAATGTTATATTTTTTTTGTAACTTGTTAAGAACTCGTTCACACGACATGTTTTTTTCATCTGACTTGTCAAATTTTCCACTGAAAAATACATACATGTCGTGTGTTACCCTGCCTTTACACATGCAAGTAGTGGCATGCCACTGTTGTATACATATTATCAAAGAAAAATTGTTCGAAAGAGTCGAATCTCATGCCATTGGCTTTTGTGTTTACACATGCCACTGCGAGTTCATTTTCAAAATGTCGTTGAAGCGTCAACTTAAGATAATTTGTTGACTTCTCAAATTAAAAAAAAAAGTACCAAAAAACCAAATAGAGTTACCGAGTTAATCATATAGGCACATTTTTCGGGAAATGTTTTACATTTATTTATATAAGCATTATTTTAACATTATTAATGCTCTATAATTAACAAACTTGCTTTTATTAATGCGCGTTTCAAAAAATTAATCATAATAATAAACGTATCATGTAAAAACTTTAATAACAATTTGACAATAATCCAGTTAATTTGCATTAAATTTTGAACAGGGTAACATTGTTCATCGTTTTGTCATTTAGTGGCAAGCAAGTGCCAAATTTCCACTCGCATGCAATTTTTGCTGCCACTGGAGCTGCCATTGCGAAAAATTTGAGTGTATTAGTAAAAAAACGTGAGTGTATTGAGTTTTTCGAACTGGCAGTGGCATGTGTAAATGCTAGGTTACCTTTATTACGTTGCTTCTGTAAAAATCAGATGCAAAGTCATCTGACAAAACTTCATTTAGATCTTGCTCTATTTTCTTCTGACAAACCATCAGACATCAGCTGTGTCAGAAATCTATGCCGGGAAGAAATCGGCAGCGGCGGTAAACTATTGACGGTACCATTAGTCGGCTGAAGTTAATATTTTAGAAAACCGATATATACATGATCATTTCACCATTGAATTAAAATTATGTACATTTATTTATAAAAAATATTTCATTATTATCAAAAATAATTTTTAGGAATACAAAATTTTAATTCAAAAGATTTTGGTATTCGTGCTTAATTCCCAGTTTTTATTCTAGATAAAAACACTTGAAATTTATTGTTGATGGGATAAGCTATTCCTATGCGCATTTCACTGGTTGCTTAGGCCAGATCATCAGGAAACTTCATCCATAAAGATTTTGGAAAAACTAAAGATATTAAGCCAAATAAAACTCAATTGTAGTGCGGAATGGAAGAGGAGATAAACTCACTGTGTATTGTTGATGTTTTTGTTTAAACTTTGATATTGTTACAAGTAGAACTGTTGCTTATGATGTTTTATTTGGTTTAATATCTTTAGTTTTCCCAAAATCTTTATGGATGAAGTTTCCTGATGATCTGGCCTAAGCAACCAGTGAAATGCGCATAGGAATAGCTTATCCCATCAACAATAAATTTCAAGTGTTTTTATCTAAAATAAAAACTGGGAATTAAGCACGAATAACAAAATCTTTTGAAATATTTCATTATAATATCCTAAATTGGTATCTTCTTAAAGAAAAAAATTTCAAGACGGTTGAAGTCTTTTACGGTGCAAATAAAAATTTTTGTGACGGCAGAGAAACCGAGAACTATGCGAAAATAACAGAAAAAATGTCAGAAGCAAATTACATGTACGTTTGTGATCGAACGTTAAAAACATTATGTAAAACGGCAATTTTGGCAGACATGTCCAATTACATGTGACTTAAAAAGATGACAAGTCAGATGTAAAAAACATGCCGTGTATATGCTCCTCTACTGCATCTCTACATGTCTTATTTACTATTATTGCTTCGCAAAACAAGAAAATTTTTGATTGGGCTGATATTTCACGTATTGTTTTCGGAATTTTGTTAATAGCAGCAGTTGAGTTCATCTCAATGCAAAATGATACATTAAGGAAAAAAATCGCTGTTAAGTACAAACTCTTTCAAATTTAGAAACAAATTAAGATCTATTAAGATAAATCAGGGATGATAAATGAGAAAACCAATATCGTACTAACGAACTTTTTAAATCGTACTTTTTCGACCCCCATAGTACTAAATAACTTTTTACCAATTTTTTTTATAAAAGAAAAGTCCTTTGTTTCGATTAGACTTGAAACTGTAGGCACATATAGTCTATTTCATTCCTTTGTTTTTATTTGTTATAATTTTTTCCACATTCGCTGAAGAGTCTGGAATGGACAATATTCCTTGGGTTATTCTACTAAGCTCTGAAAACATTAACTGATCTAATTAATTTTTCATTGTGGTCACTTTGGACCAAAAAACAGAAATATTTTCGATTTTTAAGTTTTGTAAAGCATCTACTTATATCCGACAAAGTTCGAAAGTCGTTATTAATAGTATCGTAATTTGCACTTTCATCAGAAATATTTTTAATAAAAGCTGTACTATACAGGTTTTTTATTGAAATCACATTTTCTGGAGCAAATTTTGCTAGCTAGCTTAAAATTTCGTCGTCGAAGTTAACTTTATTTCTTTATTTTTAATTTAGCGCTTGTAAATTCTCCTTAAAATCAATCAAAGTAAAATAATAATGACGTGACTGACAACCATCTGGTTTACGAATATTTCAAAATATTATGAGTTTCCGTTCCAAAATAATCTTGAAATGAGAGAAAGTCGTCTCTTACACTAGAACTTTTGCAGAAGCGGTTTCCTATATCCTTAAAAAACCTGTCAGTATCATCAGAAAATGCAAGCTTATATGCTGCCGCTGATACTTAATTTAGAACGTGGCATATGAATTCAACCAATGGACAATTGCAAAAAATCTATTCACAAGAGCGAAGTTCAGTGTTTGTTGCAAATGCTCTTGCAATAGAGCAAATGCAAAATAGCATAGCTGTTTTGTTAAAGCCAACAAAAACAGAGTTTCAGTTAGATTTCATAAAAAGCTACCAAATTTCGCGTTTTTTTCGCAAGACAATTTGGACCAAACACACACGTCAAAAAAATCATTTAATGATCTAATAAGAGGAAAATTCAAAATTTTTGGGACGAAGCATTTTATTTGGAACATAAAAGATATTTTTCCCAAAGAATTATGCATTTGGGGTTGGAATAACATTGACTTATTCCAACCTCAAATGCATACAGCGTACCTCATATGACACTTGGGGAGAAATAAAATTTAAATGTGGTAAAGCATATTTGATAATCCTCTGTTTTCTTAACTCGTCTAATATGAATATTTAGTGAAGTCTCCAAATTATGACACCGTACTCCAATGTGGATCTGACAAAGAATGAATTTAACATTTTGAATGCATGTTTTTCAGAAGTATAACAAATGTCGTGTTATGATACTTTAGTATTCAAAATTTTAGCCGCGTTTATCACCATTGAATTAAGCGTACTCTTCTTAGCTTTACCAGTAGATTGCCAAGCTGGTTAAAATTTGCGACTAGCACAGTGTTTTTATTTTCATTATAAAGGTGTTTTTTTTTCAATAAAATATTTAGTGAGTGTGCGTGACTGTTAAGCACTCACGCGTGCAGGTCTTATTTTCTATGTTATATTACAAATAGGACAATTTTCTCTTGGAAGATATCTTTCAATCGTATAAATTTTATGTTTACGTATAAGTATGTTTTCCGCTATACAAGTTCGTGTGTGTCAGTGATGGCAAAAATAGCTTTGAAAATATAGCAAGAAATTTTTTTTGCGTTTAGTTTTATTTATACCAAAATCGCGAAAAAAAAATCGCGTTTTTGTGTATTTCATATGAACGTTTCTTAATTCAAGTTACATGCAATCCGTTTTATGCGCTAAACTTTTTTTGATCAGCTGTTGTGCTTATGTTTATCAAACAAAAACAATTTTGCTAAAAATAAAAAATGTAATTGGTATCAATAAGTTTTTCTTTCATGGCATTTGCTAAAAAAAAAAAAAAACACAACGAAGATGGCACTCAGAACATAAAAGTAATTGATGTTCTTAAAATTAATTTGTAGTGTATTTTATTCTTAAAAGTTATCGCAATCTTTATTACGAGAGTCTTTTATTTTATTAAAAACTTTTGTTATTACAAAAATAGTAAAAAGGAATCTACCACACAAAAATATTTTTCGGTAACATTAATAATAAAATATGATTTGTCATCCATGACCATCAAAAACAGATGACATTTTTCACCACACATGCGACGCATACAATATTAAGCTGGAGGTCCACACCACGCGTTACACGCATTTTCGCTGTCTACGCAGCTGTCAAAAAAGTAAAATCTGTGTCGTTATATGTAACAAGTTACATGCACAAAAGCGTAGGATGCATTGAGGAGTTGAATGCGAAAAGTAGGTTTAATTTTTACTTTTGTAAGCGTCAGAAGCAGCGTTCGAAAAAATCAGCTGGTTTTGACAAATGAAATATAATTTGTACTTGTAGTGATGCCGCATAAAAAGCGTTGCATGTAACTTGAAACATAGAACGCATGGAAGGTATAAAAATCATACAATGCGTAGAGGCGAAAACGCGTGACGTAGACCTCTAGCTTTAGAAAGTGAACCTTCTTTCATGCGTTGATACGTATGCACTGATTCTACTTTTTGACAGATGCATAAAGAGGAACAACGCATTGAATAGATGGCATGGACCGCTAGCTTTATTCAGTCCTTCTGCATTTGAATATCGTCGATGTTAGGCAAATAGGTATTAAGTCAAAAGATGCATTTCAAGTATTTGATTGGATTTATCTCAATTTTTGTTTCTCTTTCGTTTGGTGTCAATGACTTAATTTTATCACAACTGCTTTTAAACTCAGTATTTGCTAATGCCTCAAAAGGAATAATGTTACCAGCATCTTTATAACATTTAACTTCAGTCCAAAAATTTAATGTAGTAGAATCGTTATTATGCCATTGCCATTTTCACTATGTACTAGATAAACTTTCGGCATCGTACTCAAATTGTGCAGCTAATGGCGTGAAATTGAACTTTTTTAACATTTTTTATATTTATTTATTGTAAAACTTCAAAATTGGAAAGCAACCTTCTCTGTCTCTGCCCCGTCTCTGTTCATCAAATTTTCTTCAAAATTGATAGCAGTTTTTTGCTGCCTCTTTTTATTTCCCCACTAATGTTTTTCATCTTACAAGCTTCTTTAAATCAATCGGTTACCCAAAAGAAACCAATGGTTTAGTAATTCATGAAATAATTTAGTTCGGTCGGCATAATCAGATTCAAATGCAGATTAACAAGGTACACAGAAAAAATTATTGCCGAATTATTTTCAAACAACCGCTTGTTTGAAAATTTTTTTAATTTCTATAAATATTTTTACTGATTCAATCAATATTTTTGTTTGATTTTTATTTAACCAACAAAAATGTGGACAACTCTTCAAAAATAAAATAAACGCGTTATTGGTGTCAAGTTTTCATAATTTTGTATGAAATATTTAACGCTCTTTAATGTTGTCGTCTTTTTGCATTTTTTTATTTGATCGTAAGCAACACTTCTTTATGTGAAATATAAGAACAACAACAAAAAACACACACAGTCTATTTTTGGACGCTTTAAAAAAGTGCAACTATAAGAAAAACAATAGCAGACACGACATTATAAGAAACAAAATCCCGTATTTAATTTTTTAAAACTGTTTGGTTAAATACATCAAATACAAAAATAGAATGATGACGAAAAACATATCGAGTCGGTCTGCTGCCGTTTTTGGTTACATTTCTTCTTTAGCAAAGGAAAGGATACAGCAACAGAGAGTGATAAAGAAAAGCATTGTGTTGTGTATATAAATCAGTGATGTCAATTGTGGTTGTATTACTTTATATTAGTATTAGTGAATAAAGAGACAATTATTCTTAAAAAATACGTAAGCATCCGCCGCATGTGCACTCGTCGCTTGATAATCGACGAATAATTGTGTACTCTCGTGGACTAAATGAAAGAGCGTAAGAATGCGTGTGAAGAATGTGTGTGAATTAATTTACACAATTGTGTATGACGCTGACACCCCTGATCAGGGCTGCCAGATTTGACGATTTATCGTCATTTTGACGATTTGTTGTTCCGAAATTATCAAAGTGCCGATTTGCTGATTTTTTCCTAAAAATGGACGATTTTTTTCAGTCTCCAAAGTCTGAATAAAACACTAAATTTTCTGACACGTTCGTTTTTTAATCGCTTAGCTTTTTCGCTGATATGCCATAAGAGCGTTAACGATGTGTCACGAACAGTAATGAAAGCTTTCTTGTTCTATAAAAGCCACTAATTACAAATAAAAATAGATATAAAAACGCTACATTGATTAAAAAATAGCTAAATTGTCATTATTAATTTATAATAGCACCAAACTTCACTATTAAACGAGCTGTGAAAATCGGTTTTTGCCATTGCAAAGCGTTGAGGCCGCTCTATTCAAAAACTAGAACTAGAGCTTTTGTAAGGGGACGACTATAACATGCAAGTCTTGAGAAAATCTTTAAATGATTATTTTCAGAGTACAAAGCAATGGCACACTTTGCTTATCTTTCGTCAAACCATCATCGACTCTCTGTATAAATCATATTTTCAACAATTATACGGCGAGCATTTCAAGAGTTGTAAGAGAATATCCACATAAGTCTCATAAGATTCTTGACATGAAAGACTCGTTAGATAATCTTTACCCACGTCTTTAACGATTCCCACAACGATTGAAGAAGCGTCTTTCGCTGTGCTGTGGAAGAATCTCAGTCGTGTAACAGTTTTTCCCTACGATTAAAAAATGCGGTCATCGACGTTCAAAGACACCCAGTATCTTTTACACGATTGAAAATACTAGCTGGGTATGAAGTAATTATGTTTTTGTTTATAAAATATGAAGAAATGGGAATTTAGCACGTCATACAGAAATCTTATTAAGTATAAATGTTTTTTAGTTGTCCGATTTTTTTTGACGATTTTTCGCAACGTGAAAGACGATTTTTTTATTTTTTCTCAGGAAATTGACGATTTTCTCACAAATTTATTTGGCAGCCCTGCCCCTGATATAAATAAGACTTCGTTCAAAAATTATTCCAACAAAAAAATGTGTTTCAAAGCCAGTCGGCGGCTCTGCTTTGCCGTCACCTTCTCATACAGTGCTTACTTGTGTGCGCGTCATTGCTTGTGCAAAAACTTTTTTTTTTTTTTTGATTTTGAATTTCAGTAAACTTTTTGTTTGATTCAGTTAAACTATTTGTTTGAAAAAATTAGTGTTTTTTTTTCAGTAAACAAAATGCAAATAAATTGTTTGAATATGCAAATTTGTTTGTAGGACCGATTTCAGACAAAAAATTGTTTGATTCTACAAATTTTTTGTTTGAATTGGAAAAATAATTTTTTCTGTGTACCCATCCTTAAGAATATATCAAGTAGATATTTTTATTTTTTTTAAGAGTAACAAATACAATTAGAAATTGTATTCTTAATAAATTTACCTTTACCAGAATCTCTGGCAGGATTCCAACTTGCAGCTCTTGCATTTATAGACTTGCCCACAACCAGCAAACCTACCAACGCAAGCCAAAACAGTAGTTATAATTATTATAGATCAGAATTTACACAGAACGAAGCTGTACAAACCCCGACCGAACCCAATTGATTCTTATTATATTTTCTACAAGAACATTTTGATTACGCTTCGGCAAATTTTGTGATAAAATCAGATTTAGTGTCATCGAGACGCATGTTATGTACTTCTGTCTTCAGAGATAGTGCAAAGTTTTTGCAATCATTGTGTTGATGTTGAGAGTTTTTTTTTTTTTAATTTCCCAAGCTAATCCCGCGAAGCCTTACGCTTGTCCGCAGGAAACAAGAGTCTCTGGCGGGAATTGAACCCGCAACCCCGGCGCTGATAGACTAGCTTACTACCAGCTAGCCTACCGGGGCTAGCATCCTCGCTAAACATGAGTGATAGTGATGTAAAACAGTTTTGCACTCAAAAAAATTGTTTGATACTAAAAAAAAATTTCATCAGTTTATTGCAACTTTTTTGTTCTTCACACATTTGAGTGTTACTAAAAATGTTGGCTTAAATCTAAAAGCAAAAAACTTGTTTTCATTTCAAAAATTATGCCGTTATCGATAAAATTTCATTTTGTTTACTCATATCATTACAAAAATCAAAAATCATACAAATGCAAAATTACATTTTTAAATTTTAGTGCGAGTATGTTTATATTCAGCTTTTTTGATTGCAAGTTCAAATTTTGCACTATTTGAATTTGTTTGCAGTTTGATTAAGTGATAGTGCAATGCTGATTGATGATATGAAACAAATTAGTTTAAGTCAAATCTTTTATCAAATAAATAGTTTTTATAATGCTAATCAAGTGCAAAAAATTATGAATAATCGAAAATATGCATTTAAAACATGCACTAAATAAATAAATATATGCACTAAAACATTAAAAAATTTCCATAACAAATCGTTTTTTAATTTTACTAAAAACAAAAATATTAGAAGTTCAGTCTATTGTTATTCAAATATCTTTAACCTTACAAATATTTAACGAAAAAAATCCAAAAAAAGCGTGACCAGTAAATTGATCAAACTTTAGCTTTACTTTGAAGAAGAAAATGTTATAATGTAATTTAGAAAAAAGCCAAAAATGTTTTAAGAAAACTAGTGGTTACGTGTAGGACATCAAATATTTAATAGGTGTGTGATAGCTTTACTAATTAAATTTTTGTTTGTTCAAATAAATAAGTACTGCTTTATTATAAGCAGGGAAACCAGAAATATGCTCTAAAACGCGTTTTATGCGCATTAAATATGCAGTAAAAACTGGAAAATAAGCCCTGAAAAATGTTAAAAATATGCCCTAAAAAATCAAAAATTGCTCATGTTTAACAATATATTCAAAAAATAGTATTATCGCTTAAGGTTAAAATTCATATAACAGGTGTTTGCGCCGAATATTATCTAGATATTAACGTCCATATGGATTTTTATCTTTAAGGGATTTTAGGGACGGTCGCTAACATTAAAAAGGAAGTTAAAGCTTTTTAAGGATGGGAGCTTTGGGCAAATGTGGACCGATTCGAAAATAATTTAGTTTGCCTTGTACTTGAAGAATGCATTTTGAAAAAATGTATTTTCAGATCCCACTTTGATTCCAAATCAGATCGGAAATATTTGAAATTTATTTATTTATATACAAGCTCTTTAAACATTCTTAAATTACTCAAAGGTTTTTGAATATAATTCTAAAGCATCTAGCCACCCCCATCTTGTTGTTACTAGCTGCGGTGGACGGGGAACCATTGAATACATTTCATTAAAAATTGCAATTATCGAGTTGGCTTCTAATTTCCTCAGCAACGCGGTATAACACAAGTGCCAAGCAAGTAACTTGTAACAGTTTTGGAGCATTGAAAGCCTTAACCATGTAAGGTGCAGCTTCGTTTTAAAATAGAAGGATCTTTTGTCGAAATCTTGAAAAAAATCACTCAAAAATTTAAAATATGCAAAAATATGCATTGAAAACCGAAATATGCAAAGATATGCATTTTCACCAAAATATGTAACAATATGCAAAACCAACGCAAATTTGATGATTCGGAAAGATAATTGGTCGACATCATTCTTAGATTATCGACAAAAAACATGCATTTGCATGGAAATCGCATCCCTAGTTATTATAAATACAATTTTTTATAAATTTAAATGATTAATATCATTTGATTACTCTTAGTTCAATATTTCTGAATAGAGTTAATGATATAGTAGAATTGGGTGTTCTGTTTGATAGCAGTTTGAGCATTGGAAACATTTTCTGCAGTCGTTTTCCAGATATATTGTAATTAATATTGTATTTCAGTAAGAGGTGCCACCCTCACTTTTCTAATTGAGCTTTACTTTTGGCAGATGTTCTATTGAATATCATAATATGTTTACCAAATTTAGAAACTGTTCCTGTTACCGTTCTCAAGGTATCCAGAAAACTAAAATGTCTTTGTACGGGAGGTGCCAATGCCCCCTAGTCCACTCAAGCATTCTTTTTGGCTAATGACTTAGCAAATCACACAATTTCATTTTTATTTATATAGATAATTACTGCAACATCATTTGCTCTAATATGCTGTCTTGCATAAATATTAACGTTCCTTCTAGGTCCTTAAGGTTTCATTCATATTTCTATATTGCCTTACACAAAACTAATTATTGCTCAAATAAACCATTAGTTATTTAAATGTCAAAATTTGTATTACAAATTTATTGGAAACTTTATTTTAAATTTAAGTTCTTCTAAAACAATTAATAAAAAGTTTATACCAAACAAACCGTTATAACGCGAACTCAACACCAGACGGCAGGGCTGTCTGTTGTGGCGATTTTTTTCCAAACGTGGCGATTTATAAACCTAATTGGCGAAGCAATTTTGTGTTTGGCGACATGTCGACTTTTTGGCGAAACTAAAAATAGTTGGAAGTTATTTTGGCGATTTCTTAAACACTTTTTATGTTTTTTTATTTTTGTACCATAAAATTTATGAGAACGGGTTAAGTTTTTTCTTCGGATTTATAACAAATTTTAAAACCGCAATACGCATGCGATTGTTTTAGATGATAATTTAGTTGCCAGATAATTACATTGAAAACATTAAAAAATTGTTGCCATAGAAATTTGGAATTATCAGAAGTTATCAATCATCGGATCTTTACCGAAAACTTATTTTGCAAAATAAATTTTAAAAACTGAACCGTTTTCGATTGTAAATGAAATGGGATTTAAAAAAAAAATAAATAAATATTAATGTATACTGGGTCGTATGCAAAAATAGCGAAGGAAAATCAGAAAATTTAAAAAAAAAATTGCATTGAAATCATGTTCTATATAAAAGTATCAAGCGTATTTTTCAATGTGGAGTGCAGAACGAAAAAATGCGCAGATTTTTTAATACATTTTGACTCTATTTTTTACGAAATAAAACCAAAAATTTTTTTAAACCTAAAAAAAATATGTATATATATATTAACTTTTGTTTATAAGTTGTAATAGAATTGTTCTGTTAATTTTTCTTTTTTAAAAATTCAAAAAAAGTTTCTTATGAATTGTTTTGTTAAGTTTTCTCTTTTAAAAATTCAAACATAAATATATAAAGTGTTGTTGTTTTTTTAACCCTAGAAAGATAAGGTACGTCTGCGAGACGTACGCTTTTTCAATTTTGTGCTCTAACTTTCACATTTGTTAAGCAGCACCTAGTTGGTGGTGGCAGGTTTTATGTTGTAAGTTATGTATCTTTTGAGAAATAAACACAAATAAACACAACATATGTCTGAGAGATGTATCGTTATCTTTAGTGTTACTTTTGTAGCGAACATAACTTTGTGTTTTGGTTGAATTTTAAGGTACTGTTTCAAAAATGTGTTGTAAGCGCGGCTTGGACGACGCAGAAATCGACGCTTTTTTACAAAGCGTGTTGGAGGACCCGATTTCATTGGAAAATGTGAGCGAATCGGAAGATGAATTATTGGAGGATAGTCTTCAAAGTGATGTAGAAGATGAGCTTTTGACATCGTTGAGCCTGACGAGAATATACCACCGCGTCAGGAAAATCCTCAAGATCCTGAACATTTTACTACTTCTTCCGATAGCTGCGTTGTTACGATATCACGACCCACTTCAAGGAGTAAAAGTAAGTGGGCTGCATCGAAGGGTCAAAGTAATGGCCGAGTTACTTCAATGAATATAGTTCCTACGGCAAGAGGACCAACTCGGGAATGCAAATCACTGTACGACCCAATTTTATGCTTCGATATTTTTTACTGCCAAAATAATTTCAAAAATTGTTCAATGGACCAGTGCCGAAATTTCCATAAATTGTTAAATTTCAAGGCTAGAAATTCCTATTTTATCGAAAACTTTGACCGACAACATTGAACAAGTTTTAACAGATGCAGTAAACTATCGTTGAGGTTGTAGTGGAGAACAGCGTGAACAGAAATTAAACTTACCACCACAAAACTTAAATTTGTAAATCTTGCACATTATGTTAATCAAATTATTTTTTTTTTTTTTTTGTTTATAGAAGTTAATACAGATAACATTATCTACACAAAGTACAAAGAAAATATTTATTTAAGTTTTTAGAACCGAACTGAAGTCCTTTATAAAAACTCTTATGTTTTGGATAATGCTAATTGAATTTTATTTTTAATTGTATTTTTATTATAATTGTTTTCAACAATAAAATTGATCGATATTATTTTCGGTGATATCCTGTAAATGATAGAAACAAGCATACGTCTTTCAGACGTGTCGTTATCTTTTCAGTACAAAAAAATAACGTTATCTTTCTAGGGTTAAAAAAAGTTGTATATTAAAGAAACAAATTGATCCCAAAAAATCCCGAAATCCCGGAAAATCCCGCGATCCCGAAATCCCGGAAAAACCCGAGATCCCGAGATACAAAATTGTACTGTGTTCTGACTTATATTCACATAGAAAATCACGCTTATAAATTCGGAAACACAAGTCATAAAAAGCGCTTTCAGAAGAGTCGCGGGTGGGTACCATTTTCTCCCGAATGAACAGTCATTATCGACTTCAAAACGAGCGCACAAATGATTATTTTAGTCACTCAGGGGAGTTAATTAAAACTCGAATATGATCAATAATTTAAAAATATGCTGACTAGCCCTGTAAAAACTTCGCCTACAAAATAATGTGTTAAGTAATCAGAAAAACTTTAAAGCACTACTTACAATTCTACTGAAAGAACCGATGAATTTTACAAGGGACGTCCCAAAATGAACGCATTAAAAAGCAAGTCATTATTTTTTTACCTACATACATCCAGAAATAAGTAGTTTTAGAAGTTGTTATAGAAGCATTTATAGAAGAAAGCTACTAAATAATAAGTGAGAGAAGATATTCATTTTGAAAAAGTAAGCGAATCTTTTACTGGGAGGTAAATGCACTCTCCATCTAAGACTTGCGTGTTTATAAGTATTTTAAGAAAAAAGCATTAACGATCAGAGCTGCCATATTTGACGATTTTGGGTTCCAAAAATTTTTCATCGACGATTTATACCCTGTTTTGAGTATTATTTCTTTTTTTTAATAACTTCTTGGATACTGTCGCTTATTTGGTTGTCAGTAATTGTCCCGTGTACGCCGTTTTTCAAATATACCCAGTAAAATCTTCGCCTACTTACATTTCTACTGAAAGAACCAATAAATTTTACAATTGATGTCCCAAAATGAACGCATTCAAAAGTAAGTCATTATTTGTTTACCTACATTCATCCAGAAAAAGTAGTTATAAATAGAAGTTGTTATAGGTGTAGTTATAGAACAAAGCTACTAAATAATGAGTTAAAGAAGCTATTCATTTTGAAAAAGTAAGCGAAGTTTTTACTGGGTAATAGCACTGAAAAAAATGTTTGATGAGTAAAATCGTTGTTCGAAATATCTAAGTTTATTTCGTACTAAATGTTCGTACTTATTCGAGTCACGTTTCTAATTCTATATTCTTAAGCTTTTGTGGCATATCTGGATATACGACATCCAAAACAATACCAAACAAGCAAAGTCATTTAGTCAATAATTACACTACGTAACAATTTTTTGACCAAATGCATTTGAAACGTAATCCTTATGTAAAATTTTCCGCTGAATCCGAAAATGAAGTCAGAATTGTCAAAAGTAGAACAGTTTTTGAGATATTCCAAAATAACCGTTATTTGTGTTTTTAAAAAAGATGATGTGACTGATATGTAAATATCCAAAAAATAAAATTGTAGCCTATTTCAATACGAACATTTTGTGCCCAATAGGATCCAGATCGGTGCAAAAATGACAAAGTTACAGAAGTTTAATTGGATTAACCCACAACAAATAAATATACAAAGCTAAATTTTTAGTAACAATAAATATTAAAAGTTGCTTGAAAGTTTTGAATTTCTATGTGGGTAAATTTTCTAAATCTTCTGTAGCTTTGTCATTTTTGTACCAATCTATGTCTTGTTGGGCGCAAAATGTTCATATTAAAATAATCTAAAGTCGCATGCAATAAAACATTAGGATTTTTAAATGATTGGTTTAAAAAAAATAACTTTAAAAGTGCAAAATTGAACAAAATCATAAAATTTTCAATGAAGCTTGAACTTTTGTCCCCTGTAAATCTGTCATTTCGTGACCAATCTTGACAAGCAATCCATGGTTATTTTAGAAATTTTATAACCTTTTACTAAAACGAAAGAAATACATAATTCGTTTAAAATTTTTTAAGATATTTCCATTTCAGTCACATCATCTTTTTTAAAAACACAAATAACGGTTATTTTGGAATATCTGAAAAACTGTTCTACTTTTGACAATTCTGAGTTCATATTCGGATTCAGCGGAAAATTTTACATAACGATTAGCTGCCAGATTCATTTGGTCACGACTTTGTTGAAATTTTGTTACGTAGTGTTATTAGAGACAAGAAATACATAAGTATGATTTTTTTTAAAAAACTGTTAAAAGTATGTAGCATTTTAACAGGAGGATTTGACGATTTTAACGTTTTTTTTTTTTTTTTTTTGCAAAATTTGCCGATTATCGACACAATTTATCTGACAAATATATTGACGGTACGGATCATGAACCAGAAAAAGAGAAAAAGTTTAAATGTTGATTCCGTGTATATACAGAGGCCAGTTTAGTAATATTTGTAATTATTGTGGATATTATTATCATTGTTTTTTTCACACACAGGCATCAATATATTTTTTAGATTAAGAACTCTCCCGCTGATCTTGTAAGAGGTTTAAATAGTTCCAGAAATGCTGCAGAATTATTAGAAATACCTACTATTTAAAGCAACAAAGTTCCTTAGATAAGAAAAAAAAAGAAATAATCAATACACTTACCCAGGGTCATTTGGCACTTCAGAGGGCGATGCCATCTCCGACTGAGCATTTGCTGATTGTTGCTGATGTTCGATTTTCATGTCCATGTTGAAAGTATGGATGTCGAGGGGAAATGAACACAAATGCTTTCAACTTTGAACTTTTTTTACCTATATTTTATATTTTTATATATATTTATCTTTATCTTCTGTCTTGTAATAATATATTACAATTACAGCAAGAAAGGCAACACTTGATCACTCTCTAAACTATTTTATTTTTTTGTTATTAAATTGAATGAATTAACAATAAATTTTTAATTTTTTGTTTTAAATTCACAGCAAATTTGTTGGTTTGTTGTACGAGTGTATGTAGGGGTAATGAAAAATTTAGAGTACGTGTGAACAAGACTTATATAGATATATATATATATATATTTATCTTTCTAAAAACATGGATCAGCTCACAAAGCAAAAGGCAGCAGCGAAGGCGAAGGCGGTTTCGGCGTAGTTAATTTTTTCTATGAAAATTATAACTAAGATGTAAATTAATTTGCTATTTTTTCTCTAAGCTTTCGTAAAATATTATTACATTTTTCTTGAATTTTTTACATTTTTTAAACACTTAAATTCATTGCAGATTAATTAACAACAATAGAAGAGAACTTAACTGAACCGAACTAAAAAAGGTTACGAAACCTAACTGCATAGTTAATACGGCTCAAATTATTATTTATTTTTATCAAAAAAGTTAATATTATTTATGTATTTGGCGATTTCAATTTTATTTTATTTTTACTTGTATTTTACACTTATATTTGAAATAAATTTTATTGAAAAAAATTCTTTAAAATCATGTTATTTTCTAATACAAAGATCACTAATGCCTACACTACACAGACTAAAAAGAACGAAAAACACTATTTATTCTTGCATTTATTAACTTTGGATTGTAGATATTTGTGATGTTTGAAGATGATGTAAGAAATTACGTCTTGTTATAGTTCAGTGATTTATTTTCTTGTAATATAAACTGCAAAAAATGGAAAAAAACATTTATTTAGTACCATTTTAATTATTAGCAAAACAATAATAATTATACTTAATAACTTCACAAAAATCTAAATAGGAGACTTTTCATTTTATATTTGTTTAAAAAGCTTAAAATTTAGAAGCATCTTCTTTTATTTATTGGTGCAAATTAACTAACAATGTATGTATGTTAACAGTGTATCACAAAACTAATTATGTATCTTCTTTGGAGCATATTCAGAAATTATCACTTTTGGTTTTAAATTTGTTTAAACCAGTGTTCGAAAATAAACCGTACATTATTTAGCGTTCGGCTCACAAACCCAAAAACGATATCTATTTTTTAGTGTTTGTGTAGACATACACAACCCTAAATATCGTTCGTAACTATTTTCAAGAAAGAACCGAACATTATATAATGTTCTGTTCTTCGTAAAAAAACAGAGCAATTGTAGAGGTTCTGTAGACATACATTATATCTTAATGTTCTTTAGTGTTTTTTTTAATAACAAGTACTTGCACTAATGGTTCATTTAAAAAAATAAGCGCACAATTATGCGCTACGCAATAAGACATACAGAAATGCAGTAAAGTAAGTGAAAAAACTCTCAACAAATTTTATACAAAAAAAAAACATTGCAAGTCCTACGGCATTCCCTTACTACGCGGCAGGTTTGTAAGGGAGAATACTCAAATATAACTGTATCAAAACATTCAATGTGTAAAGCTGATCGTTACATCTAACAATATTTTTATGCGCTGAATAATGCGCTTCATGTGTCAAAAATGTATTGCTTCAAAGTGGAAACTCGCCATATAAAATTCATGTTTTCCGTAAGCGCAATGGTAAGCGAAACTTTTATGTTTCTCCCTTACAAACCTGCTTCGTTGGAAGCTCCATTTTTTATTGGATAATTACCAATAGCCCAGCATTCTTTTTCCCAAACTTTATTATATTGTCTTTCACATTTACTTTGCATCACTTTAAGGGCTAAAAAATCAGAGCAAGTTAAACTCTCTTTTTGGTTTAAAATGTGTTTAAACCAACAAATCTATAAATCATTAAACATATAAACCATCTTTAAACGCATGAAATTGGGCGTTTAAACTACCAGTACAAATTATATGAATTTGCCAACATTTGTCGTAGTGCTGCCACATGTTATTTTTTTAACAACATGTAATACATGGGAAACTGATTTATGGTTGATGAGTTTAAACTACATATAAATTCAACTAAACCAGCGTTTAAACCATCAGTGATTTATTAGGCATAAGATGTTTTTTTTTAAATTACCGCTGTGGGAATTTAACACTTTATTTTCGCAGTTATTATACAGTAGTTTTGACATAATTGCTTTTTATTTAAGTGCACTTTTGACTTAACTGCACAAAATGAATAATTTTTGTCATTATTCTTTAAAATCCCATACAAATTTCTTTTGTAAGTGCACTATATACCTGCACATTTGAGATAAATGCCCAAAATTGTTGGCATTTTAAAATTATTTTAATATGAAACATCAAAGTTAGCTGCAAAGATGAAAAAATATGGTGGCCGCTTTTTTAAAACTTTTGCTTCGCGTTGCGTTACATATACTTTGACAGAAAAGCGTAAAGCAAAAAGTGTATGTCATAATAAAAACTTTGACAACACTCACACATTGTGTGTTAAAAAGAAAATAAATAAAAAAAATTATACTAGAAGATTGTCAAAGCGCGCAAAAAGATGAGAGTTGCCTAACTTTTCGCTTCGCTTTGCGTTAAAAGCAGTTTATGTGACAAGTGCCATATAAACATGTACATTTAACTCAAATGTCAAAGCGTATATGTAACGCAACGCGAAGCAAAAGTTTTATCTGACACGGCCTTTAAGCTCGATTAACCCATGCGTTCCGAACAAAATTTTTGTCCGGACAAAATTTTTTTTATATTGAGTTTGACGTTTTACTTTTGAGAGAGAGAGCAAAGATTTTGTTCGGCACGTTTTTTCTTGAATTGGTTTAATTTTAATTCTTGTGCCAAACAAAATGAACTGAGATGCCACTTTTTTTCAATTTGTACATAAGAGTTGAATTGAGCTGCCACATATTACATTTTTCGTTTTGTGCTGAATAATTAAAAAAAAAAATTAAACAATAGATGGATGTTAAAGAAAATATTGCCCTGAAACTAAAATAATAAAATTAATTTTCTTCTTTCGTCCATTTTCTTTAACTCACTTTTATAAAAAAAAACTAATAGTTTGCTAACTGTGCTGCCACTTTGTATAATCGTTTACATCTGTTAACCATATGGTAGCTTTGTTTGTCCGGACAAATTTTCCGAGATGGGTGAATCGTTCTGCAGAACACTCTCTGTAAAAAAATTATTGTCCGGTCAAAAATATTGTTCGGAACGCATGGGTGAGTCGACCTTTATAAAAAAAAATAACTTTTCAAGTGCTACGGCATTCCCTTACTACGAAGCAGGTTTGTAAGGGAGAATACTAAAAAATAACTGTATCAAAACATTCAGTGTGTAAAGCTGATCGTTATATCCAACAATTTTTATATGCGCGCTTTATGTGTCAAAAATGTATTGCTTCAAAGTGGGAACTGGCCATATAAAATTCATGTCTTCCGTAAGCGCAATGGTAAGCGAAACTTTAATGTTTCTCCCTTACAAACCTGCTACGTTGGAAGCTCAATTTTTTATTGGGTATTATCGCATATGGAATTCACTCTTTGTAACAATATATTTTTTGGACGCGGCCTTTTTTAAGTAGTTATGTGAATTTGACATATAAAACTAAATTAAAAAGAAAGGGACAGCCAAAATAGGCTTTTCAATTCAATTCAATTCAATAAACAAAAATAATTCAGTACTATTAGTACTATTTACATGTTTAGTACAATTTAAAAATTGCAAACGCTTTAACATTGAAACAGATATTTTTATACTAAAATATGATAAAAACAAAGCAAGGCAATTTATATCATATAAGCAGTTAAACTTAAACAATTTTGCACCTGTTCCGCTATCAACTTTTAGAAAACAAGCTTTAAAGTGTTCGTCTAAATTCCCTATTAGTTACTTAATTTTTATTTTGTAATTTTGCTAAAATATATATGTACAGTACAAGTGAATTTTAATAAATTTGTCGTTATTCTAATTATAAAAAATATTAAACGGGTTTTTGATACAATTAGGGTAAAAAAAGTAATTTTTTTTTAGTGAATTAAGCACAATTTGGAAAATGTCACTTATCATCCCTGTGCTAGAAGCACAACAAGAACTCCATTTTTTTGTAGTAGATAATAATAAGAAGAAAATACAAATTTCAAAAAATTCTCGGAAACACATATTTTGAAGTTATGGAACTCTAAATTGTAATATAAATTGTAAATAAATAAAGAGGGCCACTTTTTCCATTTAATATTTTCTTCTTTTTTTTATCTTCTTTCTTTATCATAAAATGTGTTTTATTTAAAATCTCAAAAAACAGCAACAAACAAGATTTATCTGTTTGTTCATCTGGCAACGTTAAGCACATCTGAAGCGAACGAACATTATACCATGTTCACACGGACAGCAATATTCGAGTTTCGCTCTCTTATTCCTGTTTCGCGCCCCAAACATGATTGAAACGACTTGTTTCCCCATACAAAATTTTGTGAGCGAAACGGGTCGTTTCATTTTGAAACAGGCTGCGAAACAGGAAAAATGTACTATCATCTCCAATTTTGATAACATTTATCGTTAGTTTATCTGAACTAGCTCTCAAAAAAAATCAAACAAAGATAAAACCAAAGTAAAAATTGATGTTTAATAAAATAAAGTGATAATTATAATATAATAATATTAATAAAAGTTTTAAATAATATATTTTGAAGTTTTATTTACTTTTTTATCTATTTAAAAAAAATCACACTAACAACAAAAAAAAAAAGTGTCAAAATGAAACAAGAATGAATCGTATGAACAGCATGTTTGGCAAACTAGTTTCAGAGTGCGAAACGAGTGGTTTATATCGTCGTATGAACATAGCATTAATGAGCCGAACCGAACACAATTAAGTTTGTGTTTTTTGAAAAAAACCGAACGGAATTAAATGTTCTCATCTTTTGTTGAGTTGGATGAAAACAGTGTTATTTTTGTGTTCGAAAAATGACTAACAGCGAAACGTTATTTTTTTTAATGATTTTCTACACAAACACTATTAGCGTTTGTGTTTTCCACAAATCTACCGAACCGAACATTAAAGAACGATATTTATGTTTACAAAAAATTACATATTTTAAATATGTACATCCGTTCATTAGTCCGCAACTATTATGGAAAACCTTCCATTTTCTTCTTTATTTTTTCTCAAATCCGCGATGACTTCTTCTGCTTTTGCGTTTGGTGTCAATTGGTAAAGCGGTTCTTAAGTTTTAGGAACACAAACCCGACACAAACGCTTATATATCGTGACCTTAGGACAACAAGGTTCATTTGCACGAACAGTATTTTATAGAAAACTTAGGTTTGATATTGTTTATCACTTTACTAAGTCCGTTTCCAATTAATTTAAAAACAATTTTTGAATAATTTCAATTTAGTCCTGAAATAATATAATCTTTTTAAAAATATCCATGCTACTTTACCGAAAGAAATCTGTTGCTCAACGATGACGCACATGAATTTGGTACAACATGGTTCTAGGAACCAAATAGAGCTTTATGTTACGGTAGAAAACATTTTTTTGAATAGAGCCATGTGTTTGAAGAATACAAAATAAATAAAGAATTCAATGATTAACAATTCACTTCAATGTATGGTTAATAGGGTTGTCAGGCGGCCTGAAGTGACCTGGATTATCCAGTTTTTTAGGGTCTTGTAAAGTTTCCAGCTAAATTACAATTTGTCCAGTAAAAAATAATTTTAAAAACTAATGTTTTTATTAATTATATACTGAATACCAAGAAAAAATTTACAATTAACCGAAAGACATATCAATTAAAAAGCTTCGTTTATTTAAATACAGAAAAAAGCAAACGTACGTAAAGGAAAGTACTTAAAGCATTTTAAATAATCTATACTCAAAAGAAAGAAATAGGATGTACTTACACCTTATAACTGCTGAAATATTTAGGAGACTTAATTTTGATAAATGCATCATAAACAATAAAAAAGCCGATTTAAAATTGTTTGTTACTTATGACTAGGGCAACCCAAAAAAGCACTAAAAAAACAGTTTTAAACATGAAAATAAGCTGTTAAAATTAAAAAAAAAAGCAATTTAAACTTGTTTGTTTTCCACCTAATTCGTTTAATACGTTGTTGTAGTAAATTATAAGTTGATGCAATAAATTTTTTGTACATAATGTACTTGTACATAGAAAAAGTTCTTCCAACGTCTACAGATGTTAAGGCAGCATATTTAAAATTGAGTGTTTGCTCTGAAGTAGATTTTATACGATTGAAATCATAATTCCGCTTGCCTCCCAAAATATCCCCAATATCTTTTAATACCGAAAATCCTTCATTTTCTAATGAAACTGATTTAAATTTTGTATTAACTTTGTCTCCTATATCCCCTGGAACACGGGACATTTTTCTTACGGTCCATAACTATGTTCACTTAGAAAACCAATGAAAGATTTTTTGTTTCCAATTTTGTTACAACTTCGTGTAAAACCCCAAAATTTGCAGAAATTTACAATATTTGATATACAGAGAAATTCTTAATAGCTAAAACTATATTAAAAAAGCAAAAAATAAGACGTTACTACAGTAGTTTTGACTTAACTGCCTTTAATTTACGTGCACTTTTGACTTAACTGCACAAAACTGATAATTTTTGGCATAATTCTTTATAATCCCATACAATTTCCTTTTTTAATTGCACTTTCATTACCTGCACATTTAAGATAAGTGCCTAACATTTTTGGCATTTTAAAATTATTTTCATACAAAAAATTCAAGTTAGCTGCACTTTGACTTAACTGCCCAATATACATATTTTCTGTAATTATTCTTCAAAATCCTTGCTTACGTGCATTTTGTATACCTGCACATTTTTCATATTTTTTTTGCAGCTTCAGGTCTTGAACAGAATAAAGAAGTTGTAGTAGTATTTGAAGCTGACGAATGCTCTGTAGCGCAACAAAGTTCAAAATTTCGAATTTTGCGATTCAACGGCAACGACTACTACAACTACCCAGCAAAAATTTTTCAATAATTGGAAGCAATAAAATTAGAAACAGCATCCAAAGTGCTTCGTCTGTTGCTTCTTAAAATTATTGACGTTCACAACTGCAATGTGGAAGGCATATATTCAGCAATATATTTGTCGTTGACTATACTGCAGCGCAGAAGCACTAAAGTAAGGCGAATTGTTAAACAAATTGTATGTGGCGTTGACTATACTGCAGCGCAGAAGCACTAAAGTATGGCAAATAGTTATTTGCACATATTTCATGTAGTGAATTCACATAAAGAATAACTGTGTGAATGAAGCATACATTAAATTCCGACGGCAGAGCTTCTACGTGAGGAATCCCATACAAAAATCATGTAATATTTCACAGAAATGGAAGCGATTCACAACTGATCTCTGCCTTACAAACCTGCTTCCGAGTAAGCACAAATTTTTGCTGGGTACGTCTTCTGTTGACACTACTTTAAAACTGCCATTTTTAACTTTTGACAGCTTGCGGCGCTATTCTTAACGTTGTACTACAGCGACTTTTCTGTTCCACACTTTATTGTTACCAATTTGGCTATCTCGTTCTTTATAAAAATGCATAACGAATGACTAAAGGTTGTTTGAATGTCATTGTTATTAGAAATTTATTAATAAAAACGTTGTTACTCAAACAGTTTACTTTAGCTGCACTTTTATGCTGGTAACCACATTTGGGTACCTGCACATTAAGGCAGCTGAATAAATTTAAGATTGCTGCATTTTTGATTTACCTGCACAAAAAATCGTGCAAAGGAGATTGTGCAGCTAAGTCAAAATTACTGTATACCAAAAACAGAGAGAAGGGGAACTAACAGACGTTACTTTATACAAAAACTATATTTAAAAAGAAATAAGACGTTACAGACTGAGGAATTTGATCGTAAGAATACAGCTATGGAATTTTCGAGATAAAAGAACTTGAACAAGCAAAAAATAAAATAAGTTGATAAAAAGGCTTAAACTAAAAAGATAAACACATAAAAATTATACACAACACTATAAGAAATACGTTACAGTACCGCTAAGACAGAGTTGCATAAAAATCGAGTAAGAAAGTATAGTCGGTCAAGCCCGACCGTATGATACCCAACACCACAATATTTAAAAACAAGTTTCGAGGGTGTATGGCTATATATCTATGTTTTAAATTTCATTAAAATCGGTTAAATAGTTACTGATGGGCAGAAATTGACTCTATCTCCTCTATCTCTATCTATGGTAAATCATATCGATTTTAATGTAATTAGACCTTAATCACATTCGAGGTGCTTAATCGTGTTTAAAACCCAAGTGTGGACATAATATAAACCGTGGCATGCACATTTTTGTTATAATCCTGGAAATGATGTAATATGTGTTTTTAGTTCAGGAACCTCGTCTTCAAAAATTCATTTTACAGATTTCAACCCCTTCTTACATCTTTTAGCTACGCCAGTTACATTATTTTTATTTTCGTGGGCGTTGGAAAATCGCAAAAGTTCCAACCCGAAATGCTGTTTCCTTTGTCGCACGTTTAGGTTCAAAAATGTGAACCGCATAGTGTTCATTGGTTACCAAATAACTTTCATGTATTTCCTCGATGAATGCTTGTTCCAAACTTAAAACATTTTCTATAACGATCCTGACCACCATCCCAATGAAAAATGTTAAATAATGTAACATTTATACGCCATAGAATAAGGCAAAGGAAGTTAAGTGAACGAATACTTAACAAATTTCTGAAAATTAGGTTTCATAAAAGACCACTTTGTCCACAAATTCCATCAAATTTCATCCGCCCATCTCCTCCCGTTTTTTGGCCCTATGCTCCTTGTAGGAGTTTAAAGGAACTAATATATATATCTCCTCCCGTTTTCCTGAAATTCATCAAACAGTGAATTTCAAAATTTGAAAATATGGAAAAATTTAAAAATTCGTATGAAGACGCAACACCTTTAAGCTTCTGAAAATCAAGTTTCATAAAAGACCACTTTGTCCACAAATTCCATCAAATTTCATCCGCCCATCTCCTCCCGTTTTTCTGGAATTCATCTAACAGTGAATTTCAAAATTTGAAAATATGGAAAAATTGAAAAATTCGTATGAAGACGCAACACCTTTTTTTTCCTGGAATTCGGGATAATCTTCCAGAGAAATTGTAAATTTAAAAAATTAAAAAAAACATGAAAAGTCCTATTATATACCTAAATTAATAAAAGTTTTTGATAAGTGGGATATGTGTTAAGCCCTATATTTTTTTCCAGTCCATTTAATCCAAAAATGTAGATATAATTCCAATTTGAATACATATACCACAATTCCATATGGTTAACAGAGTTATGTTAGCGCTTCAACAGAACTCTGTTATGCAATAAATTTCGAAATTTAACTTCACACACATAAAATTTTTTAAGAGTGTACTCTCTTTGGGACCCAAAGGAATTCATGGATCAACAACAGGGGGTCTATTCTGGTTCTGTGAAACTGTGAAATGGAAAAAAAGTTTTCATTTTCATTTTCATACGCACTTTTCACATTATCACTTCACATTTACACAAATTGCGATTCCCGTTCTTTTTAATGAAAAAGTGTTTCATTCCGTTGTAGCCGTTGAACTTTTGTAACTATATTAATAAAATATAATGCTGGGTACACGCAATGCAATGCATTTATGCAATCTAGCAAATTAAATTCATTTTCATTCATTCCAGTTTGCATCATCATCAAAACGTATTGATATTTTGAGATTGCATTGATGTAGATTGCATTTAGATTGCACTGCGTGTACCCAGCATAAAAATCAAATGCAGATATCGAAGCTTAGGATTTTTGAACCGGCGCTAAGCCGCAGACGAGTTTTTAACTGCTTGAGCCGCATGTATTTATTTTGCTAAAATATTTTTAACTTTATATGTACATATATATGTATAATCGTTTGTTCATATTTGTAGGTGGCAAATTAAAATTGTTATTGTGCGTTGTGTCCTTCGAGTTTATTTGAAGAAAGAAAAAAACACATTTTTATAACTTTTCTTGTTTTATACAATATAATTTTTTTCAGTAAAAGTATTGTTGTTGTTTTTTTATGTTCATACATTCATGGAAAATATTTTTCACTTTAAATAAATAATGAGTGAAAGAGGTTGGCGTCAATGTCCTGTCCAAGTGCGCACAAAAAATAGTAAAGTAAATTTTACATTAAATATATTAATATATAAAAACAACAGCAATTCTTTAACTGAAAAAAACAAGAGCGGTCTTAAAAATGTAAAATCCATCAATCGATGAGTTGACAAATGATTTTTTTGGGAAAACATCTTGCCCGCGCGATTTCGCCAAAATATTTATTGCAGTAAACCTTGACTAACATAATAGTTTTAGCATAAAAATGACATCTACGAAAATAATGTTGTTATTGATTTAAAGTAAAAGTTTCCTTTGAGGGTATGTAAATAAAAGATTGTTTTTTAAAAAGGTTTTTTACTTTTAATTTATTTTTTAATAGTTAAAATCAGTCACATCAAGTTATTTAATTTACTTGTTTTTGTACACAAGTAAATTTCGCGACAAGTTTTTACATCGTGTAAATTGTTTAATGACAATTGATAAGTTTTTATATCATAGTGCCGGTCCAGTCTTGCAATTTTTGTTGCAGCAATTCTTGAGTTTATTGGTGAGAGGGGTGAGAAAATTTGGGAGGGGTACTCATCTCACCAATAAAATCAAGAATTTCTGCAACAAAAATTGCAAATCTGGACAATGACTAATAAATTAGGTAATGACTCTATTAGTTGCTAGTAAAAATTTAAAGTAAAAGTAAATCTCTTTCGTTTTAGCGCATTTAAATAAAAACTTGATTTGTAAAAAAATGTTTTACTCTTAATTAATTTTTTCTTTTTAGCGCATTCAAACTCGCATTTATATTCTAAGTAAGTCCTTTCATTAAAAATAGTTACAGCCATCCTGGCTGTGCCGCTATATTGGATTTAGAATGTCGTCACTTAGTTAACAAATCATTGTCATCAAAACTGAACGTGTGTACAAAATTTCATATGTCCATATTTGCCTCTAAATAATTTATTTAAAATTATTTTTCACCGTAAAAATGAAAGTGTAAAAATATGACATAAATGAAAAGTTTGTGACACTTCTTTGCACTGTTACACAGAACAAGAATCACATTACTGTGCAAATGTGAAAACAATTTGTTTTATTCTATATCTTCTTCTCATATGAAAACATTATAATTTTTTCACTAAAAGAGAATCAGAAACTCTATGAAAATGTGAAAAAAGTTTTATTTCGCAGTTTCACAGAACCAGAATCTACCCCCGGATCTTAAAGCGATGTAGGGGCTTTAAATCATTTCTGGTCCTACAATCACAGTATTTTCCCACAATATAGTAGCTGAACATTGCGCGCAAGGTTTACATGTATAGACAACCAGCCAGCCGGACGGACGAACTCCATTTAATCGGATTGTCCTTGTAGGTCCAGAACTGTGGACTAGGCCGTTTACCAACTTAACTTTCTTATTTGTAGAATTAACGATTGTTTTGTGGGATTCGAAAGAGATATTGCTTTAAAATTGCTCATTCGATTTTTTAATAGAGAAATAAATTTTATGGAAATTGCCCAAAATGTTTACCAACATATTTAAAAATCGATGTATTACAAAAGCTATTTAAATTTTTAATTTAACTAACTACGGATAAAAACATTAATAACAGATTTATCAAGATCAAAGGTTTTAGTTTTTTTTTAATATAAATCTTTAATTGATACTTGGATTAGATGTTTCTTGTAATATTGAGTTTTTTATGTTTATTTGACAGATATTAATTGCAAGATCTATTTAAGAAACTTATTACAGATCGTTTAAGCAAAATTGAATTTTAAAACTAAATTCGATAAAATAGTTGACTGACTTTGTTTGACCAATCAAGTTGTCGTGTTAAATCAGATCAAGTTAAATTCTTTTTTGGCTTAAAATGTGTTTTAACCAACAAATCTATAAATCAGTGGACATCAGTGTTGCCAAAACTTGGTGACCAAAAATGGCTAAATTTACGGAAAAAATGGCTAAAAATGAGACAAAAAATTGCTAAAAGCTTTTTAAATAAAAACAGATTAAAATTCAATAACAAAACAGAAATAATTGATAGATATTTAAAATATTAAATCATCGATAAATTCGATGTCGTTATTGTTCATCTCATGGAAGTCACTCAATCACTCAATCAACTCTCGCGTCGAGAAACTTTTGATTGAAATGTGTGAAATGAAACAAAAATGCCAAAAATTGAAACAAACAGCTGTTTTTCTCACTAAACTGTGTTTGTAACTTTTTTGGCGAGTACTAGCTATCACGTAAGAAAATACATCGCCAGTTAACAGAAATAGTGTGTCTCTAACATTTTTGTGAGAAAAGTTGCCGCTTTGAAAATATTTTAACAATAAAAAACTATTAAAAATACAAAGAATAATAATAATAACATTTTGTTCTTGGCTAATTTTTGCATTGTTTAATTATTTTTCTTTTAAAATTTTTATAAATATACGAATTGTTTCAAAGCTCGTTTACAAACAACAAACATTAAAGTCGCACTTTACACTATTTGGTATAGCCGACGGATTCAATTTTAGTCAATTTTGGTCGCCGTCAACGATAAGTGTTACTGGCGTTCTCAACGTCTGCAATGTCACATCGGCTTCGGGTACAATGTTATGACGTTTATAACGTAACGACGTAATCTCTTTTGATAGTTTTCGACATGAGTTACACCCACAGTTTTTTTTTACTTTTCGAGAAACGATAAAATATTTTGTTTTACATATTCTCGATGCGAGCAGTTCTCACTCAAGTGACAGAACATGCGTACTGGTTACGATCAATTTAATACAAGTAGCCCAAAGTAAAAATAAAATTATCTGTTTGTAAAGGATCATTTCTTATTCAGACGATTGTTGTAACTAATATGTTTTTGGTATGTCAAACCACATTTTGAAATAAATTTGATTTAATTTTATACCTGAAATAAGATACCTTAGCGGCCGATTTCACCAAGTTCAGTTATAACTGTCAAAAACATATTGTTAACTGGAAGTTAAAGTAATAGGTAATTTTAACTAAACCGAGCTAAACTTAGCGCGATTTCAATTATATTCGATGTTCAAAATGCAAAGTGCAGACAATCAAATAAACTTGAATGAAGTATATCTTAAATCAAGTAAAATTTACTAGAGTATTTTTTTTTATCAAAAACCCCTCAAAATCATACATAACTGAGCTACCTAAATAAGAGCGGCAAGCGTCTGTTTTATGTCAAAGCTTTTCATTTTCACACAGTTTATACGAAACAAACCTTTAGAACGCGAGTTCAACACCACCCGGCTGGATAATCTTATTTGATAGATCGCTTATCTTTTTTATCGTATTTGATATATGTATATTAAAATAAACTTGAATTTTTTTATCAAAAACCCCTCAAAATCATACATACAGATCGATCTTTTTCTGGTTAAAGTTATTAATTTAATTCAAGATACTATCCTAAAAAACAGTTATTTTTATCACAATAGGTTGCTCTTTAGGACTCATGAACAACTTTCAAAATTGTTGATCGGCTCTTTTGTATTTTGTATATAAAATTAAACGTAAAAACATGACTTTTTGTTTGACCTTTTTTTTAATAAATTACTGATTATTTTAATTTAAGCTCTTGGTCTTTTTATAAAAAATTTTTTAAATTATTTATTTTTTCGATATTTCGCTAACCATTGGTTAGCATCTTCAGGAAATTATAATTATTTAACAATAAAAACTAACAATAACAAAATTATTGAAAAAATTTTCCTGTCACAAATTATTTTCAAAAACCTATTTTGTCATAAAAACAATTTTAAAAAAAAATAAATAATTTAAAAAATTTTTTATAAAAAGACCAAGAGCTTAAATTAAAATAATCAGTAATTTTGTAAAAACATGACTTTTAGTATTTCATTTAACAATTTTTTAGAAATTCACACACATATCAAGAAACACATTCAAATCATTAAACTAAAAATAACAATACCATGTCTGTTGCTTTAAAAAAGAAGTAAAAGTTATAACCTTGTTGCATTAGAAAAAATGTTTGCTAATCATATTAATTGCCTCTTTGTGCAAATAAAATTCAAAAAATTGCAGTTATTAAAAAAACAGTTTTTTGAAGTAAAAATTCCTTTAGGTCTTCAAAAAACTGCAAAAAAAAACGACAAATTTGCACATTTGACCTGCAAAATAACACAGCTGTTGGTCTTAAATTATTCCAAATCATATTGAATTACACAACTAATACGTTAAAAAGTTGTTGCAACTATTCGACAGCTCGATAAAGTTCTTTTGTCATGAAAAAAGCTGATATAGATATCGCTGCTTCCTGAGAAAAAATAAAAAAATCGTCTTTCTCGTTTTAAAAAATCGTCAAAAAATCGGACAACTTAAAATTTAGTTGTTTTTGAACTCTTTAACTTTTTGACTTTGTCGATTTTTAGAAAAAAAAAGCATTCAATCAAAAATATAATAACTTCATACCCAGCTAGCATTTTCAATCGTGTAAGAGTTTCTGGGAGTCTCATGAAGAGCGTTTGTGATCGTCGATTAGCGCATTTTTTTATCGTAGAAGATTCTTCACACAGAAGAAACTGTAACACGAGTGATATTTTTCCATGACTCAGCGAAAGATGCTTACTTTAATCGTTGTGGGAATCGTTTGAGATGTGGGTCAAGATTATCTGACGAGTCTTTCAAAACGCATATATCGTTTGAGACTCATGTAGATATTATCTTAAAACTCGTAAAATGTTTGCCGCATAATTGTTAAAAATATGATTTATACAAAGAGTCACAGAAGGTTCATTCGAAAATGGTTTAAAGAAACGAAGAGAAACATTGTGTTTTTGTACTGTAGAAATAATCATTTAATTCTTCATGCCCATACTATTTGTATGAAGCATCTCTAAATAGCGCGGCGGCAGCGCTTTGCAATTGAAAAATCCGAATTTGACAGTGCGTTTAATAGAGAAGTTGGCCGCTATTGTTAAGAAATAATGGCAATTTAGCTATTTTTTGGTCAATTTACATTTTTTATCTCTATTTTAATTTATTATTTTTAGGTTTTATTAAACGAGAGAGTTATCACTACTGTCTGTGGTACAACGTTGACGCTCTTGTATAGATATGGCATATCAGCGTAATACCTAAGCGGAAGAAAATGTTTAATTTTCCGCTCTTGTTAAGGTACGGCTGTTAAACATTCCATGATTAATTATGCTGTTTTCACAACACAAGTTAATGAACGTGTGGTAAAATTTATATGAAAAACACTAAAAAAACTGCATCTGATATATTGCTTTTCCACATAAAGTTTTAAGGGAAAAAACCTACGTAAATATATGAGGAGCCGCAGAACAAAACGTACTTTTTCACATATTTAAAATTTTTGGGAAATTGAGGTTTATTTTTTTCGACCCCTTAAAAAACTGTATGAACCTGGAAATGGAAACAAGTTTTTTGCTTACAAAAAGATGAATCAAACTGCCGTAAGTCAACACATTAAATGTCAAAGATATTTAATATCAAACCAATTTTATATCGAAAAAAGTACGTTTTGCTAAAAAAAAATGAAAAAAGTACGTTTTGTTTAAAAAAATATTAAAATTTTCTACAGATTCTGGTAATTGAGGAGCCGCAGAACAAAACGTACTTTTTCACATATTTAAAATTTTTGGGAAATTGAGGTTTATTTTTTTCGACCCCTTAAAAAACTGTATGAACCTGGAAATGGAAACAAGTTTTTTGCTTACAAAAAGATGAATCAAACTGCCGTAAGTCAACACATTAAATGTCAAAGATATTTAATATCAAACCAATTTTATATCGAAAAAAGTACGTTTTGCTAAAAAAAAATGAAAAAAGTACGTTTTGTTTAAAAAAATATTAAAATTTTCTACAGATTCTGGTAATTGAGGAGCCGCAGAACAAAACGTACTTTTTCACATATTTAAAATTTTTGGGAAATTGAGGTTTATTTTTTTCGACCCCTTAAAAAACTGTATGAACCTGGAAATGGAAACAAGTTTTTTGCTTACAAAAAGATGAATCAAACTGCCGTAAGTCAACACATTAAATGTCAAAGATATTTAATATCAAACCAATTTTATATCGAAAAAAGTACGTTTTGCTAAAAAAAAATGAAAAAAGTACGTTTTGTTTAAAAAAATATTAAAATTTTCTACAGATTCTTGTAATTATTCCATGTTTAATTATACTATTGTATTAATTATTGTTTTCATAACACTCATTCACCCCTGCAAATAAAATTGGACCACCTGATCCATTTTGATAAAATGGGCTACTCCATGCACTGGTCCGATGTAATGCAATCATGGACCATGTCATTGTTAAAAAGTGTTTGTAGTGAGACGACATGTCTTCGTTTTTTAACGACATGCTTTCGTTTTTAAACGACTTCAAAACTAATCCTCTTGAGTATACCATGGTGTAGTTTTAAAACTACTCCATAGTAGTCCAAAGGTGCGTTATACGATCCTTCCCTAGGACATCGCAATGTTAAAGAGACCATGTTTTTCCATACGTTTGGGTTACTTTTGGGCTAGTCCTGGTCCCTTGTGGGCTACTCTTTACATGCGTATTTGGACTGGTCCTATTATTTGCAGGGACCAAACAATAGTTAAATTATTGCAATTATTGGAGGCTATTCTTGAAAACTCGTCGAACAAATACAAATGTACATTAAAACAAAAGTAAAGTTTAAAAAATAGTTTTTGTTTATCATACATTTCTAAAATTAAATAAACGTGAGAATTTTGACTCGTTTCTCTCTCTTTAAAAAACGGTAAATTGTATGACAAACCAAAAACAATGGCCCATAATCATAGTCAAACGCTAAAGTCGGTTCTTTTTAAAAACAACTTTAAAATAAAAACATTATTTTAATTATTTTGCTACTATAGTCAAAATTAAAGTATGTTTTATATTGAACCGACTTTAACTGGGTGCCACCTCAAATGTAGAAAATTGTTTCATACAACTTACAACAAAATATAAGCAAGGGGCAACTCTAAGCAGCTGACATTGAAAATTAATATATAAAAAAAACACTGCATATCTTGCGGAGTTGAAAATTTTTAACACGCAATATAAATTTATGTAAAAAGCAACAACAAAATTACAAAATATTTTGGCTTCGTTTTTGCTTTCAATGTAATTTTTGGCGTTGAGTTCTACACAATTAGGGCCTATACAATGTATTTTGTGTATCTTTCCATAAAAGTTTTCCTCCAAATCATTAATAATTGCAAAATATCGGCCAATATCTTGTAACATAATCATTTTTAACTTTTTGTAAGTACTTTTTTTGCTGGCGAAAAACAGCTGATGCTGTTGCTAAATGAGTTAAAAACAACTTCAGCTGGTTTTAAAATTAACATCGGTTTTAACGAGTAAAGTATGCTTTTACTTGTCTATAGTAGATCAAAAGCATATTTTTAAGAAAAGTTTACTTTAGAACTCTTAAAGTATGCTTTGTTTATGACTATAGTTATGGGCCAATTTCTTTAACTTTGTTTTTGTTTTACTGAAAATTTTTACTTTCTCGACGCGTTTTCAAAAATAGTCACAATTATTTAACAGTTAATTTTAACGAAAACGAAACGACATAAATAAACGTCAAACAAATTAAGAATATTAAGAAATGATTTGTTATTAAAACAACTTCACGAAGAAATGGCAAAACAATGAAAAAAGCACGTTTTGAAAAAAAAAAAAAAATGAAAAAAGTACGTTTTGTTATGCACCAATTTTTTTAGAACCCATTTTCGTGGTAAGAATAGAAAAAAAAATATGCTAACAAGATGTTTTCTTAAAGATTTTAACCCAAATATTAGAACCCTGGATTCACAAGGATCGGGTTTGCGGACTCAACCTCAAAGGCTATAAGCTATTATTTGCGAAAGGTACAGGTAACATAAGATCTTGTGTCTTAGCTAAAAACTCGTTGAATATTTTCATTCTTTCTGATTACAGTGATGAAGATACTACAACTGTTGCTCTTGAGACACCGGACGGTATAGTCTGGATGGTCTCAGCGTACATGGCGCACGACCACGGGCAGGACCCACCCAATGGGCTCATCCGTGATGCAGTTATAAAGGCCGCGGGCACTGGAACTCCGGTTATCATCTGTGCCGATGCTAATGCGCACCACACTATATGGGGTAGTACGGACACGAATGTAAGAGGTGAGTCACTATTTTCCTTTATTATTAACTATAATTTAGGAGTAGTAAATAGGGGCTGTGAGCCTACGTTTGTTGTTGCAAATAGGTGTGAGGTTCTTGATGTCACGCTAGTTAGTATAAACCACATCGATATGATCGAGAGCTGGATGGTGTCGAATGACTGTTCGCTCTCTGATCACAGATATGTGGAATTCAGTCTAGGGCTTAGGTCTTCAGGATCGATGTCTATATTGAACAGGAGACGGACGAACTGGGAGATTCAATACTCCTCTCTGGTCCGGTCTCTACCTGACCCTCCTAGGGTTGACGATATCGGAGGGATCGATGCAGCAGTGGATCTGCTTTCGAACTCACTGCAGTTGGCGACTTCCCTGGCGTGTAGGCCAAGGGTGCGTAGGGGCAGGAACCGGCCACCATGGTGGGATCCTGACATTGCGCAGGCGAGAATTGACTGTCGTAGATTGTTCAATGTGGCAAAGCGCCGAGGCAACTGGGCGGACTATAAGTCATCATTGAATAGGTTTAGAAACTTGGTTAGATCTGCGAAAAGGTCTGCTTGGAGGAACTTCTGTAGCGGCGTGGAAGGATCCTCTGAGACGAACCGTTTACGTAAGGTAATGGCTTCGAGCCCGGTTGTTCCGACATACGTCCGGAAATCGGATGGTAGTTGGACTACGAATAGTCAAGAAACACTGGAGGTGTTAATTGATACTCACTTTCCTGGAAACTCCCAATGGGGTACACGGGATCCAGCGTGGGAGGCGACTTCCACCCCAATGTCCATTCCACTGGACTATGACAGGATTAAATGGGCCATCGATAGCTTTAGCCCATATAAATCTCCGGGTATGGATGGAATAATTCCGGCGGACCTGCAGAGGAATTCGACCCTGATAATACCCTGGTTGCTGGCCATATATAGGGGATGCGCTAGATTCTCGTATCTCCCTGTGAAATGGACCCTGTGTAGAGTGGTCTTTATACCCAAGGGGGGTAAAGCTTCTCACACCGAGCCGAAGGACTACAGACCGATCAGTCTTGCATCCTTTCTTCTTAAGACTCTTGAGAGGGTTATCGATGTGCACTTGAGGATGACCATCCCAAGGGGTTTACTTTCTGCCTCTCAACATGCCTATACGAAGGGCAGGTCTGTTGAGACGGCTCTTCACTCTCTGGTTGGAACAATTGAGAGATCGCTCGAATTCAAGGAGTACACACTTGTGGCCTTCCTCGATATTGAGGGGGCCTTCAACAACGTCAACCCGGACTCTATTGTGACGTCCATGGGGAATCTGGGGATCGACGTTGGCATATGTAGATTTGTTGACAATCTACTGAGGAATAGGGTCATTTGCTCTACAATAGGTGAAACCAGTGTTCAGAGGCTGGTGAACAGGGGTACTCCCCAGGGGGGAGTTCTATCCCCACTATTGTGGAACCTGACTATGAACACCATGTTGACAAAGTTGGACAATATGAGGATAAAGGCAGTGGCGTATGCTGATGATGTGTCAGTAGCTATAACAGGGAAGCATTTGGGCGTAATGTCCCAGTGTATGGAGGCTGCCCTGAGGATACTAAGCACCTGGAGTGCATCATGCGGTCTGGGTGTAAATCCGTCTAAGACGGAACTGGTACTCTTTACGAGGAAGTATAGGACCGAGGACTTTAAGCTTCCGAGGTTAAACGGAACTGAGCTTCAGATATCTCGCAGTGCCAAGTATCTGGGCGTGGTTCTGGATAGCAGGCTGTCATGGGGACTAAATGTCCGGATGAGAGTGGAGAAGGCAATAGTTGCCATATATGCGTGCAGGGGTGCAATAGGCAGAAACTGGGGTATGAGCCCGAGGTGTGTCAATTGGATCTTTGAGGCAGTGGTAAAGCCGACCCTGTACTATGGGGTCGTTGTATGGTGGACTGCACTGGAAAAGGGCATACACCGCGGGATGCTTGAGAAAGTATACAGACTTGTCGCGTTGATGATCACGGGATCTATGCGATCTACTCCCACGAAGGCGCTGTTCACGATTTTGAACTGGCTTCCGGTGGATATAGCGGCCAAACAGTTGGCTCTTTGCTCGGCGACACGGCTGCACGCGGCTGGCGGCTGGTCGACCCGTGACTATGGACACGCCGGGATAATCAGAAGTACGATTGTCCCTGATGGAGTGGACTACTGCACTCCGGTACCGTTCTTTGGTGCGGGGTTTGTTACACGAGTGGCGCACGGAAACGTGCTCTTGGATACTTTCCGGGAACCGACCCTGGGGGTCTATACCGATGGTTCGAGGAAAGGTGAGAGGGCTGGCGGAGGTTTCTTCATAGAGGAACTGGATGTGAAGGTTTCCTTTCGTCTGCCGGATGGATGTAGTGTCCTGCAGGCGGAAATCTCGGCTATAAGGCGGGCGGCAAACTGGCTGAGGTATCATCGCATATCGGGAGATATACGTATATTTACTGACAGCAAGGCTGCCCTTGCTTCTTTGGCGGGTGTCTACTCGACATCTAGGTTGACTGCAGAATGTCGGATGTCTTTGAATGAGATTGCGAAACATTCAAGGGTAACGCTTATATGGATACCTGGTCACTCGGAGTGCCCAGGCAATCTAGTGGCAGATGGGCTGGCTAGACAGGGTGGTCGCATGGATGACGTATTCATCGATCAATTTGTTGGTCTTCCAATAGCCCACTGTAAATTACTCATCGAGCGCGAGTCTTATAGAATAGCGCAGATGCGGTGGACCTGTGAGTCCACCTGCTTGATATCCAGGATCCTCTGGCCTGGATATGACAAACGGAGAACTGGCTCTCTACTTGGGTTCAGCAGGAACCAAATTAGGTTGGTGATATCGGTTTTGACTGGACACTGGCCGGTGGGGACCCATGCTGGAAGAATGGGTCTGGAATTCAACGACTATTGTAGGAGTTGTCAGAACAAGGAGGAAGAGGAGACTGTGCTTCACTTCCTCTGTCACTGCCCTGGACTGCGGGGCATAAGGGAAAAATACCTGGGGAGACCGGTGTTTTCCTGCTTGGGGGATCTGTCTGGGATGGAACTAAAATCGCTCCTTCTCTTCACTAGGAAGACGAAGTGGTTGGAACTTGCAGTGACACCATCTGAGTAACTGCTCCAATGGATGGGCATTGGCGCCGGGTATCACAAAGGGACCAATTGAGGACCCAAGTGAGCCGTCTTCTGATGGCTGCCCAAGGAACCTAACCTAACCCAAATATTATAAAAATATCAAAAAAACAATTTGTCAAAAAATGCGAAAAAGTACGTTTTGTTCTGCGGCTCCTCATATAAAAACATTTAGGCCCTAAATTTGTAAAACGCAAACGCAATGCCAAAAATTATATTGAAAGCAAAACGAAACTTGTTTTTAAATACTGTGGTGTTGGGTATCATACGGTCGGGCTTGACCGACTATACTTTCTTACTTGATTTTTATGCAACTCTGCGGTACTGTTACGTACTTCTTATAGTGTTGTGTATAATTTTTGTGTGTTTATCTTTTTAGCTTAAGCCTTTTTATCAACTTATTTTATTATTTGCTTGTTTAAGTTCTTTTCTCTCGAAAATTCCATAGCTGTATTCTTACGATCAAATTCCTCAGTCTGTAACGTCTTTTACCATCATACTTTGTAACGTCTTATTTCTTTTTAAAATATAGTTTTTGTATAAAGTAACGTCTGTTAGTTCCCCTTCTCTCTGGTTTTGGTATAGTAACGTCTTATTTTTTGCTTTTTTAATATAGTTTTAGCTATTAAGAATTTCTCTGTATATCAAATATTGTAAATTTCTGCAAATTTTGGGGTTTTACACAAAGTTGTAACAAAATTGGGAACAAGAAATCTTTCATTGGTTTTCTAAGTAAACATAGTTATGGACCGTAAGAAAAAGTCCCGTGTTCCAAAAAACGGTTTTTTTAGTGCTTTTTTTTTTGGTTGCCCTAGTTATGACATTAAGATTCACATACAAGCTAGGCTGTTTTCCAAAATGTGTTTTTAAAATGTATCAATACAGTACTGACTAGGGATGCCAAACGGGAAATACCGAAATCCCGGGATTTTCCGGGACTGATCGGGACTGATTCTTGACGGTTGCCGGGCCCCGGCCACGGTCAAGAATGAAAGATTATCAATAACAATTTTAATTAATTTTCATGTTGTAAAATTCCTTTCTTCATAAAAATAATTGAATGAAAATTAAATTTAATGAACTTAAGCCTAATTAAAATTATTAAATAAAAAAATATATATATTTTAACTTTTGTTTATAAGAAAAAGTTGTAAAAGAATTGTTCTGTTAATTTTTCTAATTTAAAAATTAAAAAATAAATAAAATTTAGTTAATTTAAAAAAAGTTGCTTATAATTGTTTTGGTAAGTTTTCATTTTTAAAAATTCAGACATAAATAAATAAAGTGTTTTTAAAAAAGTTGTATATTAAAGAAACAAATTAATCCCGAAAAATTCCGGAAAATCCCGGGGTCCCGAAAATCCCGAAAATCCCGGGATTTGTTAAGATCGATCCGGTTTGGCATCCCTAGTACTGACACCGTGTCGATTCATTGTGTACTTTCATTTTCACCTACGTTGTATTGTTATGTATATGTTTTGTATCTACATACAATTTTTTTACTGCTTTAATTGCTTTTCTGTGCGCAGTGACAACTACAAAGTTGCATTTCGGAACAAAATGCATTGTCCAAATTTTGTATGGTTGCATTAAAGAACATGTTGCCATGTATTACTACAATGCAACAGGCGTTTAGGAAAACAGCCTTATTTGTGCACATGAATTTGTTTTTTAAGCAACTTTATCTTTTTATTTAAGATAAGCGTGACTGACTTGGTGATCATCGCCACTTAAATCAGAGACTTGAAATATTGTACGTACGAGTTAAAGGGTAAAATCGGTAACCTTATACCACGTGTGCTTAGTAGTTTTTTGAAATTTCTAAATTTTTGGGGCAAAAAAAAACAAAAATATACTTGTATTTTTTTGGTAACCCTTTTATCGTCTAATAGTGCATTTACACTTGTATTTTTCAAACTAGTTGATGATCGTAAGCTACTTTCATAAACTATACAGTTTACATCAGCATTTAAGACGGTCAAGTTGTTTATCTTGGACAAGTCGTAATATTCTTAGCCCCAATATAAAAAAAAACGTTGATGCACGTACATATGAACATAAAGGGTGTTTAAATTTCAAGGGCCGATGTTGATTTTGAATAAAACACAAACTATTTAGGAAATTATTGTAATTTTATTTTATTATGATATATTGGTATTACTCAATTATGTATGGAACAAAATATCGGTCAAATGGGCGCCGCGACCACGGCGGCACACCTCCATCCGATGGTCCAAATTTTCGATGACCCTGAGGCATAATTGAGGTTCTATGCCGTTAATGTGCCGAATTATCTAATCCTTTAGCTCTTGAATTGTTGCTGGCTTATCGACGTACACCTTTTCTTTCAAATAACCCCAAAGAAAAAAGTCCAACGGTGTCAAATCACATGATCTTGGCGGCCAATTGACATCGCCATTACGTGAGATAACACGGCCATTGAATTTGTTGCGCAAAAGAGCCATTGTTTCGTTAGCTGTGTGGCAAGTGGCACCGTCCTGCTGAAACCACATATCGTCCACATCCATATCTTCCAATTCGGGCCATAACAAGTTCGTTATCATCTCACGATAGCGAACACCATTCACAGTAACTGCCTGACCGGCCTCATTTTGGAAAAAATACGGCCCGATGATGCCGCCAGCCCATAAACCGCACCAAACAGTCACTCTTTGTGGGTGCATTGGTTTTTCGACAATCACTCTTGGATTATTATTCGCCCAAATGCGGAAATTCTGCTTATCGACAAATCCACTGAGGTGAAAATGTGCCTCATCACTGAAGATAATTTTCTTCGAAATTTATCATCCATTTTCATAATAAGTCTGGATAACTTTAACACATGGTTCAAATTGAGTAACTCTGAAATAGAGAAATGTCAAATAAAATTCGAAAAAAAACTTGGCGTTTAGGTGTGGTTCACATTCAACATCGGCCCTTACAATTTAACCACCCTTTATAAACATACCTTTTATTTCCGTTGCCCATACTAAAAGAAACTATTTAAAAAAACTAACATTTCTTTTAAATTTTGAATTTTTTAAACAGTTTCATTGTTTATCTTACTTTTCTTATAATTGTTTTGGCTTTTTTTGACAGATAGAAGTAAATGAAGATAAAAGGAAATGTCAAATATCACTAGTGTTGCCAGAACAAAATTTGAAAAAACAGAGTTGCATTAACAAAAACTAGTTGTTTGTAACTAGTTTATCTCAAACGCTAGTTAAAAACGTGTTTATAGTTTGTATGGATAAACAAGTTTCTCAAACTAGTGTATCGTCATAAACAACTTAAAACCTGTGTATGTCGTAGGTACAAATGCAATATAAAGTAATAAATATAGAAATAAAATTTAAATTCAGCCCAATTGTAAATAAAAATTTCACGGGAGTTTTTTTCTTCTCCCATTTTTCCTATGTAAATTCAATTGTAAAAATGGATAAAACTCCCGTGAAATTTTTTTTCATAATTGGGCTGATTGTGTTTTCCTCTCCTTCAGAAACTCTTTTTGGAAATTCGAATATAGAAATCTTTTTGTTACTTTTTTCTATGAAATTACTTTTGTATTGCATACAAAAATTAAATTCAATATAATGTTAATAAAAAAATAATTTAATATGACACAATGTAAGGACACATTTTTTTCATATGTATATAGTGATGCAGTTGTGCATACAGGAAAAGAAAAATTTCTATGGGCTTTTGCAAAAAATTATGTTTCAGTTAAAGGTTTCTTACATTTAAATAAGATATACCAATTTCTATATCCCTGAGATTATGACTCGTAACTTCCAAAAATTGTATGCATTGCACCGTAAAAATGTTCGTTTCCGAAAAACTTCAGAAACAACTAATTTTCGACAAATTTCATGCTATTTCCATACATTTTACGGTTCATATGGGGGCTTCTATTGGGAGCAGAGATAGATCTTTGAATCCTTTAAAAGAAATATTGGTTACGTAAAAATAGTTGGTGAGCCATGTTCAGATATCGAGATAGAGCTTTGGCAAACAGGCCAAAAGTTGCATTTAATTCAAATAATAGGGGGCTCGAGGAACATTTGCGTCACATCTCCGTTTTAGTAGTTTCGAACAGGGTAGAAAAAAATTCTACTCGGGAGCACAATTCGAGTCAATTCTCTCGTTTTAAAATTTGTACTGGCGGGTATAAAATATTTGCGGCGCGCTGCACAAACAATTCTCCGATAGGCCGGAAACTTTTTAAATTGTTTTTTTTTTATCTCGAAAAATAAAAAAACGTGAGTGACAATTTAACATTCCCAACTTTAAATACAAAAACCATTTTATTTTGCATGCAAATTCAATTTTGTATGGCGCTTAAGTGGTTTTAAAAAAAGCTTTCTTTACAAAGTTGTCAAGAGAATGCAATCGAACGGCAAATGCTATTTTCTATTAGGCTTGACAGATTGAAATCGTCAAAATGCTTGACATTCAATAAAAAAGTTTAATTTTTCTTGAAAATTTCAATTCAATTAACAAACAAATTTAATTATTTATACCCTTCAACACAGGTGGAAAGGGTATATGTATGTATAATTTTGTTTTTTTAAAAGTCTGTTACTCAGGAGAGCTATACAAAAAGTGCAACTGTCATTGAAATCAAAATGATTTTAACCAAACTTATTTCTGCCCCTATAACGGTTTACAACTTAACTCAGTTCAGTTGAAATTTCACTGTTTTTGTGTTTGATTTTTTTTTTTTTAATTTCCTAAGCTAATCCCGCGAAGCTCTATGCTTGTCTGCAGGAAAGAAACCAGAATCTCTGGCGGGAATCGAACCCACATCGAAGCCACTTCTTATCAGATAGAAATTTGCAGCGTATCGACTGAAAAGGCATGCAATTACTTTTCCAACGATATGCTATTCATCTCGATCGGACTCTTCGGTTGGGCTCCACAAGGGTTTAAGTGGGACCATACACCGAAAAACACAAAAGTACCGTTATCTAAAAAACGGTACTTAGAAAAAAAATTACAGCGTTTTTCGAGTGACATTAACTTATCTAGGCATGTGGCGTTCTTAATATTTTTCCAAATTAAAAATTTGTAAAGCAGTGTAATAATACATAGTTAATTATTGCTTGCAACAAGGATTTGATTTAAAAGTGTTATCCGTTACGATTAAAGCCATAGCCTAGGGTAAACCGGATGAATGGTTAATCCCCAGAACGCGTACTTTAGAAAGCTACGGCTCTTCTGGGTCATCAGTGTGTTAAACATGTATCCGAGTATAAGGTATGGGAATTGGCAGTTTTAATAGCTCCTAATCCCTTAAAAAATTCCAAAAACTTGGTAAAAGCTTTTAGATCCTCTACCGCCGATATATTGATGTTGGTCACAATACCACCATTTGACCAAAAAGCTTTGAAACTGTATGGAGAATCAATTCAAAGATCTTTGGAGGCCATTATCGCATTTTAACGTTTTTTTAAAACTTTTCCAGGGATCAAAAATAATGGCTATTTATTTTTTTAAGGATACGGGAAAATTCCTTTAATTTGCATTTGGTTATTTTTAACCATTATCGTTTCATGTATTTTACTTTCGATTTCGTAACCAATTGAAGTAAAAACATTTATTATAACAAATAATTTATTTTTTTCGTTACAAATATCCATCGTATATAAATCAGTAAGTCGGTTACTATTTGGGGCCCATGGACAATCATTTGAGATTAGAGTATCCAATTTTTCGACTTTTCGTTTTGTTCGAATAAGGAATTAATTGATTTTTGGATTTGAACTTTGCTCGAATTAAGGTTTTAAATTGTTTGAATTACCCGAGTAACTCGAATAATTCAAATAATGTTATTCAATGGGAAAAAGCAAACATCTCTATTTGAATTCATACTTTTATTTTATTAATAAACAGAAAAAGAGAGATGGCAGGTGCCAGCCAGTTATGAAAACCGTTTTAAACCAATTTGTTATAACTGGAAATCGAGTGAAATTGAAATCGATAGAGATCCTCCGTTATTTTTTTTAAAAAATCACCGAAGTTTTTCCTGATTTTAAGAGAAGCTCTAGTAAAGATAAGAATTCAATTTATACCATATAGAAGGATTTTTTTTATAAACTTTTAAAACAGGATATTTTTTAGCTCGTTTGATTTTAATTACACTCGTATGTATTCGGTTTCCATATTTTTTGGTAATCCCCTTTTAATTTCCTTTATTTTAAAACTATACTCAATAGGTTTGGTTTATTGGTTTTTTTATGTATTACTATTTCGTGAAAAAAATTCGACTCTTCGTTTTCAAGCAAGGACACTTAGGTTTTTAAGGCGGATCTAACGACAGCCTGGTAATAACAGGTAACCCATAATCTGACATGGTTTATACATTTATAACTGCTGATGAATTTTAGTACGAATTTTATAGTGGTTTACATAATTTGTCACACACGCTCAAATCTAAAAATGTACTAAAATATGTTTAAAAGTATGAGTATTGTAAAAAGAAATCTAAGCAAAATATTTTTACATTAAATAAGTGAAATTTTCTAAGAAATTAATTTAAATCGATTAATTGACATAAATTGTTCGAGTTATTGTTTATAAGAAATTGGCTATTTTAATTATTCGATCAAATAAAGGCGGAAAAATTTCTCGATTAATCGTTGTTCCATTAATTTTAAAGTTTATTATGCCGAATATTATTTAGATATCTTCTGCTATATTTGTTTTTTTCGTTTTTATTTATTGAGTCTTTATATGTTAAATATGAACTAACGATAATTAATCAAATCTTATCCCAATACTTTATTTTGTGTTCTGCCAGTGCCAGACGAAAATGTTCTTCATCTCGGGTTCTGTTCATAAAGGTGTTTATCTAAGTGGGTAAGTGCTGCAGTGTCTCTTCTCGTTAAGCGAGTGTGGCCGCTATCATTTAAAATATTTCGTATTTAAGTATTTTACTGCATATTTCGTAATATTTCGAGATATTTTACATTCGAATTTTGAGGTATTATTTATTTATTGATTTTAATAGGGGGACATGATTCCCGACGCAAGGTGAATGTTATATGTACGCTTTCTTGCTCATTGACCTTTATGCTATGTTCACATTTTGCTTCTTAAACGCGTTTAAGCATTTCGAACGTGATTAAGGTCTAATCACTTCAAAATCGAGATGATTACCCATACATTGAGGTGATTTGTTAATCACTTCAAATTGACATGATTACAACTAAATCACTTCATAAATCACATAGAATCCACTGAACATACCTCAAATGTAGAATCGCCAACATGATCGTGTACAACCGGCCAAGATTTCTACTTAATATTTTTATTTTTTCCTTAAATAATTCATAAATTTTCACAATTTCATCATTAAAATTATTAAAATAATCTTCTGAAAACTTTATAAAAGTGTCGAGATACACGCGAAAATCGTGTTTTTCTACAGTTGTTTTAGGTATTTCGAAAAATCTCGAGAACTGTTCAACTGAATTGTACAAGATTTAAGATTTTGCATAGATATGTCTTTTCTCTGTCAGCCCATACATATATAAACTTTGTCGATCGGATAAAGATTTACTGACCTACAGGACTTCAAACTTGAAAAAAATTTGATTATTGATGTTTTTCAAAATTCACCATTTTAATTCGCTCGAGCAAGGCAATAAAAAAAATTAAAAAAATTTTTAACTTGTATGTTAAATAGTATTTTGTACCAAACGTTGTTATCGTCGGAAAAAAAAATTTGAAATAACGACATATTTAGTGAAAACATCCGAATTTGAATTTTCATAAACAATTTTTTTTATCAATGATAATACTATTATATTAATGAATCTGCATGACCAAAGTGCACAGCGGAAAAAATGCCTATGTTATTTATCCGGATATAAATCAATTGATCTCCATTCCCTAACGAAAACCTCCAACATCCAAAGTAACATTAGAGAATGAAGAAGAAGATTCAAATCTGAGTTTTAATTTAAAAAGGTGATACGACTATCAAACTATGAATCAAATAATTAATAATTAATTTACATCGTGACTTAAAGTTGTCAAAAGAGAACTCGAAATTACTCGCTTCATGTTTGAAAGAAAGAGGATTTTCGGACACAGAGACACGCGTTTTTTACTAACGCAATAGCTCCAAGATATGTGGAATTCTTTTTAGAAAGTAGTAAGTGGTTTGTTAGGAAACAACAGAAACCATAACGATAGTCACCTAATTCCAAATATGATACAAGACTTTTATGTCATAGGTGTATATTAAATAAATAAAAATATCAGTATTATTTGAAGTCTAAATGGGTTTTCTTAAATTACAGGAGCACATGTCATTAAAAATGCGTTTTCTTCAACACTTTTTTAGACTTGTTTCATTGTGCCGAACAATGTGAACATGTTCGGTAAATACTAGGTTATTCATTTAATTGACCTTTTGCTTTAATCGGTTAATCGCTCGATTAATTAACCGAGGTTTTGGTTTAATCGGTCAATAATCGGTTAATTTTGTTTTTGATCGGTTAACCGATTAATAAAGTTTTTTTCATAAATTAAGTAATTTCAATATATAGAAATGCATTAATTATTTATTATTTAGAGTTTATTAGTAAAAAAAAAACAATAACATACTGAACATTAAAATTCTTGAACTAAAACGAGCAAACAAAAAAACAATTCATAAATATGTAATATGCATTTTTTCAATTTATACATAAATGGGGGATTCACAAGGTGTACTATCAAGTCATATCGTCATAATGTCCTAAATAATATTTTACAATTGCTTAAAATAAATATTGTTGTGTTTCAAATAAAATAAAAATTTTAATGCTATAAGCGGTAGCCCACAATAGTCATATCGTCGGCTTAATATGCAAACCTGCTAACTTCCTTCAAACACATTTTACAGGAGAGACAAAAAACTTTTTATTTTTTCTATTTGCAGCTTGATAGAAAATTTAAAATACAATTAGTTTTACACACTTCAAGACTTAAATAGAAAAAAAACTACATGCTGGTCGACGAGGCGTATCTTTCTCTACCACACGGCATTAAAATCTCAATTGGCATAAAAAGTGGATTTAGCCGGTTTGCATATTAATCCTACGATATATATTTCTAGTAATTATTTTAAGACAAATGGCTTTACAACTACCTTGTGAATCCCCAAAATATGTATTTATAAAAATATAGACTGAGATAATTTTATTATTTATTTCAATAGTTAAAGGAGATCTTATAAAAAAATCTTTTAAAAAATTCGACTTTTTCTTTTGTTTTGACAAAACTTGGCTTAGAAAAAATTCTTTCACTTATGGTAGATGAATATCTAATTTCTCAGTCCTTTTTAAGGATTTCTCTGAAGATATAAAATATTCCATTATGCCCTTAAAGTCCTGTTTTAATTTTTAAAAATGTTTAACACTTCTAATTGTTTCGGTTAATTTTGTTAAAATACTGATATGAGAAGGTATGAGAAGAAACAACCCTGCAGTTTCACAAGTAGTGGCTGGCAGCATTTCCCCGACTACATCGCCATTGATTTTTCATTGACTACATCGCCGATTACATTGGTACTCAGTGGTAATCTGTAAGGTAGTGTCTCCAGAGATTTTCTATTGTTTTTCGACGAAATGTAACCGAAATGTAACCGATGAAGTAATCGACGAACAGTAAGGCATTACCAATGCGGACATCGCCTTGTTAAATTCGCCGCTCAAAAGCATTTCTGGTAGTTTAGCGAGTCGTCGACGAAAGGTTTGTGGTAGTCGTTGAACTCATCGGCGTAGAGTCGATTACCAATACTGCAGGGAAATAACTAAGCACATACATATAAAAAGTACGTGAAGCAAGAAAAAGGTGTTGGCAATCAAACATTTAACCCATTCTTCGCCACATTCCTGTTGATTGAACATTGAAATCGGTCGGCGGAAAATGGGTTGAAATGAAGATCACTGAACACCTTTGTTTGTAAGAAAAAATATTTTCTAAACACATACCTTTTGTATATGAGACGAAACAAATAATTAAAAATACAAAAAAATATGTTATAATACTACAAAAAATTAAAAATCTTATTACATCGGTTAATCGGTTAATCGACTGAAATTAACCGGTTTAATCGTTAATCGAAAAAAGCCAAATTGAAATTAACCGATCAGTTAATCGGGTAGTAATTAATCGGTTAACCGATTGACGGTTACAAATATGTTTTTCACAAAATTGTTTTTAAAATATGGACTTTAACGGAAGGATTGAAAATGTTGAATTTTGAAAAAACGTAGAAAAAATCATTTTTGGAAACAGCCGTATGAACTGCAAAAAACTGGGTTTTCGCGTACATCTTGAAAACGCTTCTGAAGAAAAATAAATGAATGCCATATTCGTGTTCGGCAGCCCCGATATCATTTTTGAGGTTATGGCAAAAAGTTAAAAATTTGTGAACCAGTGTAATTCATCAATATTAATGGTTATCCGGCCTGTTCTGAAAATTACGTAATTTCAAATCACGTGCTTTGAAAATCACACGTGTGATTTTGTGGTGTTCTGAAAGTCATACCGTTTGTGTGTTTCTCTGCGTGCTTTAACGTGTGTGATTTGAAAAGGCACATGTGATTTGAAATCACGTGATTTGAGCTTAAGTGACTTTCAGAACAGGCATGTATATATGATTTTTTTGTCGTTTCTCTTATAACTGTTAGGGTTATTGTGTTATTTATTTAATGTTGAAATTTTGTTCATGCCTGCTGAAAATTTTTAACTTATATGTTAACAAAAAAAATAAACAAATTTTGACATCCAACAATGATAAAGCAAAAAAAAGTTATCACCTGGGTTTATAAGACCACCTGTTATTAATTCGCCTTGATACTGCAAAAGAATTATGTTTTTTCCGTGCTTATTTTGTAATATAGTTTGATATTTTGTCGGTTAAAACACAACATTGTATTTTATTTGTTGCTTTCGTTGGTCGATATGTCAAAAACACACTTAACTTTTTACATTCCTCTTTCTAATTTAGTAAAAAAAGAAGCACAGCTGTGCTTTTGACGCCACCTGAAGAATGAATTCACTTTGGTAACAACTATTAAATTTTACAGAATATGCGGTTTAATAAATAAAAAATGTAAAAATTAATGTAAAATTCATTTATTTTAAATGAAATGTAAATTATCGGGGTTTTTAATGAAATTGCAGTTGTTCGAAATGAATTTTCGTTTGAATTAAACTACATAATATTTTGAGTGCGAGAAATTATGTGATTGCTATTTAATTTGTTGCAATCTTTTAGAGCTATTACCAGTAATGTTATACACTATATTAAAAAGTCCTTACTCAGCACGAAAAAAACCCCCTATTTTTTCTTACGCGTTAAAGAAATTGTCTCTACAAAAATCCCTACAACTATTAAATGATAATATATCAATACAAATAAAACCATTTGTATATAAATTTTATTTAAAATTGTTCACCTTAATGAGTCTTCTCAGATCACTTTTGATGACTAAAGACTGATTTATCACTTGAGCGATTGAAAAAGGATTCGTGCATATGTAATTCATTGCCGAACCAATAACGCTATGGACCCGTGCTCCTTCAAATCAACTCGAAAGCTGCCGGGCTTTGACATTTTTAAGAATTGCATCAGTTGCAGAATTATTTTTTTAAGCAAAACGTTCGTTAACCAACACAATGGTACATATACATATACATATTTCAGTAAAATAAAAAGACAAAAAAAATGTTGCGAATAATTTCATTAAAATGAAAAAAGAGTTCAAACGACAGTTGCAAAAATGTATATGGGGTTAAAGAGGACACCTTCAGCTTTCCGATGGTTCTAAAATCATTTTAACCCCTTTTTATCCTAACAAGTTCTATTCCGAATCGAATATGAAGTAAGAATTGTCAAAAGTAGAACAGTTTTTGAGATATTCCAAAATAACCGTTATTTGTGTTATTTAAAAACATGATGTGACTGAAATGCAAATATCTTCAAAAATTTTAAACGGATTATGTATTTCTTTCTTTTCAGTGACAGATTATAAAATTTCTAAAATTACATAAAGATCAGGTGTCAAATTCATTTGGTCAAAAAACTGTCACTTAGTGTTATTGATAACAGTTTGCGAGAAATCATAATTTAGTTCTGATCAAAAATTTAATTTTTTTTCTTAAACAACATAAAATATTTGTTTCCAGAAGCATCACACCCACAATTACCAATATTTTGATGCAGTTTTTTGGATACCTTAGTTCTAATATGTTTGCTATCGAATGCCATTAAAATTTTTGAAATCGGCGATAACAAAAAGTTGGTCTTTTGGTCGATGAAATTCAATTTTCAGTCACAGTGCAACGGTTGTATTTTCACCGCTGACGTTAAAAACATTTTCAATTTTAGTAAATTTTGGTCGCAGTCAACGATAAGTATGACTGGCGTTTCAACGTCTGCAATGTCACATTGGCTTCGAGTGCAATGTTATGGCATTTGAAACGTACCGACGTAATCTCTTTTGATAGTTTACGACATGAACGACAAACACAACTACAATTACGTTATTACCGGCAGATACGCTTTACAGAAAATACATATGTAAATAAAATGTTGTAACAAAATTACATTACATACCTATATGTATTAATACTTTTCATTACTGGACTTATATAAAAAAAATTAAACCTATACAGCTTTACTATCATAATAATCCGCTAATTTAGCCCATTTATTGGTTAAGTCATCATACTATATAAGTCCAAAATATGTTTCTAAAAATAATATCTACCTATTGATGCATAAAATTAATGCATTTTGAATGAAAAACAAAAAGGACTGATAGTCCTTCTGTTATACATTTTTTTAACCATAAAATATCTAATATTCTTTAAGATACAATAAAATAAGATAACTGCAGGACAAATATAAATTACGCGATTGATTGATGGTTATTTTTTCTTGACAATGTAATGGAAAAAGTTTTAAAATTCCAGTTTAGCTTGGCAAATGAAATTTTTTCTTGATTCCTGACACGAATTGAAAAAGCTTGACAATCAAGCCAAATCAACCCCGTCCATAAAAACCAAAAAGTCAATTTCGAGAAAGTGGCGCTTACGTGAAAACACGACGATATGTACCTATGTTTCTTTTGTAAAAAAAAAAATATAGGCAAATAGGTGTTAAAAAAATTCAAAATTTACCGTTTTATGAAATCCTACAAACAACGAAAATTAAAAAATATTTGCATATTAGATACCTATTTGCTAGATTAAAAATTAAGAATATCGCTGGTACTTACATACCTACCTACAATTTTAAATTATTTTGACTCCCTTGCTGCCAAGTTTCTTTTTTAAGAGATAAATTGATTTGTTTTTTATTGGCTTATGCAACAACAACCGGCAGAGAGACCTTGACGCATTACAGAAAATACATAAGTAAATAAATTGTTGTAGGTATATATTCGTGCTACAAAAACAACAAGAGCAATAAACTATGTTTTAAATCTCTGAGCAATTGAATGAATATTAACGTTTATTGCAATTCTCAAATAAGAGACGAAAAAACCGCGCGTTTTAAAATCAATTGATAAAATTAAAATTGCAAATCAAAAAACAGCTCCATATAAACGAAATCAATAATAAAAAAAATTTTACAGTGGGACCTAAGCAGAAGTAAGTCAGTCTACACATGAAATTAGACAAATAGTTGTCACATGGATAATTTAAGCTGTAATCAGCGTCAACAACATTAGCAACAACAACACTTGCAAACAGAACACGCACTTCAAACATCAGAACAATACAAATTTTGTAACTGCAACTTAAACAATGCAAAACATTGAAAAACTCTCTCACAAACACATTCACTTACGTACAAACAACACTTTTTATTCTACAGATGAAGGAGAGGCGATATTGTTGGTAGAGTGGGTGGTAAAAACAAAATTAACTTTTGCACACAGTTTTTCAACGCTCACAAATAAGGCCTCGTTTTTAATATAAAACGAAATTTAAATTCACAACAACCAAATTTATTATGAATGACTGCACTGCCTGTAAACTAGTGCAAAAGAGAAATGCACTTTAAACTTTAAGTCGATTTTATTTTAATTTCTGTAGACATACATACTTAAATTATTTTTTGTACTTATTTTATTTTTTAAATTTTAACTCTTTTGCTTCGTTTTTACATGCTTTAAATTTGTCGTTAAATAAAAAAATAATAACAAAACAAAAATTTATTACACTATTCTAGAATGGAACACCAAACACTTGTCGTCACTGTGCATTCAAAAAACACAGCGCCGCTAAATGAATTTGTTTAACAAGCAAGCGCTCGCAACAACTACCGACACGATACTGTTTGCCAAACTGTGTACAATATTCGACGTAACTCGAGATACTCACAGTCATGAGATAGATAGCTGTAGATGAGAGCACAAATTTGCAGCAAACGGCTGCAGCCAGAGTGACCAAATCTTAAAACTTTGTACAGCCGTTAAATAAAAGCTAAATTTTAATTTAAAAGATTTTGTTATTCGTGCTTAATTCCCAATTTTTATTCTTGATTAAACCCAAACAAAATCTTTTAAATTAAAATTTTGTATTCCCGAAAATTTGTTTTGCAAGTTAAATTTTCAAGATTTTTTTAAGAATTAATTTTATATAGTAAAAAAAAAATTATAACAAAATAGTGCATTAAGGTGATAACTTTTTTTTCGAAAATGGAGGAGGTTGCACAACAAATTTTCGCGCAACTCAAAAACGCTTAAGCTTATTGGAAAAACTAAAAAAACCGAAATTCCGCAATAAAATTTCCTTTAAATTAAATTAAATTTTTTCTAATATGCGCAGCTGCTTTAGAAACATAGTTTTTTTTTTGGAAAAAAGTAATTTTTTTCCAAATTTCGAAATTTTTGTTTTTTAAAAATTCATAAAAAATTGGAAAATGCAGCTAGGCTTCTTATTTCTTCCAGACGTATTAAAAACGAAGCTGCAAACGAAACAAGCGATAAATGATAAAAATCTGTTAGCAACCCAAAAAAAAAATTATGTTTCTAAAACAGCTGCGCATATTATAAAAAATTTATTGTGGAATTTTAGTTTTTTTTTTAGTTTTTTCAATAAGCTAAAGCGTTTTTGAGTTACGCGAACATATGTTGTGCAACCTCCTCCATTTTCGAAATAACGGTATATCTCGAAAACCAGAGCTAACCTTAAAAAAAACGGCTAGCACCACTGGATGCAGCGTACCCGAACTACGTTAAACGCCAAGTGCCCAGCTTGTCTAAAAAAGTGTCAATTTCTCGCACAGTGTAATTAGCGACGCACAGTGGCTGAAAATCGTTTTTCATCGGCCAAAAATCTGTAACTTTTGAACCGAAAGAGATAATTTTGCAATTTTTTTCTAGGAGAGAAGACTTCTTTAACTTTTTTACAGTTTTAATTTTGTTAAAATCGGTTCAGTAGTTGTTGAGAAGTTGAACTTTTTATGTTTTTTAGCATTTAGTATGAAAATGCTAATGATTAAGAATTATGGTATTTTTTATTCAAAAAGTGGGATGTTTTTCGGCCCACTGTTTAAGGAAAAAGGCAATACAATTTACCACTCGATATTGACCCGAATTTTCTAGAAAATAATGAACATATTAGAAAACATTACTTTTCTAATTGTATAAAAATCGGTGTGTTGAATTATTAGAATTTTTACTTTGATTTGATTTGGAATAGGGCATATGGCAGTAAAAATGTCAAACTGACTAAAAATTGCTTCTACAAGCCTACTCATAATGTTTTCCTTCGAAAAATATAAACATTTTTATTTATTTCTGGAGAAAATATTTTTTTATCAGCGAAAGAACAAATGAGTATTCGTATTACCTTTATTTGCATATACATTCGCCTCGTATATACCACTATACCTTTTAAAAAAATGCATAGGCATGTAATAATACCTATGATCATTTTGTGAATAGGTTTTTACATTATCAACTCTACAACAGGTTCAACTGGAACCAGATCCACTAGAATACTTTTTAGATTATAGAAATAAATAAGTGTAAATTTTTAAATGTTTATTTTCCTTTTTATTTAAATAACAATAAGGACAAAAAACATATTTTTTGCTTAAATAACAATAAAAGTTAATTATATCTACTATTCATTCGGTTGGAAAATTGCCTCCAAATATTACATATTTGGTTTTGTATTACCTCTGTCCTGTAGCAGCCCTTTTGCTTCTTCATCTAAGTCCCGATGTTCTACTTTCCAATGACTTCGAATGCTAGAGATGAGCGGATCTGACGTTGCCAACAATATATTTAACAGATCTTCGTTTGTAAAATTTCGTGACATTTTCTGGTATATCTGAAGAACACTGAGTTCGCCATCTAACCAGTTTGCAAAACTGTTGTAAAATCTAGGTTTACTCCATCCAACTTGCTTGAAGCGCTGTTTTAAGTTTTTCAATGTAACTTACAACATCTTCCGCCTTTTTATTTTTTAAATACTCTTCCGATAATTCTTTATAGCTGAAGCTCTCCATTTTTATAGATATTTACAAATTAGATTGTTATTGCTTAGATATATTTTAACAACTGATATTTTATTTCAATACCACTGACTTTTATATATAGCTTGCGGTATACATACTGTGTTCCTAGGTAGCATAATAAGGTAGAATAAAAAACTAAAATGGTCTAAAGTAGGATACGCTTAAAATCCCGCAGGTATTGGTAATTATATAATATAAAATACCTAGGACAACTTGGCTTGGTACACTTATATTTCAGTCACATGAATAGGTAAAATAAAAAGAGCAAAAGAAATGTTGCCAATAATTTTACACAAACTAAAAAAGTGTTTTATAAGCTGGCCCAAACAGGTACACAAGTGCATTTGGGTTTAAAGTGGATACTTTCACCTTCCTACAGCTAGTAAAATCTCTCTAACCCCTTTTGACCCTCATAAATTCTATTCTTCTGAACTTCAATTTGACTAAAATATAGAACCTGAAAAAATATTTTATAGCACAGCAGGTATAATCGGTACAGTAATACAACATAACATTGTTTAAAGACTGCTTTACTACCAATATAAAAAATGTTGAACCCACTATTAATAACAGTTTGACATAAAACATAATCCAGCCTATTAAAAAACTAGAAAAATCGTTATAAAATCAAGCCAAAAAATCCGTTTTATCCGAATATCTCCATAACCTAAACATTTAAGCATATTTTTTGTAACTCAGCTTAAGTTAAATTTTTTTTTTTTTTTGCAATCCATAAATATATTTTTGGTAAATTTTTTAAAAGTTTGAATTTCCGATTTACCAATTTTAGAGGTCCGCAAGTCACTCTCCCGACCCTGCATGGACCCGTGTTCTTTCAATTCAACTCAAAAGCTACCCGGCCATGACAGTTAAAACTTTCATTAAAATATGTTCAGCCGTTCATAAGAAGCAAAATAATTTTTCAAAACAAAACGTTCGTAAACCATTGTGTTATATTTCAGTCATATGAGCAGCTTCAATAAAAAGAGCAAAAAAAAATGTTGCGACTAATTTCATTAAAATGAAAAAAGTGTTCAACAGACAGTTCCAAACAGTTGCAGAAGTATATATGGGGTAAAAGAGGACACTTTCAGCTTTCTGAAAGTGTCCCCCTTTTGACCCTAACAAGTTCTACTCCTCTAAAATTCGGATTTAACTAAAATATAGAACCTGGGCAAACATTTAATAACAAATCAGGTATAAATGATACAGTGATGTAATGAACCATTTCTTAAAGACTACTATCCCACTAATAAATATAACAAAACCACGACCAATTATTGATAACGGTTTGCGAGAAATCATAATTTAGTTCTGATCAAATTTACAAAAATTAATTTAGTAGGATATTTGTTCTTACAAGTGGCAAGAATACATATAAAAAGGGATGCATTTGATAATGTGTTAGTGTAAGTAAAAATTTTAAATTTAAATAAAATTTTTTGTGGAACTCGATTTAACATATTTATAGAAACATGCGAAGATAACAAGAAAATTGTATATAATTTAATAGAAACTGCAAAATCCTTTTATTTCAGATTTTGCGAAGCATTAAGAACCTTAAAAATGCTAAGAAAATATTGTTTCCGGGAAACGGGAAAGAAAACTAGGAAAATATTAGTTCTTAATTCCGTGTATGTACTAGAGTATCTTTCAGAAATAAAGCGTTTCAGACCTGAAAATATTTAAACTTTTTGGAAAAATATAGCCAAAATTAAGAACGAAATGGATGAACTAATGTTTGCTGACATTTCACAAACGCAAAGGAAGAAATCAAATAGTTGTAATATTTCTTATAATCTCTTAAATAAATTTGCTATATCTTTTAACACTGAATCAAAAGCCTTTTTTAATCATAAATGTTTTTGACTTTATTTTAGAACAAAGTTTTAAGTATGTTATATACATATGTCAAAGTTTAAATAATGTAACTTTGCAAAAGTTTAAATATAAATAATCTACCAGTATAAATTTAAGTGTACAAAAATCAAATTTTTAATTTATTTACTTATGCCCGTAATTTCTACAAAAAGAAAGCTGGTCGTGTTCGTAACTAAGAGTTATCTTTACCAATTTCAACGTTTATTTGGCCTGCTTGTTTTTACCTTAAGTTTTCTTTTGAAATATGGAAGCTTTTACACCATAGATTTCTATACACAGCTAGATTTCTTTTTGTAGAAATTACGTGCGTTATTCATAAAAGCCATTTTAAATAATTTTCTTTAGAAACTACTGGAAAACTGTATCTTACGCTTATGTATAAGAGAAATATTATTTACATGTGTACCTTTAATATAAATACTGTTTTCTCTTAAACACATAGATCAATCAATTCCAATAAAATTTTTTCCCCCTTTTATTTTCATAAATGATTGCTTTATTTTTTAACAAAAAGTACCATTTGGCGGGAAAAAGTACTCTTTTACTTGAAGTTCAGTACCATTTACAAATTTAAATTTTGCAACACTGCTGTATGTACATATCGTACATGTTCAACAATACTGTAGTTACTACAGTGTAGTACCTCAAAATTTTAAAAATTTTCAGTAGAAGCAAAACAAGTTTTAATTTTACATTAAAGGCATATAAAAAAGAATTTTTTAACCAACTGTTTCATTACCAAAAAATAGACAAAATAGCACGATATTTTTACAGCGGGTAGATTTTAATATTACGTGTCGTGAAAAATAAACAAATATTGAGTTAATGAGTTATATGTACACTATTGTCAGTGTTGCCAATTTAGCCATTTACAGCCGTATTTATAATGGAAATTTGGCATGAAGTTAGCACAAAGTTTATTTATAATACACTTACCAAACTCTGGCTAACAATTTGCTAAACTCTTGTTAACTAGCTGTCAAACGTTTGCCAACTTGTATAAAACAGCTGTTTAATATTAAACAATTTGGTTGGTTTTATTTTAATTACTGCTTTATTTTATGTTTCTTTCTTTTTTTATTTTATATTAATTTTAAAAACTTTTTAAATTTGTTATATGTGGAGGGAAAAATAAAAAAAAATTACAAAATCAGCGATGATTAATTCAAACGTGTTGCATTTTTCAGTAATATAATGTGGCATCATTAAAATTCACAGTTGATTTTTTTTTAATTAGCAGATGGACAAAAGTTTGTTATAAATAAACTCTGTGCTTACAAGCTGCTAGGCTTAATCGGCATTCTAGTTAGCAGCTCGTTGTACGTAGTGTACAAACTGTGGCTAACTTTTTGTTATAAATACGGCTGTTCGTAGCTAGATTTAGCCATTTTTCTCACCTTCTTTAGGCATTAAAAAATTAGTTTAGTCATAAGCCATTTTTCAACTTGTTTAGCCATCATTTTTTTTTTAATAATTTTTATTAGTATTGTGGTTAATTCATTGAACGGTTCATGGTCCCGATATTTGAATCTGGCTAAAGTTCATTCTCTAGGACAATGTGTTTTTCAAGTTGTATGTTGCAGTATGTTACACGAGTTTCCAAAATGTTATTTTATTTCGGTTTCCCCGCACTTCACGGGTATATAAACCAACACAAATTGAAATTGAAAATTTGTGTTTATCATCTCATAAACATATCGCTCCTTCATTGCATCATAGTCATATCTCAAAATTTTAAGTAACTTTAGCAAAGTTTTCCTTCATACCTTCTCGTATTATATCTCAAACTGAACCGAAGTTATAGCAAAATATATCTTTAAGCCGGTACATTTTGAAAACTTTAATTGCATTTTGCCAAGATCGTTTGTTTTTGTAGATATGACTATGTTGCAATAAAGGAGCGATATGTTTAGGTATCTCCTATTTTTAAGACTTGTTCATGGACAATGAAACTTTACTGCCTGCATCTTATTTTGAATTAATGTACTTTATTAACTCTTCACTTCACTAAATGTAATAATTATCAACTGTTGCACTGCCCATTCTGCTTTTAGAAGATTTATTGCTTCAGGAGACATTGATTTAAATACATGTACTCACTTCTTGTAATTGATTTAATCCACAACCCATCCATAGATGCTAATTTATAGAGAATATAAAACTAAATTTTAAACTATAAATAGCTATTTTCTGAAATTATGAGGATTTTTTTATTTCCCGGGATCCCGCAAGAAAAATCCCGGGAAAGCGGGAAATAAAATAATTGAAACCCTAATGTACACCAATGTTCACTTGTTAAATAATAAAAATATTAAAAAAAACTGTATTAAAATTTTTATTCGATTAACCGTGAAAATCGATTATCCGTAATGTTTCTGGTCTCGACCATCACGGATAATCGAGGCCCGACTTTAACTATTTTACTGTAAATACTGGAGCAAAGTAGATCATTTTTTTTCTTAAAAATTTAAGGTTTTCAAGTTTGTTTTTGTACTTTGAAATAAAAGTAAGCTATGATTTTGCCTTTAAAGTTTTCTTTGTAAATAAGCACGTTATGTTTAAACCGTATTAGTAACACTGTGTGTAATTTTTTAAGTCATGGAAAAGTAACTATATACGGACACCACTACTTGATAAAAGATCAAAAAAAGAGACCTGTGTCTCCCAGTTTTGCCCAAAGTCTTCTTAGAACATATGAACTTCCTAGGAATGATTCTTAGCACCGTTTATGTAGCCGCAAAAGTGAAAAATTTCCTGAAAGTTCGATCTTGTTACCTTTTTTCCCCTGTTCAGGTCCATAGGTAGCAAACCGTTAAAAATTTAAGGAAACAATCAACTACAAAAATGAACCGTAGATCTCAATAAACAACTTTCTTGAGCATATGAATTTCCTAGGAATGATTCTTAACACCGTTTAGGTAGCGCTTAGGTAACCGCAAAAGTGAACATTTTCCCAAAAAATTTTTAATTTTATTGGTTTTTTCTTTACTTCAACATTGAGCTACTATGCTATCTATAACCATATACTGTCACCACTACGTGATAAAAGACCATAAAAAAAAGACCCGTGTTTCCCAGTTTGGCCCAATGTCATGAACTTTTTTTATGGGCACCCAAAGATTTGGGGCCTCGGTGTAATTTTTGCAAAAAAGTGAGAATTTTCTCAGGCTCCTATCTTGCAAACCGTTCGGAATTATGATTTACCCTCTGAGACAAAGTTGTAGCTCTTGCCATAAAGAACAAAAATTGTGAACATATAAAATAAAAAAACTGCACCTTCAAGATCAAAATCGCAAAAAAACTTTAAAAAATTCGATTATCCTTTTCCTTTTTTCGACTGTTCAGGTCCATAGAATCTCAGTTAATAACTTTCTAGAACACATAAACTTCCTAGAAATGATTCTTAACACGATTTAGGTAGCTCTTATGTAGCCGCAAAAGTTAAATATTTTCCGAATCTTTGGAGGCCAATAAAAAAAGTGCATGACTTTGGGCAAAACTGGGACACACGGGTCTTTTTTTTTTGTCTTTTATGACGTAGTGGTGTCCGTATATGGTTACTTTTTCGTGATGCACGGTGTAATTAATCATTCCATGTGATAATTGTGATTTTGTTCACGTTATTTTTTTGGATAAGTAAAGTGATTGTAAGTTAATTTAAATATAAATAAAACCTAAAGTAAGCCAAATTTAACAAAAAAGGTGTGGCTAGGGGACGTTAAGTGATAATTATATCTCGTACTGTTAAGTATTAAAGGTAAGTACTATACATTTCAGCTGCCACCCTAGTAACCAGATCGTTTTTAGTGATTTCATATATTTTTATACGATTAGCGTGACTGACTGGGTGATCATCGCCCAGCCCAAGCAACTTAAGCCAGACACTTGAAATTTTGTATGTAGACTCCCCTCCCAATGTGTAAATAAAAAAAGTAAAGACTTTTGGAAATTCAATTCATAAGGGGTTGGAAATGGGGAAAAACGGGTAAAATCAGTAACATTATATCTCGTGATCTAACAGAGGTAGAGGTAACATTCAAGAAATATCATTATTGAATCGAAAATTAAATTGTCATATGTTTGGTACTTTTTTAAAATTTCCACATTTTGGGTATAAAAAAGGGCAAAAATAATATTTTGGTACTTTTTTGGTAAACAATTTATCTTCTTAAGTAATAAAGTTAAAAATAAAATTTAAATAATGTTATCTTCGCTTTAAAAGCTATCATACAAATTTTGGTACCCTTTTGGAAATTCGAATATATAAATATCGTTGGTATTTTTTCTATTAAGCTATTTTTATTTTAATATTGAATATACGCCCAATATTTGAATGCCAAATTTCAGCTGTTAACTGAAAGAACAGATATTTGTTTTATATAGTTATGCAGTCGCGAGTACAGGGAAAGAAAAATGTATTGGTACTCATCCCAACCCACCTCAACCCCCATTATCTTTAACGGAAAAATATATACTATTTCTACACTGATAGAAAAATGCATCTTCATATTGATGATGCCCTAACATCAGAATTGTGACATTAATGTTACTACAAATGGCATCAATGATGCAAAAAGTAATATCAATCCAATGACTAACGTCTTCGTACCATTTTGTTATTTTTGACGTGTCATCTATTTTATGACTATAGTTACATCAATTCGATGTCACATTTTGTATATTACATATTAACATTATTTTCATGAGTACAATGTATTATAAGAAGCAAAAATTCCTATATTCAATTTTTTTAATTTTTGATTACGAAAACCATATGGGACATGGTGCTGGTGTCTTATAACATCACAGTGATGAAAAGTGTCATGGGGTCAAAAACGAAGACGCTTGTCATAGTACTGATGTCAAAATACATCAGCGTTCTGACGCCTTTTCTATCAGAATATGGTCTTTCCAAAACAAATTTTGCAAAATGGTATGTTTCAGTTGAAGGTTCCTAAACAATTCCCCCTTACCCATCCCACAGGAGCTCAAGTCGGATCCACGTCTGAGTTATGTTAAGATATATATACATATGTTTATGTATATAATCACATAAGTTTACATATTATATTATATCCTTTATTTATGATCATATCTAATTTTATTTGCTCAGGTGGGCAAAAAGATGTGGACAGGAGATGAGCATTTGTAGATATTCCACAAACTATTAATATAATCGCTACAAATGATCATATTTTATTACACCACCAAAGCCCTTTTTTAATTTTGTTCTATGCTTTCGGGTCGTCAATGACTACCTGGCCAGCCCCTGTAAGCACGTGTCCAAAATTTTACCTAGGAATAAAACATGCTATTCTTAAGTTGAATACCAAATTTTAGCCATTTAGGTAAAGAAATAAAGAAGTTTTGGATTTTGTCCTGAATTGACCAGTGTGCCAGGTTACAAAGATTTATGCTTAGAATGCAAAGTTACAATTCGAATGTTAGTTATAAACCTGGAAAATATTTACATATATAGCCGATACTCTTTCAAGATGTCCTTTGGGTAAAAAGACATTACCTGAGCTTTCATTTCATTTTATTTGATTTTACTAATTTGTGGCGGGTTGATTTATTCAAAAGAACATGAATGAATTTTGCTATTAATTACTTAAGTACCCAAGTACTTCACACTTTTACATCTCTAAAAAATTAACACAACAAAAGAAGTTTCAAATGTTGGTATTTTGTCAAATAAATGCTTCACAAACAAGTTAAATTAATTAATATTTATTTGCTTTTGGTTTAATTTTTGTTTCAACTTTTCTTTCATTTAACAAATTTTTCACAATTTGTAAGCATTTTGTTTGTAACTTTTGTTTGTTTACCTCTTGAAACATACATATCGTTACCTTAATATAAAAAGGCCCCAACTCATCAAAAACACTTTTTACAGGAGAAGGAAAAAACTTAATAAAAGCTGAAATAATATAGCTACACAAACATTGTCAAAAAACATCTTTATTAAAATTAAACGAGGAATTAAGATTGAAATACAGATTCGAAAAATTGTGTGTATGAGTTAGGGCTTTTTTTCTTTAGAAAAATTGTGTGTATGAGTTAGGGCTTTTTGTGTTCTGCTTATAACTTCTTTATTTTTAATCTAATTTGCTTGAAATTTTAATAGAATGTGTATTAGCAACCATTCTACATAAATCAATAAAAAAACGGATTTCCAAAAATAATGAGTTGGGGCCTTTTTATATTAAGGTAACAATATGTTTTTTTGTTTTACTTAATTTTACTAAAAAAATTTCTACAGTAAAAATTTGTTTCGAAATTTTCTAGTGATAGTGGAACAGTTCCATATATGGCTTTAATACACCTAAGAACAACGCCTAAAGGAAATATGTATGCCTAACCCGGCTGAAGTAATAATGTCAAGAAATTTGAGAGCTAAAGTAGCATCGATTGCGAATAATTTTAAACCAAAACTTGTTGACAATTAGTTATGTACAAAACAAATGAATACTAAAATTTTGAAATACAGTTATTTTGACTTAGCTACACAATCTCCTTTGCACGATTTTTGTGCAGGTTAATCAAATATGCAGCTATCTTAAATGCATTTACCTGCCTTAATGTGCAGGTACACAATTGTGATTACCTGCACAAAAGTGCAGCTAAAGTAAAGTGTTTGATTTAAAAGTGGAATAAATAATATTTTTATTAATACAGTTATTCCCGCTTTTTCACCGCCTATCCATCAATGCAAATAAAGTTGGCCTCAAAATAAACATAAAGAAAACGAAACGATATAACTGACAGAATCAACAAAGTCCGGACCGCGTTCCATTCCCTGCATAGAATATGGAGGGCGAACAATATAACCACCACCACAAAGCTGAGAATCTTTAATTGTAGTGTCAAATCGGTACTGCTGTATGGTTGCAGCACCTGGAGCACAACGCAAGCTACACGCAGGAAACTGCAATCTTTCTACAATAAATGCCTGAAACAAGTTTTGCGAATTTTTTGGCCGAACTGGGTAACCAATGAACAACTGCACTTGATGACTAACTGCAAACCAATCGAGTACGAAATCTGCAGGTTCAAATGGGCTTGGATAGGTCACATCCTAAGAAGGCGACCTGACGAAATAGCAAGGCATGCACTGGACTGGAAGCCACAGGGCCATAGAAATCCTGGAAGGCCCAGAAACACATGGATAAGAATGGTAAAAAACGAATGCATATCTCATAATGTGACTTGGAACCAAGCAAAGATCCTAGCTAATGATCGAGTAAAGTAGAGAATTTGTTGATGCCCTATGTTCTTCGTGAACTTTTATCTAATTTACAAGTACCAGTACCAAGTTGATGAAAACACTTGAATTTTATTGTTGATGGGATAAGCTATTCCTATGCGCATTTCACTGGTTGCTTAGGCCAGATCATCAGGAAACTTCATCCATAAAGATTTTAGAAAAACTAAAGATATTAAACCAAATAAAACTGTTAAGCGTATAAGAATCATAAGCAACAGCCCTACTTGTAACAATATCAAAGTTTAAACAAAAACATCAACAATAAACAGTGAGTTTATCTCTTCCTACATTCCCCACTACAATTGAATGGAATTCTTCCAACATTATTATATATATTCCCGCTTGAATGGGTAAATCGCCGACGCAATTAAAACGAAAATCGCTTAATTGAGCAAGATGTGCAATAAAGCTAAGCACCCATGTGTAGATAGAAAATAAAACTCATTTCTTTATTTACCCAGCAAAAACTTTGCTTACAAAATAAGTAGAAAAATAATGAGAACTTGACGAACAGACTACTTATTTTTCTACTAGAAGAAGTACTTATTTTTGTTCGAGATGTCCCAAAAGTAATCCCTTATAATTTAGCCTATTATAATCTAAAAAATAATATGTTTTTTTTATACTTAAAATTTTTATAAAAATATATAGTTACACAAAGTCAATAAAGTAAAAAATTTTTTATTTTTTTTTAATTTTTTTTTTTTGTTTTTTTTTTTTAATTATTTTATTTTTATTTTTTCTTATTCTATTTTACTTTATTTTATTTTTTATTTTTTTTTTCTGTCTCTGGCGGGATTTGATCCCGCAACCTCGGTGATGATAGACTAGCTCTCTACCAGCTAGTCTACCGGGGCAGCGTAGTTTTTGCATTAAAAAACTATGTTTTATGACTATAATGACATTTTTATTGCCATAATGAAAATACAAATTTTTCTGTATATTTAAGATATAATAAAGTTATTATTTAATATATAACTAATAATCCAAAAAGTGGCGAATAAAGCTACAAAGTAATGAATTCTTGAAGTCATTAAAAGTAGGATTGTAAGTAAAGTTTTTGCTGGGTATTAAGTTAAAAATCGTTTAGGTTTTTTAAAACAAAATTATATCAGGTACGTTCATCGTACAATCTTTCTTGCCGCAAAATAATTTTTTTACGTTTGTGGAGCAAAAACACATTAAGTAGACGGAAACGATTAGCCGAAACATTTGCTTTTGTTTTTCGCAATGCGGTCTTATTTTGCGAAATAATTAAACGGGTGACGCAATTCAACGGAACTCAACTAAACGGGTATTTTTACATTGACAGTTATACTAAATGATTTTGTTCCATGATTTTGAGTAAAATAAAACGGGAAACTCAATTAAGCGGGGCTCAATCAACCGAAGAAAACGTACATACATTTTTATTTTATTAAAATTTTATTTCAAATAACAGATCATTTAATACATGTATGTATGTACAGGGTGTTTTTTTAAGCCCGATAGAACTTGAAATTGTAAAAAATAACACAAAAAATTAAATTAAATTAAATAAATAAAGATCAATACGTGACATTAACATTTGAAAATGATTTCGGGCATATGGGCACCGCGGCTGTTCTTGACGAAGCGCATTCTGGACGTCCAATTTTGGGCCACTTTTTCGAGCACTGCTGGCCGTATGTCACGAATAACACGAACAATGCTGGCCTCCAAGGCGTCAATTGTTGCTGGTTTATCAGCATAAACCAGTGACTTCACGTAGCCCCACAGGAAATAATCGAGAGGTGTCAAATCGCACGACCTTGGAGGCCAATTGACAGGTCCATTTCTCGAAATCAACTTATCGCCAAATTTTGATTTCAATAAGTCGATGGTTGCGTTCGCCGTATGGCACGTAGCGCCATCCTGTTGAAACCACATCTCCGGATCAATGTCATCCATATTTTCAAACAAAAAATCATTGATCATGGTGCGGTAACGATCTCCATTGACCGTAACGCGAGCTCCGGCCTCATTTTTAAAGAAATAAGGTCCGATGATGCCACCAGCGTGAAAACCGCACCAAACGGTGCATTTTTCTGGATGTAATGGAGTCTGTAGGGTCTCTTGTGGATTGGTCTCGCTCCATATGCGGCAATTTTGCTTATTAACAAACCCGTTAAGCCAAAAATGCGCCTCATCGCTGAACACAATTTTGCGATAAAACAACGTCTATAAGTTGCGCGAATCGACGACTGATTTTCAAAGTAAATTTGGATAATTTCGTAGCGTTGTTCAAGCGTGAGTCTATTCATGGTGATTTGTCAGAGTATACTGAAACGATAAAAAAAAATATTTCATCAAAATTTAATTTTTTGTGTTACTTTTTACAATTTAAAGTTCTATCTAGCTTAAAAAAACACCCAATATATTTAATATAAAAGGAATATTAACAAAAACAATGAGAATTCACAAAGAACATAACAATTAATAAAAAAAAAAAAAAAAACAAAATAAACGCGATTTATATTTTTATAAACAGCTTAAATTGGATATTTATATGAAAAAGTGACCACCATATTTTTCATGTGTGCAGCTAACTTTGATGTTTTGTATGAAAATATTTTAAAGCTGCCCAAAAATGCACTTAAACAAGGATTTTGAAGAATAATTCCAGAAAATATGTATTTTGTTCAGTTAAGTCAAAGTGCAGCTAACTTTGATTTTTTGTATGAAAATAATTTTAAAATGCCAAAAATTTTTGTGCATATATCTTAAATGTGCAGGTATAGAAAGTGCACTTAAAAAAGGAAATGTATGCAGTTAAGTCAAAAGTGCACGTAAACAAAAGGCAGTAAAGTCAAAACTACTGTATACATAAAATAGCAACAAAAACACAAAATATCATAAGATTATCAAACCGGGTGATAACATACTACATATTTAAGAAAAATCCAAAATCAGTATGGTTTAATGGTCAGGTGGCAGAAAGCTGTGAGGAGACAAGATCATTTATTGTGAGGGATAAGGATGGTGTTCAATATAGAAGTGAACAACATATCATAAACTCAAACCCCACCTCTGACACCATGTTATGTATTTGTCACAGCGCATAGAGAAAGGGACCTAAGGGTAAAAAAAATCAATTTTCACTTTTTTTTTTTTGAGCATCGAATAAGACCGATCCCATGCCCCAAAAGTGTTCCCTCCTAGAGATATGCGCGTTTTATGAAATTGAAGTCGACAATTCTAAGCGCAAATAGAAAGGTACCTGATGGTAAAATTTATTTATTTTCATTTATTTTTTTCCTTATGAACAATTTAAAAGAATAGAAAAATCATTTTAATCGACGGTTCTTGCGAATTGGTTCCTTAGAACTTGACGGTACCGATCCTTTATTTTTTTCGATTTCTTCTTAACGTCTGCTGCCTCCACTTCTTGAGGATTGTCCACTTCCACCGAATCTTCCTCTTCCTTTCCATTTCCAGAGACCAAAGGAAGAGGAGCAACAGAATTTTTGAATCGTCAAAACATAAGCCCCGGATCTCTTTATACAAGTACCATTGACGCTTCATCGATAACCCTGGTGACGGAATTATAATTGGTTTGTCATGGAAACTAGTATTGTTACTCAGATGTATGTTTTCATTTATGATGGCTGAATTCGCAAACAGTTTACATTGCTACTTCGATATTCCAATTAAAGTTTTATATTTAGTGGAGAAGTATTCGTCCCATTTTCTCCACTCAAAAACAGGCTCACTTGAGTTTGGAAGTCAAATAGGTACAGGAACATTTAACCCATTACGAGATGATTTTCTAACACAATTAACTACATCCATGAAGCAGTCGACATTAGTTTGGGCATATTTTGATTTTAAAACTCCGAATAAACGATCAGGTGAAAACTTTGTATGTCCGCTTAACAAAAAGTTCAATTCAACTGACTCACATCGCATTGTTTTTATTTTGTGAAACACAGTTATCAGCGAATATCACTAATTTTTTAGTTGAATGCACTTCTCCTGGGTAGTAATCAAGCATTGATATTACTGAATTCGGACCTTTTCCAATGGAATCGCTTTCGTCAATACGGAAGATGTGTTGAACATTTTGACGTTCGTTTGTAATTCCGAAAATTGCTGTTTTGCGACCTGATTTAAAGTATGCAGTTCCTATTTGCTGTGGACCCGACGGAAAGCTGACATTTTGAGCATAATCCATAGATATTACTAGATAATTTGGATCAGGCTTGACTAATGTTCTCAAGTCGTTATAGTACTCTCGCTGAGTGCTGGCAGATTGCAAATGATCAGAATACACCTTCAATGCTGCTTCTTTTTCAAATTCAGTAACGTTTACTGTATTAACAGCATCTTTTGCAAGATTTCGACACAATTCGCACAAATCGTATGCCGGCTTCATAGTGACGATGTAGGGACAATATTTCTTCCACAGCGTTTGGAAAGTGCGAAGCTTTACGATTTTACCACATGGTTCGACGCTGTTGGTGTATCTAGTGTAAACAGAAGTCTTACTTTCAGTAGTTGGAAGTTTCAATAAACGATAATCACGATGATTTGGTTGACGTCCAGGTAAAGTGATAGCAACAGTTTCAGCAAAACGGCAGATAAATGAAACAATTTCTTTTTTTTCCAAAGTAGTTAAAGCATCTGTACGATTAATTTTATTCGTCGTAATGTTCGATTATATTTTTGTAGCGTTTTATTTCCATTGTATACAGGAAGAAGTACATATCACGGCATATCGGCAAACTGCGAAAATAATATACCTGATTGTACCGTTTCTTCATAGCTCGCGATCTATCACCAACTTTTGACCTGAACATTGCATCGCCACGGTGAGCTGCCAGATGTGCGAGAATAACTAAATCTTGGGATTCCTTATCTAAATTCATGAAAGACGTACGAAAATCCACAGCCATCTTCTTAGGGATTACTTCATTGCATTGATTTGAACAACAACGGAGGTATTTTTGAACCATACAGTCGAGCAACTACCTTTTCTTCGCATAAATCAAGATCAGATTTATCAAGGTACATATTATCGGTATCATCTTCAGAGTCACTATCCGATAATTCTGAGAAGTGATCGTCATCATCCTCGTCATCTATCTACTTCTTCTAATTCGTCCACCATTTCATCCTAAAACAGTCAGTAAGAATGTTATTAGTTTTAAATTATTTTCGCGGATAACATAATAAGGTTATGTGAAAAAATGTTAGTACTAACAGAGTGATATTCATGATTTAAAAGTATTATAAATGAGTATTTATTATAATTCACATAATTTCAGAAAATAAACCTGGATTCGAAAAAACGCGAGCAAAATGGATATCAAACTCATGGAAACAGCGCGCTAGGTAGAAAACAGTAAAAACCAACCACACAAAACAAGAGGTAGGGACGACCTACGCGCGATTTCAAGGTTGACCAACACGTTCCTGACGTCATGAGTTGTGTCGCTTTCAAATGAGACCAATACCAACACGCTCAGTGATGATACACCAAAGATACACGTATTTAAATCTTTAAAATGGCTCTCCTGAACAAAACCGGTTTTTACCCTTAGGTCCCTTTCTATTTGGCGCGTCACATATCGACGGCTCCATTCTAAAACATGCTAAGTCAAAAAAGCTAGTTTTGAGAAAATCGCATTCAAAGTTTTTTGATGATATCTCAAGAACGGTATAAGATAGATTCTTGAGACTTTTTGTGTTCTTATCTAATTATAACAGCATTTTTTTAATATATTTTAACTTTATAAACTTGTCGTAGATCATAGTTAAAAGTGACTTAGAATGATTAAGCATGTACACAAATTTATTATCTAGTCGTTTAAGTGGACTTAGCATCTTTTGGGTGGTCTTTTCTTACTTACATTGATCATCTAAGTACAGATAGAGTTATTTAGTTTGGAAAAAACTCAAAACTTTAATTTTTTTTAAGTACTTAATACTAAAATTGTTTTAAAATACTAAAATTATTAAAGGCGGATAATTTTTCAATATCATTTATTAATAAAAAAATGGAAATTAAAGAAATACAGTTCATATACAAAAACAATAAAATAAAATGCAAAAGTCTTTAATCGTCACATTCTGAGTTGACAACATATTCGTCTCCAGCAACGCTTTTGAGGTTTCGGTAGAAGTTTTGGTAAAACTTTGGAATTAGGTTTTGGTCGCATAAATAGAGCAGATCCTTATGTTTTGCTTCTGTGATTGGAAAAGTTGATGTATATGCTCTCGGTATGTCTTGAGGAAGTAAATTTGTCTTTCTACGCCTTTTGGTTTCGTCATAAAGCTTTATTTCTTTAAAATCTTCATCGAATTGATATTTATAAAATAATTTATAATTTTTTTCTTTGTACACTCTAATATCTCTGATTTTGGATACACTTACTTTTTCATTTATTGTATTTTTTGACCACTGTAAAGCAGAGCTAAATTCCTTGAAATCCAAAAAATTTTCGTTTTCCATCTCAATTACGTTATATACCGGATCATTCTTCTTTGCATTTCTTATTAAAGAGAACCATTCATGTGGTGTATATATACGTTTGTTTTTCTTTGATTTTTCTATAAGAGCATGTACACTATCACCTTCATTCTGAGTATGACCTTTTTCGAGGAACTTGTGACTTATGTCAATATTTAGTTTAAAAGAAGCCCATACGTAAAATGAAAAAACAATTTTATTTTTATTTTGTCCGCCACAATTATCGGACCAAAAATTAAATTTAGTGACACCGTTATTTTTGTTTTCAGTTGTTACAAACTGGTGTAAACAGGTCGCAACTTCTGTAGCACCTTTCTTTGCAATAGATTCATCCCATACAAAACATGACGCTTGCTTCGAGCTGAGTTCAAAGATCGTAAAATTATAAGCATGTAGCTTCCTCTTATAATAAAAGCACAAGGTGACGAGAGAATTTTTTGGAAATCGAAACACGCAGTAACAACATTTTTGTTGTCACAACTTTCTTGTTTCTCAATACCTTTTAGTTCTCTAGATTTTTGTTTTGAAAATAAATGCTGATTGATATCAGATTCAATAGCTTTCTTTTCATCCTCATTCAAGTTCTTACACTTTTCGCATAAGTCGCATTGGTCCTTTTTCGGTATGTAAAATGTTATATCAAACGAATCATGAAAAGTATCTCGATACTGTCTTATTGTTGCATTTAGTTTTTAATCGTGGTTATTTTTTGAAAACCATTGATCGTACAATCGATACATTTGCGCTATTGATGATATATCACCTCCTAAATACATTTTTCTTGATTCTTGACGACAGTAGTGAGATTCCACTAAGGGAAACACATTTATATGTTGTTTCACTATTTCTTTTATTTTAATATTTTTGACATTTGATTTAGTATGCTTTCCTCGTTTGTCAGGAGATAAATTTAATGGATTTAAATGTTTCTTGCGTACTACAGTTTCTATTGTCTGATTTGTTATCGCAAGTGTATTCAAAAACATTGGTTTGAATACGGCTTCTTTTACTTCTTTTCCATCTTTAAAGAAACTTAGAAAGTACTTACGTGATTCAGTTTTTCTTGAATTATCACTATTTCTGCAAACTTTTTTTTTGTGAAATGTAATTAATTGCGAAATATAGGATCTTTGAAGATCTTGATTGCCAATATTATAAAAGTATTCAAAACTGTGCTTTCTACTTTCTTCGGGTACTTTTTGAGAACATTTCATTCTACAGAAGCCTCCACAACCTTTTTTTAACACTTTTGCAGCCTTCAAAACACCTTTTGAATTGTAATATTGCTTTCCTTGGCTTTTTAGAGCTTTCGCCTTATTTTTGCGCCACTGAAATGTACGTTTTTGTCTCTTACGCAAAATTTTTTCAATTGGTGTATCCAAATTTGGGTGTAAGGTTCGTTTTGAATTTCTTGGTGTTATCGGACTGCATGGTGGAGATGATACAGAAGACGATTCTGTTTCAGATGGTCGAAATTCGCTTGAGCTTCCGCTAAATGGTTCTGAAATTGTATTAGTTACTTTTTTTATTTTAATAAACTAAATAAATATACATATTATACTTGATAATATAAATTACCGAAATCTGTTGAATTGTTCTCAGTTTCACTACAATCCATATTGTATGATATTTTATTTGATATGGTAGGTGAAATTCCAGATAATTTTAAATTGGATGCAGAAATATGTTGTTCCACTTCATTTTCTATTAAAATAAATTATTATACAATACTTTGCTAAGTTAACAATACTTTGGAAAGTTTTTTTTTTCGTATTACTTACCAATGTGTTGCGGATGTATTTTTGATTCCAATTCTTCTTTATCTAAAAGAAACCAGGTTTATTATTTTATAATGTTTTATATAAATTAATAATCATTACCATTTAAATTGCTTATAACCAACTCCATCATTTTTCTTGCGCGAGAACTCATTGTTTTTAGAAAAGAAGACAATTATGTGTACCTGTTCTGTTGACAGCTTTCTCCAAACTAAACAATGTTATGTACACTTACACGGCGATAGTTTTATTTTGAATTAGGGGAAAAACCTTTTATGTGTACTTAGAGATGGGGAAAAAATTATAAAAGTGTATTGCTTCCATTCTAAGTATACAAAGAAAACACGAAAAACAAATATTTTCGTTCTAAAACATGCTAAGTACTTTTAACATAAAACAACAAAAAAAATAATTCCAAACCAAATCATGTTAAGTGCACTTAAAACATTTAAAAAGAAGTTCTTTGTATATTGCTTAGTTATGCTAAGTACATTTTTGTTTATAACTTTTGATAGGATAGTCCGATTACTATCAAAATTTGACAGAATCTAAATTAGCAAACAATGAATTTAGAAATGTTATTCCCAGAAGAACATGCTATGTCGACTTAGCATGTTATAGAATGGGACCGTCGATATGTAGACTAAATAAAGAACCACTGAATTGAACAAGTAAACCATCTAATAAATACAAAACCATATTTAGTCTACATATAACAGTATTGAAATCACTTTAACTAATAAACAGCACTAAAAAGCCTAATTTTGAAATATTAACCCTGCTACTACGTTAGGGTCTTTTGATGACCCCAATCGTTTTTAACATTACCGTATTTCTAACTGGTGGAATATTTATTTTATTTACACATTTATTATAATTAAATTACAATAAATCTTAATTGTAAAGCACTAGCGACTAACGGCTATCGGCTCTTAGGTACTAATAAGTAGGTTCAATGTATTTACGTAGTAGGTACATATATAAAGTTTGCATTAATAAATTTTATTGTGTAAAGAGAGCTTTTGCAAAAAATTGAAGACGATGTTGATGTTATTTTCGGATGGAGTTTTTATAATATTTAGTGAATTAGAGATGGTACTGCGAAGATCAGCAAGGGCAGTCGCTCAATATATGTGAAATCGTTAAAGGTGAATTAATACAGTATGAGCATTCCGGTTGGGGGAGTCTATTTATCAGGTATTCATTAGTAAGCTTTGTGTGAGATAACCGTAGTCTTGCAAAGCATGTATTTTTCTGACAATTAGTTGACGTTGGGAGATGTAAGGGTTTTTTATTCGGGTTGATAGATTTATGAGGATGCTCGTAATTACACCACTTCCGAATAATAGATGTGTTTAATTTTGAAGTTGGAATTCTGGCTAAAAAGTGTTTGGAATTAGGTTTAAAAATGTAAGTGGGTTCACGACAGACATTTTTCGCAGCTATGTCCGCTGCCTCATTTTTTGTGATACCAATATGGCTAGGAATCCATAGTAACTTGAATTGAACAGAAGTAAACCATCTAATAAATACAAAACCATATTAAGTCTACATATAACAGTATTGGAATCACTTTAATTAATAAACAGCACTAAAAAGCGTGATTTTGAAATATTAACCCTGCTACTACGTTAGGGTCTTTTGATGACCAAATCGTTTTTAACATTACCGTATTTCTAACTGGTGGAATATATTTGAAAGTGTTCATGCAATCAAACATTCTCAGCCACACACGTTGGTGTTGTTTTAAAATTCATTCCAGTCATGCACAGCGTATTGGGTTTGCCATTCATACCATGTTTAGCTTCGTTCGTCAATTATTGCTTTGGTAAACAACATATACAAAGAAAAATACACAAAAATCATTGCTCTGATGCCTTTTCAGCAGTTGCTATATATGTAGTACGTATTATGCGCATCATACACGGTTCAATTCAGTTGTCAACTGAGTCTTTCAACTCAGTTGACAACTTCATCAACTGAATTGAAAGATTTTAAATTTATTTTAAAATTTAATGAAATAAAAGACAATTTTTAAAATACTTAACTACAAAAATTAATTTTGACAGCTAATCAAGAGACTCGAGCACACACAGTACAATCGAATTGAAAGACTTAGTAGTCAACTTGAAAAAATCAAAATCTTTTGATTTTTCTTCAACCAACTCGACAACCGTCAAACTAATCAATTGACAAAGCCATACACGCTTTGATTTGGAGAACAACCGACTGAGTTGACAATTGAATTGAATCGTGTATGGTCTGCTTTAAAGACCTGCACGAGTTTATTAGTAAGTATTGTTAAAATAGATGCACCAGATATTTATCTGTTACTACCAGGGGTGCCAGAAGATTTTGATAAGAAATCGGCATATTTTGAAAAAAAATCGGCACTATCGGCACTTTCATTTAAAAAATCTTTCAAATACAATAAAAAATATTTTTAATAACAAAACAGAAAAATGCAGCATTAACTAATGTTTAAAACATAATAATCAATAAAAAAAAAACGTTTTAGAAATAATTTGTAGTTAATTAAAAACAAATATAGAAATTTTGTACTTTAGGGTAATTTTTTTTTTAACTTTTTTTATTCGAGTTTGACATTTTAATTAAATCATACTGTCTAATTCCGGTAGTCGTGATGGAATACTTTCTCGATTCGAAAACTATTTTATTTCTAATTCTTTCAGTCGGTGCTGAACGAATCAAAATTTTTTTTTCAATGTTGTAAAGCATTTATTTGAGTTTTTATTTGAAAAAAATTTTTCGATTCGTTCAGTATCGACTGAATGAATTAAAATTGCTTCCGGAACGAAAAAGTATTCGACCACGACTGCCAAAATCAGTCTCCTGAAAACAGTTTCAAAACAATTCGAATTATTACAGTTGAAAAATTAAACATACTTGCAAATTTTAATTTTGCAGGGACCATCGAAATTTTGATTTATTTAGGTTGACTTGGCTACAAATTCTTTCATAATTTTCGAAAAATTGGCAGATAAATAATTGTTTAGAAATGTACCACAAAAATTGTCACGTTTTTAATCTGAATTTTTGCCAAAAGCTTGAAAATTTACTTCACTTTCTTACATTAGTTTGGCTATCGAATACAGCTGCATCATCCTCAATTCCGTATAATCTTGTAAGAATAATTTTTTTATCATAATTATTTTTATTGAAAGTGAATATGAATTTATCTTACCCGTACTCCTCTGTACGCCTCTATTCATTTTCAAACTCAAATATAATGTTCCTTATATGTTCCTTATTGAAAAAGATATTTTAACCGATGGCTTTTTATCTTTTATTTGGATTTAGTTCTTTCATTCTTGATAGGTTAACATGTTTTCAAATAAAATTTTAAAAATATACCAAAGCAAACAAAAAGTTACGATGTTTTAGACTCTTATTGAAAAATCGGAATTTTTTGAGCAAAACTCGGCAAATCGGCACTTTGATAATTTAGAGGCGAAACATCGGCAAAATGCCGATAAATCGGCAAATATGGCAGTAATGGTTACTACTGATATAAACGAGAGAATGAGTTAAAAAAAAAACTCAGGGACTGAAAATAATTACTATTACATATTATTTTTTGTAAAGGTTACGAGAAAAATTCCTTTATTTTCAATTGGGAACTTTTAACCATTTTCGTTACATATATATATTTTAATTTGGTTATGGTAACCAATTAAAGTAATTTTTTTTTTTTTTTGGTTGTTGATAATCTAAGTAATTTTTTTGTTACAGATATCTATTGGAAACAATTATTTATTTTCCTGGTTACAAATTTCCATTTTTAATAAACAATTTAATTTTTTGGTTACAAATATTCCATTTAAACATATAAGAAAGTATAGTCCGTCAATCCCGACTCTACTCCACACCACAACATTTAGACAACTTTTCAAGAGTGTACCTTATTTGGGACCCATGGGCAATCATGGACCCAGGAAAACAAATTATATTATAAAGTTAAGATTCAGGTCAATGATCTCACCATTTGCCATAGGCTTGATTCTTTGGACAATTAGAACCTATGTACCGAATTTCAGCAATTTATCTTCAAAATTGTGACTTGAACTTTTCGCACAAAGTTTAAATAGACTGCCAGCCGGACGGGTGGATATCTTAAGATCGATTCCCTTTGTGCTTCAAGCACAATAAAAACACTGCATATATGGAATAAATATAACCATTTGTTCTTTTAGTAAAGGCGCTAAATTAATAACAGTTGTTTCTTTGTAGTGTAAAAAGTTACCCAAAATTAATAATTTATATAAAACAAACCAAAAATTACCGTGTTGTAAGTGTTTTTTAAAAAAATATTGATAACTCAGGGCACTTGAACGAAGAAGAATTTTTTACAAAAACAAAAATACATATCATTACCGAATATTTAAAAAATTGTTGCCTTCCAAAAAAAAAACCAACAAGCACATTTTTACGACCAGCTTTGTTATTTTTTTACAAAAACAAGTACATGTGTTCAGTTCTCTCAGAATTTTTTTGTACAATAATTTTTGTCTACATGGCACTTGAACGAAGAAAAAAAAAAGACAAGAAGCACATTTTTGCGACCAGTTTTGTTCTTGTAAAGTTTTTTTGCGCTCGAAACACATCACGCAAAAAATATTTTAAAAAAATAAATGATCATATGTATGTAACGGCATCGTACAATAAGTAACTTATTGTATTCCATCAGTATCCACTAGTATCTGCTTTTGCAAAACAGATATAAACAGATATGATACTCTCTTTCGCTTTTTTATCAACTGACATCCACTCTTTTACAAATCATATCAATATCAACCACTGCTTCCAACTTTTTTTGAACATTTCCCGCCAAATCGGACTTAAAAAACGCTGAAACCGCTAAATATTGAATTTATTTATTTATTTATTTAAAAATTCCGCTAAAACCTAAACATGTTTAAAAGTTTTATATAAATCTAGATATAAGCTGCTTTTTCAAAGGTATATGACTCTCAAATACGTTACATATTAAGGTTTCCAACTTTCCTAGCTATTTTATTCCCAAAAAGTGATGTTAGAGTGATGAATTGGGCTGTGCCGAATCTTTGATACCCTCCACCTACAGTTAAAATATTCCGGGAGTGGTCTTTATATGGGACTTAAGGTTAATTATGGGCCGATCTTCACGAAATTTGAACAAGTAGTTTATAGTCTTATAGAACACAGATTGGGAGGGTTACGGTTTTACGCGTACTAAAGTTTTTCCGAAAGTAAGTTTTATATGGGCCAATGGTAAGTTATGGACCGATATGCACGAAAGTTGACAGTGTAATTTCTAGTCATATAAAACTGACAGACCAAAAGAATGTTTTTTAGTCATGTAGAATGAACAAAATCCTCTAGGTATGCTAGTTTTTGTAACAAAATGGTAAATCATTAAGGGTGGTTGTTCCACATTTTTATTCATAACTACGGTGACCATATTTTTCCAACGAAAAAAAAGGACATTTCGAAATGTAGTAAAAATTTTAAATAGTATGAAGGTTATTAGATAGGTAATAAGATAATTCAAAGAATATGATATTAGCAAGTAGAACTACTATTAAAACATATACTTATTTTATTGTCTATGAAAAAATCAATAAAAAAATACCTAGAAATTTATATAAAAAAATATTGTGTAAATGTCTTTAAAACAAAAAATTTAATAATAAAAAATAATTGATTTATTTCCGTAGAAGTACATAATTTTTTTTAATGTGACTGTTTTTACATAAAACTAATTTAAATTCTGCACAGTCTATTTGAAATTTGCACTTTGTTATTAAAAGTGATTCTTAAGTTACCATTTTTAATTGGGACTTTTTGATAATCCCAAAATTTTTGGCAATTGAAAGCATAATTTTTGTTGGCGCACTAAAGGACGGCAGATACAAACAAAATGCTACAAGCCTTATTATATTTTTACCTCTAATATTTTTTTTTATTGAAATAGCTAAAATATTCCATTTATATTTGATCCACTGATATATTATCTTTTCTCCACTTCTCGGCCAATCAAAATGTTAAGCTTTTGTAAACACTGCATTGATTTAAAAATGGTCTTAATAACCAATGGTAAAAACACATTTTCTATGCGTGCGATACATTTTAATTTCAAATCCTTTAAAGTAAGAGCAGCCTCAGGCATCGAAATATGTTGTGACTCTAGACGACAAATATAAGTATGTATTTATGGAATATAAAGGCATGTATAGGTGCCGAAAGTAACCACAATCCAGCATATGGATCCGTTGTTGAGAGGGAAATTATTCTTTCAATGGAACAAATAAATTCAGAATTCGATCTAACGCTGACATTTATGTTAACCAGCGTGTTTTGCTGTATTAATGTTGAAATTTTGGGAAAATAAAACTTATAGTTTTTGTGTTTAAAGAAGAAGTCATAATCTAACAAAAGGACAATTTACTAAAAAAAGGACAATCTACCTTCCTTTTTTTTAAAAAAATCTTAAAGGACATCGTATCAAAAAAAGGACGAATGGTCACCGTATTCATAACTCTTTTCCTACTGCACCGATTTTGCTGGATTCCAATCCCAAACTGCTTAGGAGAACAAGCGCGAATTCAACAGACGGACATGGCTAAATCGACTTAGAATTACTCAATGAATTAGAAAAAATATATTTTTTGGGGTCTAAGATGAATATTAAAACCGTTTCTCACGGAATGACAAAAAAAGTATACCCTCATCACAAATATTTGTCGTGGATGGTATACAAATTCCTATATAAAAACACCAAACAGTTTATAACATTTACCATACTGTTGGCAAGTATTTGCCGTTTTAAGTAATAAGATAAAATAAGTTAGATGAAATTAAGTGAATTATATTGCTTGGGATCTATTGAGACAATTTGGATCAATACCTTACCTATTGTTTCAAATTTTTTTTAGCAAGCTTAAAGTTGTGAATTGACACATACATCACTAACAAAATACTAACTTAAAATCTAAAAAATTTGTCACATACAATCTTCAGTTCACTAAAACTGCAAAAGTAAGTAAAACCGTGAGCATAAACAAGTAATTATTAACCAGAAAAACAAAAAATCTTAATAAGAAAGAGCATAAAATCTGTAAATTTAAATATTGAGAAATGTTTTTGTAGCGGAAATGAGCCGCTGAGAGTTGTTTAAAAATCACTAGATTTGCCGCTTACCCCTAAAACGTATTTTTTTTCCTGCGATTGACGTTTCAAAAACGCTAGATTTAGCGGGAAATCTATAAATTGGCAGAAGTGATATCAACTTATGTCAGTAACACCCCTGCAAATAATATTGGACCACCTGATCCATTTTGATTAAATGGACTACTCCATGGACTGGTCCGATGTAATGCAAGCATGGACCATGTCATTGTTAAAAAGTGTTTTTAGTGAGACGACATGTCTTCGTTTTTTAACGACGTGCTTTCGTTTTTAAACGATTTCAAAACTAATGCTCTTGAGTATACCATGGAGTAGTTTTAAGACTACTCCTTTGTACTCCAAAGCTGGGTTATATGGTCCTGCCCTAGGACATCGTAATGTTAAATAGACTATATTTTTTCCATACGTTTGGGCTACTTTTGGACTAGACCTAGTCCCTTGTGTGCTACTCCTTACACGCGTGTTTGGACTGGCCCTATTATTTGCAGGGTAACAATGACATGGTCCATGCTTGCATTACGCCGGACCAGTCCATGGAGTAGTCTATTTAATTAAAATGGATCAGGTGGTCCATTTGGAAAGCCATTAAGGAATATCTTCACATAAAATTTCATACAAAAACTCGATTTTCGATTTTTCCAATTTTCCGGAGGGATTTTTCAAAATTTCTTTCGTTAAAACCTCCTCGAAATACGAACAACTGACAAAAAATTTACAGACATCGACCCAGCCGTTCTCATTTTATGAATTACTATACATTTTTTACACCATTTTTATATATATACATTAGGGTGGCCGTTATTTTTTTTATTTTGATTTCTTATATTCTCCCCCCCTAAATCGGTTCAGTTTTATGTAAAAAAAAATACAAAAAAATTTCGTAGCGATAAGTTGTGTTTTAGGGGGGGCGTCCGTCCCTCAAAGTTTGCCAACAAGCCATTTATTTAAATGTAATTTGTTTGCGTATGACATCTTCTAAAACAACATTTTACAAGAATATGATATATGGCAATATTTTAGCTCTTCTAGTCAACAACATAAACCTCTAAGAAAGTTTTTTGCTAAAATCAATATTTTAGAAAATAATTAAGAAAATAAAAACAAAATACCAAACATTTTATATACGTTTTATATATATAAAAGGGGGATTTAATGTCAAGTGACCCAATTTTGAAATAGATGTCTTTCGATTTAAATAAAATTTACACCAATTTTAGTACTGTTAGATAGTAGCTTAGACACAAATTTTCAACAAGATCAGTCAAAAAGTTTCTGAGTTAGAGGTGGTCAAAGTTTGACATTTTGGCCATACAGGTGTTCTTTCTCATCCATGTAACTTATTACCTATTGGTGTAAGCAAAATTTGTCCCAAGTAGCTTAGATAGCTTTTTGATCAAACTTTTTAAAAAAATTGTTTTTTTTTTTTAAAAAAATTTTTTAAATTTTTTTTTTTTAAATTTCACACTTGGCTAAAAAAAATAAAAAAAAAGTTTTAAATTTAAAACAAAAAAATTAAAAAATTTTTAAAAAAAAACAAAAAAATATTTTTAAAAAAGATTGATTAAATAGCTATCTAAGCTACTTGGGACAAATTTTGCTAACACCAATAGGTAATAAGTTACATGGATGAGAAAGAACACCCCTATGGCAAACTTTGACCCCCTCTACCTCTGAAACATTTTGACCGATCTTGTTGAAAATTTGTGTCTAAGCTACTATCTAACAGTACTAAAATTGGTGTAAATTTCATTTAAATCTAAAGACATCTATTTCAAAATTGGGTCACTTGACATTAAATCCCCCTTTTATATATATAAAACGTATATAAAATGTTTGGTATTTTGTTTTTATTTTCTTAATTATTTTCTAAGATATTGATTTTAGAAAAAAACTTTCTTAGAGGCTTATGTTGTTGACTAGAAGAGCTAAAATATTGCCATATATCATATTCTTGTAAAATGTTGTTTTTAGAAGATAGTCATACGCAAACAAATTACATTTGAATAAATGGCTTGATGGCAAACTTTGAGGGGCGGACGCCCTCCCTAAAACACAACTTATCGCTACGAAATTTTTTTGTATTTTTTTTTACATAAAACTGAACCGATTTGGAGGGGGAGAGTATAAGAAATCAAAAAAAAAAAGTTCTCCATACAACTAACGGCCACGCTAATATACATACATAGATACAAAGTTTTCAGTTTTTAAAATTATACTCAAATTATTCAGCCCAATTATGAATAAACATTCGCCGGGAGTTTTCTCCCTTCTCCCATTTTTCCTATGTTAATTCAATTGTAAAAATGGGAAAAGGTAAAAACTCCCGGGGAATTTGTATTCATAATTGGGCTGAATGTTTTTTCTTCCCACTTATTACACTATGGAACATTTTTGGGATTATTGTCTGGGGGGTGAGAAATTCCAAGTCAGGGTGATGGTACTAGGTCAGTATAGTAAAACCCTCAAAGGATTTGGCGTTCGTATGTGTCAGTTTTTTTTTATGACCTTTTAAATTTTTTCCTTATCTTGATGTTTTTTCGCTTAGTTGTAACATTTTGGCAAAAACGTAGTTTAACATAACTCGAGAACCACTTGTCCGATTTTGATGAAACAAATTTAGAAAAATTAAGAATTACATTCTTAATTTTTATAAATTCTCTAATCTGTTTCTATACCGTTTTCCTATATGTGCAACACTTTCGAAGTTAAAAATGAATGTATGAAGGGAAAAAAGTATTTTTTGCCTAAAAATTTAAATATTTTTTTTTTTAAATTCATAAAAAATCCAAAATGGAAAAAAGTGCCAAAACTAATTACTTTCGCGTAAAGTCACATAACTCATGACCAAAAAAAGGCATAGATCATGAAAATCGATGCACGCGTTTCTCATTTATTCACAATTAGGTAAATGTATGAATTTCAAAAATTTGATCCAGATATGCACAACATTATTTGGAGAAAACATTGACACTCACAAGACGAACTCTCTCATATTTTTCTACTGTACTAAAAGAGAAATATTGATGTGGCAACACTGGTTCTGTAATGTTCACATAAAACATGCATTGTCATTATACTTCTTCTCTTTCTCACACTGGTTCTTTGATTTTTGTCATTCAACAAGTGCCGACGAACGCGAACAGTAAAAGTGATTTTTCTCCAGTTTTTTAAAAGTGAACAAAAGAGAACAGAATATGGAACTGTGCAAGGCAGATATAAATAGCTTTTGCTACTGCTGTGGTCAATATGTCTCAACACATAAAAAAAGGGGAAATTTCAATACTGATTTTGTTCAAACATACGAGATGTACTTCAACCAAAATGTTATAGTGAACGAAAATTGGGTACCAAATATAGTGTGTAAAAGCTGCTACAACCGTCTAATGGATTGGAAAAATAGAAGACGTGAAAGTATGCCATTCGGTATCCCAATGACTTGGACTAATCCTGGCGAAGGTCACAATCCATTGAATTGCTATGCATGTGCGAATAAAGGAGCCGCAAAAAGGATAAGAAAATCGTATAATTACGTTGGTGTTGCAAGTGCCGCAACACCATTGCCTCATTCGGACCACATTCCTGTGCCAAAAGCTTCTAGCCCAGATATTTTCTCTTCTACGACTGCTCCGACATATCATGCACGTGATGATCCCCCATATGAGCCATCAGTATCCAATGAGCCAATTTTAATAAATCAAAATAAGCTTGATTCAATTGTTGCCAAGTTGGAATTAACACAGCATAAATCGGAAGAGCTGGCTTCCATTTTGAAATCAAACAATTTGTTGGCACCCGGTGTGAAAGTCACAGCTTATCGAAGTCGTCAGGCAACACTCTAAAGTTTATTCCTTGTGAATGATGAAAAAACTTCTGCATATTGCCCGGATGTAGGAAAATTGATGGACGCAATGGAAATAAAATATGAAGCAGATGACTGGAGATTATTTATTGACAGTTCAAAACTCAGCTTGAAGGCGGTTTTACTGCATAAGACCAATAAAAAACCTTCAGTTACAATCGCCTATAGTACAGAAACGAAAGAAACATATGATGCACTGTAAAATATTTTAAAAATGGTTAAAGTTGTAGCAATGCTTTGCGGTCTTCAAAGCGGCTATATAAAATATATGTGCTTTTTGTGCGATTGGGACACAAGATTTTCCGGTGACCAATATGCATGCCACGGGTGGAAACTCAGAGAGCACAGCAGGTTACAAACGGCCAATATTATTATTGAGCCTCTAGTGCCGAAGGAGAAGATATTGCTGCCTCCACTGCATATTAAACTTGGAATTGTTAAGAATTTTATCAAAACTGATGAAGAGATGAAGTTTTCTTGTGTTTGAAACTAATTTACCCGAGACTCAGCGAACATTACAGAACCAGTGTTGCCACATCAATATTTCTCTTTTAGTACAGCAGAAAAATATGAGAGAGTTCGGCTTGTGAGTGTCAATGTTTTCTCCAAATAATGTTGTGCATATCTGGAGCAAATTTTTGAAATTCATACATTTACCTAATTGTGAATAAATGAGAAACGCGTGCATCGATTTTCATGATCTATGCCTTTTTTTGGTCATGAGTTATGTGACTTTACGCGAAAGTAATTATTTTTGGCACTTTTTTCCATTTTGGATTTTTTATGAATTTAAAAAAAAAAATATTTAAATTTTTAGGCAAAAAATACTTTTTTCCCTTCATACATTCATTTTTAACTTCGAAAGTGTTGCACAAATAGGAAAACGGTATAGAAACAGATTAGAGAAATTGTAATTCTTAATTTTTCTAAATTAGTTTCATCAAAATCGGACAAGTGGTTCTCGAGTTATGTTAAACTACGTTTTTGCCAAAATGTTACAACTAAGCGAAAAAACATCAAGATAAGGAAAAAATGTAAAAGGTCATAAAAAAAACTGACACATACGAACGCCAAACCCTTTGAGGGTTTTACTATACTGACCTAGTACCATCACCCTGACTTGGAATTTCTCACCCCCCAGATTGGCTGTTGTACTGTGTTATAGAAGGGAGGGGTAAAGTGTAAGTTCTTATATTTTTATATTTGTAGCTAACCACTTACAATTACTGGAAAAAAGGAAAAAAATACAAAAACGCGTAAAATTTACTGTTCGAAAAATAAATCATTGGGACGATATTTTTAGGCACTGTTTTGTTGTATCTTCCAAGTAACCCAAAATTTGTAGAAAAATTATTTTTATTCTCACAAAAAATTAATAAAAACAAGTAAGAGAGTATAGTCGTTCGAGCCCGACCATATGATACCCTACACGACAGCAAATAAAACTATAATTGAGGCTAAGATTCATATAAAAGTTCTTTGTGCCGAATATTATTAAGATATTTAAGCTGTATGAAATTTGTCTGCCTTTAAGTGACTTTAGGAAGGGGGTTTATGTGGGACAACATTTTGTCATGATTAATATTATCGCTAACTTTTATGTTAATACCAATATTTATAAGGAAGTTAAAAGATATTTTCGCGAGAAGTTTTGAATGGGAGCTGTGGTCAAATATGGACCGATCCGAATAAAATTTGGTTGGATGTGTGGGGGCTATGTGAAATTATGGATCGATTCGCTCCATATTCAATAGGCTTGGTTCTTGTGGCAATTAGGGACTATGTACCAAATTCAACTTAGCTCTAAAATAACCACCTTTACTTTGCGCATAAGTTTTACATAGACAACCAGACAGCCGGACGGACATCGTAATTTCGACTCAGAAGTCTGAGTCGATTGGTATACTTAAAGGTAGGTCTAGCATCAACATTAGCACAAATTCATAATACCCTCTCCGTTATTGTGGGGAGTGGGCATAATAATCAAGACCATCTTGAAACGTACAAATACATTCAAAACTTATCAATGAGAGAACGTTTTACTACTATGTTGCAAAGCAAAACGGTTAAACAGTAAAATATCTTCGATACCGATATATTGGCAAATTCGAAGTATCGATGATATATCGGTATTGGTATTCGTTACATCCCTATTTTCTATACACACATTTTTTACATTTTGGTTACAGTTTTTATTTGTCGTGACCTTTTGAAATAAGGGACCGATTTGTTCATTTTGATAACCTTATGGTCAAAATACAGTGAGATCAGTAAAGTTTAATGTTCGTAAATGCATCACTTGTAAGAAACTTGACATTACTTTCATATGTCAAACGTTTTTTATGCAGTGATGCCGCTGCTCTGTAGCAAATGTTGGCATTTATTGCATCAGCTAATTTTCTGATGAAATAATTTTTAACATAAAAGACATCGCTTCATTTTTCTTTTCTGATGCTTTTCCTTGTTATTTATAAGAAAACTATGACTTTTTTGTTCAATATTTAAAAAAAAAAATTGCCATCGCTATTGTTGATATAATTTTTTAATTAAGGCCCAACCATAATATGCATAGCCTTGCTTAACCTACTGTCAAAAATTAACAAAAAGTCTCTCAAATGTATTTAAAAAAACAAAAATAAAATTAAAAAACATTTGATTCCGTACGGAATGTGCGATCTGTTTCGCACTTTGCTTAAGCAAATGACAGTTTCATAAAATTTAACAAAAAGTTTCCTTAAGTTCAATATGGTTTGCCTCATATGATTTACATGTATTCGTACATTTGCTAAAGCCAACTTAAGCACATTATGGTTGTGTTTAAAAATTCAAACTGAACAGCTGGGCTGACTTCCAAAACGTATTAATGCAAAGTTAGCATACAATTCGACTGCGGTATTTATTCCGTATACATATGCATAGTTTTAAAACTTTGCAATTATATACCATGTTTTGATGTTATGAAATGTAAGTGATGCAATGTATCTTTTTAACTAAACAGCTGTTTGCGTTATTTTGCCAATTAATTTTTGTTGGTTATAATATCTGAAATGGATGCAGCGTTTACAATTTGCGTGGAGGAATTTTTTAATTTAACAGAGAGCTCAAATGAAAACTCTATAAAAAATTATTCTACTTTAAGGTGCCAAAAACTGTAAATTTCTGGGAAGTAATATCAAAAATGCCGGACGACGTATTTAGCAGCCATTTTATAATGAAAATTGGAACCTTTAAGGTAATGACTTAAGCGTTTGTAATTATTCAGTTGCTTAAACTTACTGTTTTCAAGGCATTGAAAAATATGCTAGAGCCTTTGTGGCTAAAACGCAACACTGACCGGCCTTGTTTGCCCTTGACCAAATCCATGTACGGTACCCTGTGGAAACTGAGCAACCAAAACAGTTTCAGAGAATTAAGTGGTCGCTTTAGTGTAGGAGCGGCAACGGTGTACAGGTCTTTTATAAAAACCCTTTACGTAATTTTGTTATTAAGAAATAAGAAAGATACATTTTTCGTATCTTTTGATGACTTCAGGTACCATGTATAATTCGGACATTTTTCGTATATTTTCAATCGTTACGCAAAATGTACAACAATAAAATATTAGAGAATTCTTAGCCAAATAAAACTTATTCAGACTAACCGACTCAATGCTAATACAATAGCAGCTTAATTAATGGTGAAAGAAGTGCGAAGTTGTTCTGAGGAACTTTTTCATTTTCAGGAACTTAATACGAACTTTTTGATATAATCGCCTTAGTATAAACGCCTTTACTTGTATATTAATTTTGACAAAAATTTATTTGTTTTTATAACATCCAAACATTATATTAACTTTAAAGTTCGCTTACTGTATTTTTAAAAATTACATACCTACCCCCATATTTATAAACGATTATTAAATTTAACAAACGTTTCTTAAACCAAATTTTCATACAAAATTTGTTTTGTAAACCTTCATTAAATTTAAAAATTTTAATTAGTATTGTGGTTATTTTGTTGAACTATTCATGGTTTTTAATCCAAATTTTTAATAATTTTAATTAGGCTTAAGTTCATTAAATTTAATTTTCATTAAATTATTTTTATGAAGAAAGGAATTTTACAACATGAAAATTAATTAAAATTGTTATTGATAATCTTTCATTCTTGACCGTGGCGGGGGCTCGAGCCCGGGCCGGCAGGTTACCATGACATGTTTCGATCGCAACCACTCGATCTCCTCAGATGGATTTGCCGTTTTACACTCGCAGCCATCGACGACTGCTGACGTCAATAGTCAAACATCAATCCTTAAACCAAATTGTATTTTCAACCTTTGGTAGATCGAAGTTTGCTTTTTTGAATGATTATCCATTTTAATTGATTTTACATGTTCCTCCTTACTTCTGTTCTTTCGTACTTTTTGTCAAGAATTTTTCTTGAAGTCCAAAGTACATTTTCTTGTTTTTTCATTCTTTGTCTTTCTTTTTTATTGTTGATCTTTTTCTGTACAACTTGAAGGACAAACGAATACATAGAGCTCGTGCCTTAGCTTTAACAATAATTATAAATACAGGCACTAATATTTATGACTTCAATAAATATAAAAATTAATAAATCGGCAAAGGCAAACCAGTTAAGAACAATTTCCTCCTCTGTATGTCAACCGATTAAAACAAAATATACACCATTTGAAAGGTATTTACTCACAGAAGTGCAGAATATATATGTTATTAAAATCTGTTGAATAATTTCAGAGTTATAAGCGTTTAAATTTGCTACTAACACAAATGCAAAATAAATAAATAAAAAATTTGTTTTTTCAATTATCAAATAATAAAAAAATAGGGTGATCGATTATCGACATTTTTCAGAAACCGGTTTTCGAATATTTCGACTATATACATAAATATTATTTCGACTATATAAATATTATGTATAAACCGGCAAAGGCAAAACAGTTAAGAACGCTTTCTACCTTTGTTTGTCCACCGAACTTCTATGGGGTGAAAAAAGTATCAAAAAGGGGAAATACGGGAAACTAAATTTCTTTATTTTACTTTTCTGTGCTTCATGTGATCAATTTTAAATTTTCTATAATATTGAACTTAAGAGACATAATATTACAGGTGTAGGTTACTGAGTAAATGAGAACCTATAATATGAAAAATGTTGGTACTTTTTGTTTTTCATCTGGTACTTTTTGAGTTTTTGTTAATATTCGACCTACAAAGATAAAAATAAACATGCATGGTCCTGAGTGAAAAAGAATGTATAAGAGGGAGCTTTTTACAATGTCCTGAGTGGATGACAATCTATAAAGGAGACTTTTTGATACTTTTTTGTTTTTCAATTGCTATTTTCTGATATTTTTTATATTAAAATTACAAAATTAAATTAACTCACGTAGAAGATAAAATATGAACCTGAGATTTGTCTCTCGCCAAATCGATCCACTAAGACGGAAAAAATAAATGCTCGAAACATGGTAATTCGTATATACTTAAATGAACTATGTTTTCTTCATATTAACAAAAAAAATTATGGTCGAATTTTAACCATTAGGCGAACAATAGTAAAAATTAATTCATATGATCATTTTCTCTACAACAGTTATTAAATATGAAATAAAAATGTTATGTTAATAAATGTTAAACGTTAAACATGGATTTTCCAATTTTTTTTCAAAATGCTACAGGTCCACCTTTACATGAGGCTGAAAAGTGAAAAAAGGTTTGTACATATGGATGTATATTTTAACTCATTAATATAACGTTTTTGAAAATGTATATGACAGATTTCAAGCAGCACATTAAGGGTTAAGTCGCGCCGCAACAAAAATAGCCTTTCTGGATCTAGGGAGGTTCAAGTAAATACTGTTCTTTAACACCACTGGAAGAACAAATTGCTACAATCTACAATCGATCGTCCTTTGGAATGTTAATCATTAAAAAATGATTTAGAAGAATTCTCAACAGCATTCCTGTATGGTGTCAAAATCTATGGTTCGGATCTAGGATAACCGAAATTACCTGGAAAATAATAAGCTAAATTCAAGGTTAATAGATATAAAGTGTAAATTTTTCCCAAGAATTCTAGTTCCAGTATCTCCATCTTGAAACTTTTCTTTTAAATTTTGCCTCTCTTCAGACAAATTCCAAATATGAGAGGCGTGGCAAGCGCCCTTAAAACGTCCATTGATAGCTCTATTGTACATTTCGTGATCACAAATCTAAAGAAATTAATAATGTGGTGTAATCAATTGATATATATATATATGGGGGATTTCATGTCAAGTGACCCAATTTTGAAATCGATGTCTTCCGATTTGGATGAAATTTGCACCAAGGTTAGTCCTATTGGATAGTAGTTTAGACACAAATTTTCAACAAGATCGGTCTAAAAGTTTCTGAGTTAGTGGGGGTCAAAATTTGACATTTTGGCCATACAGGTGTTCTTTCTTATCCATGTAACTTATTACCTATTGGTGTTAGCAAAATTTGTCCCAAGTAGCTTCGATAGCTTTTGAAAAAAATTTTTTTTGTTTTTTTTAAAAATTTTTTTTATTTTTTTTTTTAAATTTAAAACGTTTTTTTATTTTTTTTTTAGCGGGAATGTTTTTTTTTTTTTTTTTTTTTTTTGTTCAAAAGAAAGCTTATGTCTTTTCCTTTAAGGTAGTTTTGGTCCCTTTTTGGGATGCGAGCGGCTTATGTATAAAAAAAAATAATTTCTAACTCTAGACAAGGGTTTTTCAATTTTTAGCATATGCAGTGTTCTTTCTCATCCATTTAACTTATTACCTATTAGTGTTAGCAGAATTTGTCCCAAGTAGCTTCGATAGCTATTTGATCAATATTCTGAAAATTTTTTTTTTTGTTTTTTTAAAACTTTTTTTTTTTAATTTAAAATTTTTTTTTAAAATGTAAATTTTTTTTTTTTATATTTTTTTTTATCCGGAATGTTTTTTTTTTTTTTTTTTTTGTTCAAAAGAAAGCTTATGTCTTACCCTTTAAGGTAGTTTTGGTCGCTTTTTGGGATGCGAGTGGCTTATGTATAAAAAAAATTATTTCTAACTCTAGACGAGGGTTTTTAAATTTTTAGCATATGCACTATTTTGAATTTTTTTCCTATTTGTGTTTAAGTGTTTCTAAAGCCTAAAAAATAAAACGTTTGCAAAGAAACTAGACAAATTAACCTTTCCGACGGTATGTTACAAACCCAATTATTATTTTATACCTTCGATACTATAATGCCCACAATATGTTAATCCCAGGAATAAAATCACTTTTTTCTGTAGAAATGTTGACAAATAAAATTCTTTTTATTAATTTGTAATAATAATTAAATTAATATATAATTATAATAATAATAATTTCTAATAATAATAATAAAAAGATAAAGATAAAGATAAATAATTTAATAAAATTTATGTAGGAAAAATTAAAAAAAGAATTATTTGTCAACATTTCTACAGAAAAAAGTGATTTTATTCCTGGGATTAACATATTGTGGGCATTATAGTATCGAAGGTATAAAATAATAATTGGGTTTGTAACATACCGTCGGAAAGGTTAATTTGTCTAGTTTCTTTGCAAACGTTTTATTTTTAAGGCTTTAGAAACACTTAAACACAAATAGGAAAAAATTCAAAATAGTGCATATGCTAAAAATTTAAAAACCCTCGTCTAGAGTTAGAAATAATTTTTTTTATACATAAGCCACTCGCATCCCAAAAAGCGACCAAAACTACCTTAAAGGGTAAGACATAAGCTTTCTTTTGAACAAAAAAAAAAAAAAAAAACATTCCGGATAAAAAAAAATATAAAAAAAAAAAATTTACATTTTAAAAAAAAATTTTAAATTTAAAAAAAAAAGTTTTAAAAAAACAAAAAAAAAATTTTCAGAATATTGATCAAATAGCTATCGAAGCTACTTGGGACAAATTCTGCTAACACTAATAGGTAATAAGTTAAATGGATGAGAAAGAACACTGCATATGCTAAAAATTGAAAAACCCTTGTCTAGAGTTAGAAATTATTTTTTTTTATACATAAGCCGCTCGCATCCCAAAAAGGGACCAAAACTACCTTAAAGGAAAAGACATAAGCTTTCTTTTGAACAAAAAAAAAAAAAAAAAAAAAACATTCCCGCTAAAAAAAAAAATAAAAAAAAGTTTTAAATTTAAAAAAAAAAAATAAAAAAAATTTTTAAAAAAAACAAAAAAAATTTTTTTCAAAATATGGATCAAATAGCTATCGAAGCTACTTGGGACAAATTTTGCTAACACCAATAGGTTATAAGTTACATGGATAAGAAAGAACACCTGTATGGCCAAAATGTCAAATTTTGACCCCCACTAACTCAGAAACTTTTAGACCGATCTTGTTGAAAATTTGTGTCTAAACTACTATCCAATAGGACTAACCTTGGTGCAAATTTCATCCAAATCGGAAGACATCGATTTCAAAATTGGGTCACTTGACATGAAATCCCCCATATATATATATATATGCATGCTAAATCCTACCGCCATAGCATTTATATTAGTGGAATTCACACCGAGCTTGTTAGTTTGTTAGTCGTTAATCGTTACTTTTTTACACGCATTTTGTTTTTGTATATTTAACGCGCTACCGGATTAACATTTAACAAATTAACGACACGGCACCCCTGATAAAATAGTTGTTAGTTGGTAACTCAAAATCAGCTGTTGCAGTTTCTAAATAAATATAATAAAAAAGTAATTTGTGATACATTTCTAAAAAAATATTTGTGTTTTGCAATTTTCGTGTACATTGACAGTAAGTACGTTAATTAAATGGTTTTTTATTTTATTTTTATAAATCATAAACTGTTCTTATAGTGGATAACCAAAAGAAAAAGCGCATTCGAACAAAAATGCAAAAAAAGTGGAGTGAAGTGGAGCATAAATTGCTGTTGGATTTTGTGTTGGAAAATGTGGACATTGAAGTAATGTAGCACTATTTTGTATATGTTTATAAGATTATGCCAATGACATACATATATGTATTTTCAGAAACCAACTAGTACAATCTACTTTCAAAAATGTTTGGACCAGACCAAAATTGACGCAACATGCGAAATGCTGCGATGCAAAGTTCGATACTGGAAAGCAACAATTAATAAAGCTGAAGAGTGGCGAAAGTCAACTGGTGCTGGAATTGATGTAAATGATGACTGTAGCACTATAAAGGGTAATTCGTTTGATTATAATAATTTTGCTTTTCTCACCATTTTTTTTTTACCAATTTCCGAAAAAATACGAAAAATGTGCCCGTATTATGATCGCCTGGCGGAACTTTTTTACAATAAAACTAACTTTTTTACAATAAAACTAACTCAAATGTAGTAACGGAGTCTTCAACATTCCATATAGATATCAATGTGGTAGATACAATAGAGGAAGATGGAGATGTGATACTTCAAGATTCCTCATTTACAGACACATTTTCGCATTCAGAGGAACAATCGGCTCAATCGGTGTCATTGGAACCTATGCCACAGACAGCAGCACCCATGCCACAGACAGCAGCACCCATGCCACAGACAGCAGCATCTACAGCAACTCCAATTATTAGTCGGTCACTAGGTCAAAAATTTAAAACGCGCATGCCGAAAAGCGGCTTAAGCCAACTGGCAGAAATACAAAATAATAGAGATGCATTTTATGAAAAACGGCTTTGCATTGAGCAACAAAAAGTTGATTTGGAAAAAAGTAGAATGTAGTAAATAAGCAAGCAACGTATTTGTGATGCATTTATTAATTTTTTTTTATAAAACGAAACTAAAATGTTTACCTGATCTCTTAAAATAAGTACGCAACGTATTTCTGATGAATTTATTAACTTTTTTAAAAAAAAGAAACTTAAAGCTATTAAAATAAGTACGCAACGTATTTGTGATAAAATTATTACTTTATTTTATGAATAAATGATTTAGTTTTATTTTCAAACTATGCCTGGAAACATAAGATGGTATAACATTTGTCTTTTCATTTCAAAGCTAGTTCTACTTGACTCTTCCAATTGCTCTTCAACTGCACTTTGGTTCTGTGGTACCTCTTCAAATTGATCTATGGCTGTACTATCAACGATAATATTGTGGAGGATGCAGCACACTAAAACCCAATCGTTGCAAAATGTTTGGCTTTCCTCGTTATTAATTCGCATTCGTAGTACTCTTACTCGGAATTTACTATGCTGCAGGTTAAATTGCTTCCTCTTTATTGCATCAAGGTGTTGAGCATTGCTTCTATATGGAGTAATTATAGTATTACTTAACGGATAAGCAGAATCACCTGCAATCCATTCCTGTCCAGAAAAAAATTGACTTGGGTCCTTATAAAGTGAACAATTCTTTAACATTTTTGAATCGTGGGTTGAACCACTATATCCTGTAACTACATGGCGAATCTTTAGTTCGTAAACACAAACAGTTTGTGCTTTAAGTGCATATACATGGCACCTGGAAAAATAGTCAACGTGGTTTTTTAACGGAGCTTCTGCAAGTTTGATTTCAGTTCCGTCCACATAACCAATACAAAACGGTAGTTCACTGAATGTTTCGCGAACTATTTCCGAACGTTCTGTAGAATCTGGCCAGAATATATATTGCCGTATTAATTTCAAAAAAGCGCTTAAAATTCTTTTTGTTATTTTAAGAAGTGTGCCGCCGTCACCGATTCCAAAAAATGTAGCAATTTTAGCTATTGATGCGCTTTCTCCAGAGGATCCCAATCTAAACAAAACTATAGCGAGTTGTAAGTCTATTGGAAACTGCTTGCCGGTACATTTGGTAAAACTTTGTCGCAACATATGAGGGATAGTAGATGAGCAAATTGCTTGCGATTCACGCGTAACATCTGGCAGAAACGATTTTCATCCATTGAAGACAAAACATCTTCGCGCCAATGAATTGATTTTGGAACTTCATATACAACTCCTCTGCGACACTTCATGACAGCATGTGAATCTTCATACAGCTCATCCAGTACATTTTCGGTTTCATCTTCATCATCGTGGAAAATTTCTGCATTAATAAATTATTCGTAAACTATTAAACTTCGATAAATCTTGTCTACTTACCGTCAGCAAACGTTATTTGTGTCAAAGCATTATTAAATAAATGGTTTACAATGGTTTTTTTACACTTTCTCGTGGCATGTTTTATTTTTTCCAGAATAATAAATTGTGTCAGAACAATAAATCAGCTGTTTTACTACGAAGTTACCAGACTAACAAAGTTTTAAAAAGGGGGTCGTTCACAGTTGGTAATTTTAACAAATTAACAAACTACCAAGTAACAAATTAACAAGTTCGGTGTGAATACCGCTATTGTACATACAGAACTATTGTACTTTTTAAGAAATGATAAAAAATAAAAATAGTCTTCGGTTTCTATGGAAATCCAGCATATGAAAAAACTTTAATACGTACTGCATACATAGTAACTGCTGAATAGGCATCAGATCAATGATTTTTGTGTATTTTTCTTTGTATAAAGCAGCGGTGGGCGCTGGTTTGCCTGAATTACGAAGTTTTTCGGGTTTTTACATTTACTCTTCGTGTTTTTTTGTACCAGAGCTGCTACAAATACAAAAATTTCCCTACTAAGATATTCCCTAAAATCCCCAAAACATACCAAACACTTGTTTTATTATACTACTTTTTAACTTAATAAAAGTAGGTTTTAAATAGAGAAAATGAATAAAAAACTATTTTCTAGCAGTCAAAACATAAAGAAATAACAATATTAACATTGAAATCAGAATGTGAAAAAATTTACCGTATAAGACATATACGTGTTTGTGTGATGTTGTTTTCGCTCATTTACTACTGCCCACAAACTGAAAATCTTGAATTCATTGTTTCAAGCCTAAAAAGTAACAAAGGCAGCCCGAAAAACAAATACAACAGAAAGAAAAAAAATAAAATTGTATTCAGTTGCTAAATAAATTTCAACGAAGCAGGAGTGTTGCGCATGTTGTTATTTTGGCAAATTTTGCAATTTCGTAGTGGTACACTGACAATATATTTATTGCGTTGTGATCAAGCTGTGCTCATGTGTTTTTTTTTTCAGCTTGTTTTAAAAACTTTTCAGCAATCATGTAGGATGATGAATTATATAATAATCAAGTTTTCTTACTGAATTCCTCTTTTTTTTGCATATTTACATACCTATAGTACACATTTTGAAGTTTTTGCTCACGGCATTTTCGATTTCAGGTGACCATATGAACATATATATATATAATTTTTTTTTTTTTAATTATATAAAAATAATATTTTTAATGAACTCCTTTTTTTTGTATAGCATATTTACATACAATTTGAAAATATTTTCAAAAATTTCTCTAAGTGTAAATCAACTAATTTACTCTCTTTTATTCAATGTTCTCTATCTGCCCTTCGCTGGTATAAAGCAATAATTGACGAACGAAGCTAAACATGGTATGAATGGCAAACCCAATACGCTGTGCATGACTGGAATGAATTTTAAAACAACACCAACGTGTGTGGCTGAGAATGTTTGATTGCATGAACACAAATAGGTGTATTTGAAGTTGTTCATTGAATGCGAATTTTTTGCAATCACACAAAGCCGTTCTCTGATCACTACTGCAGTGATGCAAAATTTTGTTGCTGATGCTTAAACTGCACAACAGGGCTGAATTCCAAAACGTCAATTGCTTTGCATAATGTTTCATAACGCCGCAGTACAACAAATTAACAAAGCATAGCTTTCAAGTTTATGCTACAAGACATCATTTTTGACATTTCCAAAAACTAGCAGCACGCGGATTAATTTTCTAAAAATTAAAAACAAATTAACTCAAAAATGAATAATACACAAAGGTTAGCTGAACAGTTTTAATTAAAAAGTTCGGACAAATAAAGTCATGTATGTATATACAAATTTTGATACGTATTTATTTTTTTTAGCGAAAACAAATGGACGCACGACCAGAAAGACCTGCTCCTGGTCACCAGACTGCACAATGAAGCAGATTTTTGTGCGAAACGGAAGTAGCGAACTGTTTTGTGGGAAAAAGTCTTGCGCGAGATTAAGGAAGTGGACGAAGACTTTCAATTCTCAAGAGACGATGTTACAAGAAAGTTTTTAAACTTGTGCGTAACCTATAGAAGAATTAAAAAACGGAACAACACTTCCGGGGAAGCAGGTACAACCTGGGAGTTTTTTGAGGAAATGGACGAAGTCTACGGTTCCCAGATTGACATTGTTGTGCCGGATTCATACTTGGAAACCTCACTTTTTGAAGAGTAGTATGTTTATGTACCTACCAATCAAACTTTTCCATACAAATTTGAGAGAATCGGCTCCAAATAGGAATTTAAAATCCGGGAAACCAAAATACTTACAAAGCGGGAGCGTCGACTTTACGAATTTAAAAACCGGGAAGTAAAAAGGAACGAAAGTTGTTTACAGCAATTTTGACTTAGCTGCACAATCTCCTTTGCACGATTTGTTGTGCAGGTAAATCAAAAATGCAGCTATCTTAAATGTATTTAGCTGCCTTAAAGCGCAGGTACGCAATTGTGGTTACCTGCATAAAAGTGCAGCTAAAGTAACGTGTTTGAAAGAGGAGTAACAACGTTTTTATTAATAAATTGATAATAACAGTGACGTTCAAACAACCTATAGTCATTTGTTATGCATTTTTATAATGAATGGGTAGCCAAATTGGTAAAAATAAAGTGGGGAACAAAATAGTCGCTGTATTACAACGTTAAGATTTGCGCTGCAAACTGTCAAAAGTTAAAAACGGAACTTTGTTGCGCTACAGAGCATTCGCCCAATATACCACTTTGTTTCATGATTTAATTGTAGCTTAGGTTGACACACATGTAGTATACCATGATAGTATAGTATACAAATCCTATGTCTGTCAGGGGTATAAGTGGACTCGAAGTTGTTGATGGTGTTACGGCTGTTGATTCTGTTTTGGAGTTGTCAAAAAGTGTTGGAGTCAATTTGGAACCTGAAAGTATTGATGAAGCTTACTTTATTCGCAATAAAAAGAATTCTAAACAAAAGACGGACGGCAGTGAAAAAAAGTTTGATTGTGAAGTTTTCATCGAAATCATCTAAACAAAAGCTAATGTCTGCTAAGCCAAAGTTGAAAGAGAACAAAGAGACGAGTGATGTTTTTGTTAATGACTTTCTTGGAAAAGAAACGTTGAATTTGCTTAAGTACGCTAGAAGTTTGAAAGAGGTTGGTTACCAGCATGTGTATGCAAGAGGTGGAAGAGTGTTTTATAAGAGGAGTGACGTTTCTAAGCCGCAAGTGTTAATATGTGAAGAAGAAGTTGACCAATTGCTTTTAGATGCAACAAGCAAGAAACCTTGGCAGCTTGCAGTTGATGATTGTGCTACTAGTGATGATGATGATGATGGTAACAATGTAGCGTATGTTTCTCCATATTAATTTTAATTTTTTTTTCCACATATTTTTTTTTTTTGTAATTTAATTTTGTATTACTTTATTTTTTATATTCTTTTAATGATGAATAATCAATATTTTAATATTTTTTTTAAATATAATTATTACATATACAATTTAAATTGTTCTTTTTTAAATATTTTATGTGTGTAACATAAGAAGCGTTTCATCGGTTACAAAATTCAATAAATTCAAGTCGTTGGTTGCAAGTTTTTCAAAATTACCGGATATTATTGCTATACAAGAAACTTGCTTTGATGGGAAATTAACACAGTTGTATACAATTCCTGGATATTCAAGCGTTCATTGCTGTAGAAATTATGGATATGGTGGAACATCTTTATATGTTAGTAACAAACTGCAGTTTGTCGTAGATCGATGCAAAAGTAAAACAATTTTCGAATTAAAAGCAAACCCTTGAAGTTAGTATCAGTTTATCGCTCGCAAAAGTGTTCACCTGATCGTTTTTTTTGATATTATGGAAAATTTTATGAATCTTAATGCTCAAACTCCAGTTGTTATTGTTGGGGATACAAATATTCCCAGCGGGAAAACTCAGAAGACCTTCTTACTGCAGGCCTTTTTAAAGGCCTGCTTAAAAGATTTTTTGATTCAATTACTATTCTTATCTAACTGCTAAAGAAGGCCTCGGCTCTTTCGTATAGAAGATAAGATACACCTTCCACACTCGCTCTTATGAGAAGGGAGTAGAAAAGGAGTAACATTTTTTGTATTGTTTTTTTGCACAAGCAAAAGCAAAATCAATTTTTTTTTTGGTCCCGTTACCCTTCCTGCTGAAGAAGCGAGAGCGGAAGGCCTTCTCCGCAATGACAACGTGTGTAAAAAAGATATGAGAATGGAATGGAGCAAGAAGGCCTTGTACATCCAAAAGAAGGGGTACAGAGGCCTTCTAGAAGGCCATCCTACTCCTTCTTTTTCCCGCTGGGTTGATGTATATCATAGCCCTGTGTATTCTGATTTGAAGAATCTATTTTTAAACTATGATTGCCATAATTGTCATTCTTTTGTGACGAGACCGAGCAGTGGAACTAGTATGGATCATGTGTTCAGTAACGTTTATGCTAAAATATCGGTTGAATGCACGTTAACGGATCATAATCTGGTGTGTTGTAAGTTGGAGAGTAGTGTGTTTTCAAATATTTATATTGAAATAGAAAAAACACATTGTGATTACAACAAAGTCAGAGAATATTTACAAGGCAACTTGGACAATTTAAATACGTCCGTTAATTCATCAGAGCTAACTGAAGATTTAATACGTTGTATTAGTAATCCACAAGTAGTACAAAAGTAAGAACCACACTGCGATTTCAGCTTTGTCCATGGATTAACAAAAATTTGCAAAATTTAATACAGTTTAAACGTAAAGTTTTGATTAAACGGCGAAAGTCCAAAGGTGGATATTATGAAGACTTGTTGAAGAGGATAAGCAAAATAGTAAAAATTGCTTGTAAATCAGCTAGAAGTGATTACTATTATGACAATTTAAATGAAATAAGTGGAGATCCGAAAAAAAGTTGGAATTTTATAAACAATATACTTGGAAGAGTTCAGAAGAGAAATTTCAATCTAATGACATCGACGGCAATACCAATATGTGATGATAGTGTAAAAGCCGAAAATTTTAATCATTATTTTATAGAGTCTGTAAATGAATTAAAACAACAGATAGTAGAGTATCCAGATGATAATTGCAATCAGCTTGGAACTTTGTGTCAGACTTATGCTCGTTTTTCTCTTTCTACAGTTACTGCTGAGGATATGGAAACTATAATAAGTAAGTTGGATGTGAAAAAGTCTACTGGATGTGATGGAGTTACGCCTAGATTGTTAGTTTAAAATAAAGATGTTATTGTGGCAATATTAGTTAACATTTTTAATAAAATTTTAAGCTCATCTGTTTTTACAGACTGCTTAAAAATCAGCAAAATAGTTCCTATTCCGAAAGTTTCAAATGCTACTACGGTTGATAAATTTCGTCCGGTTGCAGTTCCTTCGACGATTGATAAAGTCTTTGAAAAATTGCTACATAAAAGCCTTTTGCACTATTTCGAAGCTAATAATTACATTTACAAGCACCAATTTGGAATTTGGGTTTAAAAAAGGATGCGGAACTGATGAGGCAGTTGTAAATGTCATGAATTTTGTTTGTAATGGCTTGGATCAAGGAGCAAAAGGAGTAGCGGGTCTGTTTTTAGATTTTTCAAAAGCTTTTGATCTAGTTGATCATAAAATAATGTTAAAAAAACTAAAATACTATGGTGTAGTTGGAAGGGAGCTAAAGGTTTTTGAAAGTTACTTTAAAAATCGCAAACAGTTAGTGCAGATTAACAGTACTAAAAGTAGCTTATTGAACGTCGAGTGTGGCGTGCAGCAAGGTAGCTGTTTGGGCCCTCTGCTTTTCTGTATTTATCTAAATGATATTAGTAATTTGGACCTCACAGGTCGTTTATATATGTTCGCAGATGTTTCCTTAATTTTTGAGTTTGCTAGGTTGAACAAATTGATATTAAATGCTGATAAAACCAAGTTAGTTCGGTTTGGGCCACATTCGCCAGCTATGAACAGTTATTTCAACATATATGTCGATGGGAAAATTATTTACGAAACGCATGCCCTTAAATACCTTGGAATAACGTTGCAAAGTAATCTTTCTTGGGATGAACATATATGTGAAATCAAATCAAAGATCGCACCGGCTATTGGTATATTATATAAATTAAAATATAAGCTTAATAAGGAAACTAAGCTCTTGTTATATCAAGCGTTAATAAAAAGTCACTTGAATTATTTGGCTATAATTTACGAATACAAGATAACAACTGTATTAAAAACGCTACAGAATATGCAAAATAGGGCACTAAAGGTAGTTAACAATTTACCGATTACTTATGCAACACTATCGCTTTATAATATTGTTTGTAAGTCAATTTTATTTAAGTAAAATACATTGTAATATGTACACCTATGTAAATTTGCCAGCTCGTCTCAAGACCTACATAATTTTAGATTATAATTGTACTTGGGAAATAAATAAATAAAAAAACAAAAAAAAATTTCAATACCAGGAGTAATTGGGGCAGTAGATGGAACTCACATACAAATAATAAGACCTTATAACAATGAGCATTTATATTTTAACAGAAAACTTAAACACAATAGCGGTATTCACACCGAACTTGTTAATTTGTTACTTGGTAGTTTGTTAATTTGTTAAAATTACCAACTGTGAACGACCCCCTTTTTAAAACTTTGTTAGTCTGGTAACTTCGTAGTAAAACAGCTGATTTATTGTTCTGACACAATTTATTATTCTGGAAAAAATAAAACATGCCACGAGAAAGTGTAAAAAAACCATTGTAAACCATTTATTTAATAATGCTTTGACACAAATAACGTTTGCTGACGGTAAGTAGACAAGATTTATCGAAGTTTAATAGTTTACGAATAATTTATTAATGCAGAAATTTTCCACGATGATGAAGATGAAACCGAAAATGTACTGGATGAGCTGTATGAAGATTCACATGCTGTCATGAAGTGTCGCAGAGGAGTTGTATATGAAGTTCCAAAATCAATTCATTGGCGCGAAGATGTTTTGTCTTCAATGGATGAAAATCGTTTCTGCCAGATGTTACGCGTGAATCGCAACCAATTTGCTCATCTACTATCCCTCATATGTTGCGACAAAGTTTTACCAAATGTACCGGCAAGCAGTTTCCAATAGACTTACAACTCACTATAGTTTTGTTTAGATTGGGATCCTCTGGAGAAAGCGCATTAATAGCTAAAATTGCTACATTTTTTGGAATCGGTGACGGCGGCACACTTCTTAAAATAACAAAAAGAATTTTAAGCGCTTTTTTGAAATTAATACGGCAATATATATTCTGGCCAGATTCTACAGAACGTTCGGAAATAGTTCGCGAAACATTCAGTGAACTACCGTTTTGTATTGGTTATGTGGACGGAACTGAAATCAAACTTGCAGAAGCTCCGTTAAAAAACCACGTTGACTATTTTTCCAGGTGCCATGTATATGCACTTAAAGCACAAACTGTTTGTGTTTACGAACTAAAGATTCGCCATGTAGTTACAGGATATAGTGGTTCAACCCACGATTCAAAAATGTTAAAGAATTGTTCACTTTATAAGGACCCAAGTCAATTTTTTTCTGGACAGGAATGGATTGCAGGTGATTCTGCTTATCCGTTAAGTAATACTATAATTACTCCATATAGAAGCAATGCTCAACACCTTGATGCAATAAAGAGGAAGCAATTTAACCTGCAGCATAGTAAATTCCGAGTAAGAGTACTACGAATGCGAATTAATAACGAGGAAAGCCAAACATTTTGCAACGATTGGGTTTTAGTGTGCTGCATCCTCCACAATATTATCGTTGATAGTACAGCCATAGATCAATTTGAAGAGGTACCACAGAACCAAAGTGCAGTTGAAGAGCAATTGGAAGAGTCAAGTAGAACTAGCTTTGAAATGAAAAGACAAATGTTATACCATCTTATGTTTCCAGGCATAGTTTGAAAATAAAACTAAATCATTTATTCATAAAATAAAGTAATAATTTTATCACAAATACGTTGCGTACTTATTTTAATATTTTAAGAGATCAGGTAAACATTTTAGTTTCGTTTTATAAAAAAAAATTAATAAATGCATCACAAATACGTTGCTTGCTTATTTACTACATTCTACTTTTTTCCAAATCAACTTTTTGTTGCTCAATGCAAAGCCGTTTTTCATAAAATGCATCTCTATTTTTTTGTATTTCTGCCAGTTGGCTTAAGCCGCTTTTCGGCATGCGCGTTTTAAATTTTTGACCTAGTGACCGACTAATAATTGGAGTTGCTGTAGATGCTGCTGTCTGTGGCATGGGTGCTGCTGTCTGTGGCATGGGTGCTGCTGTCTGTGGCATAGGTTCCAATGACACCGATTGAGCCGATTGTTCCTCTGAATGCGAAAATGTGTCTGTAAATGAGGAATCTTGAAGTATCACATCTCCATCTTGTATCTACCACATTGATATCTATATGGAATGTTGAAGACTCCGTTACTACATTTGAGTTAGTTTTATTGTAAAAAAGTTAGTTTTATTGTAAAAAAGTTCCGCCAGGCGATCATAATACGGGCACATTTTTCGTATTTTTTCGGAAATTGGTAAAAAAAAAATGGTGAGAAAAGCAAAATTATTATAATCAAACGAATTACCCTTTATAGTGCTACAGTCATCATTTACATCAATTCCAGCACCAGTTGACTTTCGCCACTCTTCAGCTTTATTAATTGTTGCTTTCCAGTATCGAACTTTGCATCGCAGCATTTCGCATGTTGCGTCAATTTTGGTCTGGTCCAAACATTTTTGATAGTAGATTGTACTAGTTGGTTTCTGAAAATACATATATGTATGTCATTGGCATAATCTTATAAACATATACAAAATAGTGCTACATTACTTCAATGTCCACATTTTCCAACACAAAATCCAACAGCAATTTATGCTCCACTTCACTCCACTTTTTTTGCATTTTTGTTCGAATGCGCTTTTTCTTTTGGTTATCCACTATAAGAACAGTTTATGATTTATAAAAATAAAATAAAAAACCATTTAATTAACGTACTTACTGTCAATGTACACGAAAATTGCAAAACACAAATATTTTTTTAGAAATGTATCACAAATTACTTTTTTATTATATTTATTTAGAAACTGCAACAGCTGATTTTGAGTTACCAACTAACAACTATTTTATCAGGGGTGCCGTGTCGTTAATTTGTTAAATGTTAATCCGGTAGCGCGTTAAATATACAAAAACAAAATGCGTGTAAAAAAGTAACGATTAACGACTAACAAACTAACAAGCTCGGTGTGAATTCCACTAATGTATTGTTGTTGTTATTGTTGTTGCTTGTTACGCTTAAAAAAACGAAACACAAAAACAAATTGGACACAACAACTACCCTGCAAATAATATTGGTATCCATTTCGATTAAATGGACTACCCCGTGGACCGGTCCAATGTAATGCAAGCATGGACCATGTCATTGTTAAAAGGTGTTTGTAGTGAGACGACATGTCGTCGTTTTTTAACGACATGTTTTCGTTTTTAAACGAATTCAAAACTGATCCTCTTGAGTATATAATAAAGTAGTTTTAAGACTACTCCCTTGTAGTCCAAAGCTGCGTTTTATGGTCCTGCCCTAGCAGGCGCGAATCCAGCTTGAGCCCTAGGGGTGGATGAATTTTTTATGATACAGAAAGGTAAAAAATTTGTTTTTAAAAGTTTATTAAAAACAATATGTGTATATTATATTAAAAAAACTCAACAATAAGGTTAAATAAAATATTCAATATAAATTAAAATAAACTAATCTTATTAAATAAGCAATTATTTATTTATTTATTTATTTTTACATTTGTTATTTATAACAAGCACCTATAATAAGCAAATTTAGATAGTACAGTCTATCTTCTGTCATTGTGGATCTGAGCCATATTTTATTCGACGAAGGGTAGGAAATGTCCTCTCGCTCGTAACGTTACTGACGAGCATTGAAACGAAAATTTGAAATATTTTTCTTAGATTTGGGTAGATATCTTCATCACAGTTTATTAAAGCATCTACAACGTTATCTGATAGATTTTCAGATATTTTCCATGTTTGTTGCCAATGCAACAGTTCAGGCTCAAGTTTAGATGTTAGTAGGTTTTTATCTCTTTTATCAAACAAAATCCGCTCATCAGCTAGTTGTGGTTTTCAAAGTTTTGTATCTACTTATATATGACTTGATTACACTTTGAGGAAGAAGTTTAGGTATGTTCAATACATTTAGGACATCTATTGGGAAAGGTGTGTTGAGATTTTCTAAAATAAATTCATTAGGAGGAATTTTACCTACAACTAGGGTTTTTCCCGGCATTTCCCGGGAATTTCAATTATTTTATATCCCGTTTTCCCGGGATTTTTCTTGCGGAATCCCGGGAAATAAAAAATTCCTCATCTTTTCAGAAAATAGCTATTTTTACTTTGAAATTTAGTTTTCTTTTCTCTAAAAATTAGCATCTGTGGATGGGTTGTGGATTAGATCAATTACAAGAAGTGAGTATGTACTTGTATTTAAATCAATGTCTCCTGATGCAATAAATCTTCTAAAAGCAGAATGGGCAGTGTAACAGTTGATAATTATTACATTTAGTGAAGTGAAGAGGTAATAAAGTACAATAATTCAAAATAAGATGTAGGCAGTAAAGTTTTATTGTCCATGAACAAGTCTTAAAAATAGGAGATACCTAAACATATCGCTCCTTTATTGCAACATATTCATATCTACAAAAACAAACGACCTTGGCAAAATGCGATTAAAGTTTTCAAAACGTACCGATTTAAAGATATATATTCGGTTCAGTTGGAGATATAATACGAGAAGGCATGAAAATTTTGAGATATGACTAAGATGCAATGAAGGAGCGATATGTTTATTAGGTGATAAACACAAATTTTCAATTTCAATTTGTGTTGGTTTATATACCCGTGAAGTGCGGGGAAACCGAAATAAAATAACATTTTGGAAACTCGTGTAAGATACTACAACATACAACTTGAAAAACACATTGTCCTAAAGATTACAAATGGACCTATTGAAGCAGTCTGGTTGATGCTATTATTGCATCAACCTTGACATACATTTGACTGATATAGACGTTGTTTATAAAAAAGAAAAAATTGCTTCTAATTGTGAATCCGAAGCATGCTACGACGGTGTACTTTTAACTATTTGTCCACCCTCGGTAAAAAATGAACGAAATTTTTTGGAAACATGATAAATAGTAAATAAAATCAGGAATATACTTTTTGACGGCATACTAAGCGTTTTCAGTGTGTCAGAAAGTTATTTCCTAAGCTGTTAAAAAATTTATATATTTCTTTAAAATATTTTATATATTTTATTAATTACTTTTTGATCCCATATCTTGAGTACCTTAATTTTATTTTTTATTATTGTTTTATGAATTAAATTGTTATGTTTATGTTATCTTTTTATCTTGTATCCAGAGCATAATAGTACCGAATAAAAGCATAATAATAGGGAACAAAGGCGTGAGGTGATAATAATTGAAGTTCCTATTAGTTAGTTTTGAACCATTTCTTTTACTTTCTTTGTAAACAACTTCCCTTACGTTATTTTATAAAAGTTTTTTTCATTAATTAATAACAAAATTTACTTTGTATTATTTTATGGAGCGGGATCCCGGGATCCCGGGAAATTTAAAAAAATTTCCCGCTTTCTCGAGAATCGAAAAAGTCCGGGGAAAAAAACTCTACCTACAACTCGGTAGTAATCTTCAACATTTTGGATGTGATTATTTCGTTCAAATCTTGTCTTTTCGATTGGAACCTCGATTTGAACGCAAATAGCTTACCCTTTTTCAAAATAGCTTTAAATTGTTCTTCGGCTTTATTTCTTTTCTCTTCAAGGCAAATGATTAAAGTTTTGATAAGGCTTGATCCTTTTTGAAGATCTATATCATGCTTTTGTAAAATGATACTAAGCGGCTGTGTTATAATAAGTATCACACTTAATATGTATATTCCGCAAATAAATTCGGAAGTACTAATGGAGTTCCTTAATATAAGGCTTTTGATGAAGTATATCTACCTTTCCACTCAGATATTTTTTCTAAATGTTCTACCATATGATGTTCACTTATTGCAAAGTGTAAGATTGAGTCGTGACAGTCCACCCATCTTGTCTCGCATAATGTAGAGAGTTTGGCTCCCAAATACTTTGCTAAAACTGCTGAATCCGAATATGAAGTCAGAATTGTCAAAAGAGATATTGCAAAATAACCGTTATTTGGGTTTTTAAAAAAAGATGATGCGACTGAAATGCAAATATTTTCAAAATGTTAAACGGATTATAAAACTGTTCTACTTTTTCATATTCGGATTCAGCGGAAAATTTTACATAAAGATTAGTTGTCAGATTCATTTGGTCACGAATTTGTTGAAAATTTGTGACGTAGTGTTATATTTAAAAATTTTTGTCGTTTCTTTAACAAATGATACAACTTTTTGTATTAATGGCACTCGATTGCTTTTAGAAATGGAGTTGTTTGATTTATAAGAATAGTAAGGCGTTTGTTTCGCATTTGTCGCGGTTTCCAGAATTTTTTGACAGCTCCATTTTTTGCTGACATCAGAAGACACCCATCTGTTCCAACTCCTACACAATATTTTAGGTCAATACCAAAACTTGTCAAAGCTTTAAGAACTATTGACGATAGTGCCTTCGCATCAATTGACGCATCAACGTCATAATCAATATACTTTGAAGGCTCTTCAAATCCGTGCTGGAATTTCTAAAAATTTTGTACAAAATTTTTGTACAAAAAATATTATTATTGGGAACTCTTGTATTATCGAAAAATACAAAACATATTTTTATAATTTAGGGGGGGGGGGGGGATTTCCTTATTTCCCCCCTGAATCCGCGCCTGTGCCCTAGGACATCGTAATGTTAAATAGACCATATTTTTTCCATATGTTTACGTTTACTTTTGGACTAGTCCTAGTCCCTTGTGGGCTACATTTTACACGCGTGTTTGGACTAGTCATGCACTGAAAGAATTTTCTTCACAATACCAATAAATTTTGACATTAATCCCATGAAAAATTGCATTAAAAAGGAACCTATGCAGCGATTCGTTGGACCAATGAAACCTGTTTCATGAAAATGTATTTAATGAAACATTACAGTAGATCTATGAATATTATTCATTGGATGAATACTTTCAAAAAAGTAAGAACAAATTTTTTTTATTTCATTTTTTTTTTTATATAAATATTTTATTTAATTTTTTTTTTTTAATTATTCCCTAACTAATCCCGCAAAGCTTTACACTTGCCTGCATGAACCAGATTCTCTGGCGGGAATCGATCCCGCAACCTTGGCGCTGACAGACTAGCTCACTACCAGCTAGCCAACCGGGGCAGTGCAGTGTTTGAATAAAAAAACTATGTTTTTTGTCATTACTGAATTAAGAGCGTAAATATGATACTAAATTGCCCATAACAACAATAACAACGTTGATTTTTTTTTGCTAACGCATAATAAAAAAAAACACATAAAAAGAGAACAAGCTTTTTCGTATACATCATTTGGTTGACAACAGTTTAAAATAAGGGTGTGTTCTTTTAAAGGAGAACATTTATTTGTTCATTACTTATTACATAATATATGTAGGTAGGTATGCACATATTAAAGAAAACTAAAAACATACATATTTATGGATTGAAAGTTTTTGTTTTATTACTATAATGACATTTTTCATTGTCATAATGAAAATTTAAATTTATAAAAGCATGCTTTTTCGAAATATTTTTATTCTTTTAATTATTGAGACTATAGAGTTATTGGAATGTTAAAAATAATTTTTTTTTTTCAATTATTGAAATATGTTGCTTTTATTAAAAAATTTTTTGTTTCATAAATTTATTTGCATATTACATTAGATGTATATATACATACATATATGTTCCTTTAACTCCCATTGGAGCATAGGGCGCCAAACAAATGTTTGTATATTGTTTTTTTATGTTCCCAATTAAAATTTTTTGTTTAACTTGGACAAACTTAAGTTTTCATATATCTAATGAAAATTTTTAACGTAACTACGAAATCCAATGAAGCGATTTTAACGAAAATACTTCATTATAACTATGAAATTCCATTCAGACAGTGAACATTTTCATTTAACCCATGAAATTTTTTTATGAAAACGATTAATTAAATATATGAAGCATTTTTCTTTCAGTGTATTACTTGCAGGGTTATGCCTACAATGATCATACCAAGAAAACGACTCGTACTCATACAGTATTTTTCGTTTAGCTGCACATTCAAGTTTGCACGAAAATTCGTACAGGTACCCAAAATATTCTGTTAAGCCTGTTACTCTGTTCAACATTTCACGTGAAAAGCTGTCAAAACGCATATGAAAAAAACTTGTGCGGAAGATCTATGAAATAATGTTGATAGAGTTGTACTCTGTTCATTTTGTGAAAAAGTTCCGAAATGTTTCTGGCAACATTTTTTTACAACTGCGAAATAATGTAAGCTGCACTTATTTCACGTGGAATTTTAAGCAAAAGCAAAAAAGTATGAACTGATTATTAATTATGAACTTAAAAATTAAAATAACTCAACCGGTAACAGTTTTTTATCCATATTTACTTTCTGTTTTATTAAAAAAAATTATTATTATTAAAATACATGTGGGGTTTGTTTACATACGCAAAACAATGTCGCATACTTAGCAGGAATAAAATCGTTAAATTGTAGAAACTCGCAAGATAGGTAACATTGATTCATGTCAAAATTTTCATGTGAAATAATTAATGTTGCTCAACATTTTTCACAAATTTGAACAGAGTACTAGGCTTTATGTAAAATTTTTTCTTATTAAAAAAATAGATTTAGGCATGCAATCATTATTTTCAACAAATTTGTATATAGTTTTAAATTAACTAGGATAGCCCGGTGGGCGAAATTCGACCACTTGACATTTACTTTCGACAGAACCTGTGCGTTATACAATAAAAACATACACATTTTAAGATATCGGCAAAATGCACTATTCACCCATCTTTGTACGTGTAACTGCAAAATAAATTAAAACGCTTTTCAAACCCTTTAATCCAAAAAATTTAGAATTTATCTTGTGCATATCTACGCGAAAACGATATAAAGGGTGGTTAAATTTTAATTTAAATGTTGATTTTGAATAAAACACAAACTATTTAGGAAATTATTGTAATTTTATTTTATTATGATATATTGGTATTACTCAATTATGTATGGAACAAAATATCGGCTAAATGGGCGCCGCGACCACGGTGGCACACCTCCATCCGATGGTCCAAATTTTAGATGACCCTGAGGCATAATGGAGGTTCTATGCCGTTAATGTGCCGAATTATCTCATCCTTTAGCTCTTGAATTGTTGCTGGCTTATCGACGTACACCTTTTCTTTCAAATAACTCCAAAGAAAAAAGTCCAACGGTGTCAAATCACATGATCTTGGCGGCCAATTGACATCGCCATTACGTGAGATAACACGGCCATTGAATTTGTTGCGCAAAAGAGCCATTGTTTCGTTAGCTGTGTGGCAAGTGGCACCGTCCTGCTGAAACCACATATCGTCCACATCCATATCTTCCAATTCGGGCCATTAAAAGTTCGTTATCATCTCACGATAGCGAACACCATTCACAGTAACTGCCTGACCGGCCTCATTTTGGAAAAAATGCGGCCCGATGATGCCGCCAGCCCATAAACCGCACCAAACAGTCACTCTTTGTGGGTGCATTGGTTTTTCGACAATCACTCTTGGATTATTATTCGCCCGAATGCGAAAATTCTGCTTATCGACAAATCCACTGAGGTGAAAATATGCCTCATCACTGAAGATGATTTTCTTCGAAATTTATCATCCATTTTCATAATAAGTCTGGATAACTTTAACACGTTGTTGGATTGTGTATCTCTCCATGGTTCAAATTGAGTAAGTCTGAAATAGAGAAATGTCAAATAAAATTCGGAAAAAAACTTGGCGTTTAGGTGTGGTTCACATTCAACATCGGCCCTTACAATTTAACCACCCTTTATGTTTCATTAAAATCGGTGGACGATAAGATATTTAAAAATCAACCACAAAAAATTATTCCCGTATATACATATAAGATATTAATATATGTACACTCAAAACAAAAATCAATCCATCCGTACTCAAATCAATCCGGAGCGGTATCAATAGTACGGTGAGTACAGATATTCTTGAATCAAGTACAAAAAGATTGATTCAAGTACGGATTATTCAATCCCACAATTCTCACTTTATCCATATTTGATCCCGAATTCGTACTTGAAGTAATCCGAAAACGAGATTGATTTAAGTAAAAGTAGGATCAAATTAATGTCAAAATGCGATTGATTGAAGCATTATAAAGTTGATTTAATCCCCAATTCGTACTTGAAGTAATCCGAAAATGAGATTGATTTAAGTAAAACTCAGATTGAATCAATCTCAAAATGCGCTTGATTCAAGTATGATAAAGTTAATTTTGTCCCCAATTCGTGCTTGAAAAAAAAACATAAAAAACAAGAAAGAAAAAGTGATTATGATTGATTTACTTACCCGTATTACACCTTACAGAATGATAAAACACCAACATAATGCCGATATGGTTTTTACTTTAAAAATCTTAAGTATATATTTAACTAAAAATTTATAATCATTTTTGTAATTGGTGCAAAATCAACAAATTGTTTGCTTGATTTTGTCTGTATAGGATAACTACAAGCAATTTGAAACCAAGTTTGTTCTTTTCTTTTAAGTTGTTCGAAAGTGAGCGTGTTTTCCACAGACGGACATGACTAAATCGACTTAGAATAATTCAAAGTTTAACACGGGATGACAAAATTAGTATACCCACTTTCACCAAGTGGTGATGGAGGGTATTGTTGACACTTACGTCAACACATTAGTTGTTAACTTCATATCTTATGTTTATTTTCAATTTTTGTTTGTTGTGACCTATTTTATTTTTATTTATTTGCAATTAATTCAAGTTGAATGTACCTTTGCATTTTTTTTGCTTAACATTATAACTTTATTTTTTAACAATTAAGTTGAATGTAGCTTTGCATTCTTGCTTACTAAACATAATCAAACATTTTTATTTTTATCAAGTTCAATGTAGTTATTCATTATTGCTAATCACACATTTTTTTCTTTAACATTTATTACAAAACACTTTTTGATGATTCAATTATAACTATTTGTAAAACTAAAGTATTTAAGCAGGAACAAATGTACAGAAAGTCGTCAGAATAAAATTGACAATCACCCAAAAAAAAAAAGCTTTTTTTTTTCTTTTTGATTAAAATAAAGAGTCACGGTTTAAGTGCCGGCGCACAGTGGCGCCCGTAGAGCAAACGAGGCTGCAAAAATCAAAATTTTCATGAACGCCGACGAAGTTTTGAATAAACCCATGTTATAGGAAACTTTTCAACGATTTCAAATCTGCCACTCTTAATAAAATCACATTTTTAGTTTAGAAGATATAACCGTTCAAAGTTGACCGACTTTCGGTTTTCAAAAAAACACACAATTTTTAGTCAATTTGTTGCGATTTCAGGTGTAATATCACAAAAAATAGGTAACGAATCGCCTTATTTTTTGTTTGTATTGATTGATGTATTTATTAAATGTATAATGATAAAAAAAATTAACTGTTTGCTTTGTGTTTCTCCTGGTAAATCACTATTTAAAAACTATCCGTTTTTTCACTATTTTTCAACTTTGGCGGAAAATAAAAAAAATCTATATTTGTCTATATTTGCCATATTTGCAAAACCTGTTCTTTGATTATTTCTTTACATAATTCAAAAGTTTTATCTGCCCGTACGTGCCCGTTTGGCTTCTAGAGATAAAAAAGGTTAAAAAGACATGGTTGCAGAAATTGTATGGCGTCCATCCCTTATATATTTTGACTGACAGTAGTTTGATCTAATAGTTTGAAAAAAACTACTCATTGAAATTAGCAGGTACATACTTACCTCACATTAACAATACTTTGGCGTACAAATGGTCAAGAACAATATTGACTTATGGTCCCTATAGTTTAGAAAGTCAACCACACCAAAGTTTTTCACGGAAGCTGCTTTAGAAGAACTTGATGGCTTATACGGAAATATTGAGAGAAGCGAAATTATAAAAAATAATTTTTATCTGATATATGCAAATATTAAGGCAAAATGGGTGAAATCAAATAGAACCATTTATAACTTCAACTCCAAATACGAGGGCTGGCTTAATGAAGACACCATCCTGGATATATTGGCAGTATATAAACCCACCACATCAACCAGAGGAGCAAACGGAAGGCCAAAAAAAAGTATTGAGGAGTGTTCAATTTGCACAAGAGAGAGGAAACTTGCCGATGCCACCAATGACTTGACCACGAAGCAATTATCGGACGCGCTGTCTATAAAATATACAAAGGATAGTGAAAGAGTTAGGTCGCAGATAACCAAATCTGTTGCTGATGCAAGCACACTGCGACTAAAAAGGATTAAGGAAAGCATTCTTACGCCCACAAACGCACACATTCCGAAGAAGCCTTGGCCTTGTTTATGGACTTAGAACTTTCCATGAATATTTTACAGAAAATTGAAAAAATAAATTTAAAAAAAAAAATAGTTTTTTTTTTTTTAATTTGTTGGGTAATAATTAAAGAGATGCACAAGCACAAGAAATATTGCTTACAAGCAATTTCATTAAATTTAGAAAGTGTGTGTATATTACTCTCTCATTACAAAACACATACTTCCAAAAACAATTGTTTTGCTTTACAATCAAAATATAAAAGAATAGAACAAAACTGCACTAGAACAATGCTGAACTAGAATAAAGCTGAATTAGAACAAAGATGAAGTAGAACATTAAAACAGAAATAGAACATTCCAAGCATGTTTGAATGTTTTGAAAAAGCTTAAAAAAGTTTATAGTTAATATTAATTTTTATTTGCAAAAATTTATTGTTTATTATTTACATACATACATATATATGAAGGTACTTAGGTCTAATATTTAAATAAAATTAAGAAGAATTCATTCTTTTTATAGAAATAAAAAATAAAAACATATGTACAGTGGAATCTCCCATGAGCGGACACCGAAGGGACCGTTGAAATGTGTCCGCACAAGGGAGCTGTCCGGCCAAGAGAAAACTACAAATTTAAATCAACAAAACTTATATTGTTTGTCTTATATTGTTTGTTTTTATTTAAAGGCACATAATTTTATTAAAAAAAATATAAAAAATAAACAATTCAATTGGGTTTAATAACAAAAAATCATTAAATGTAGTTCTATATGTAGTAAAAGTTTAAAATGTTTTATGAGTACTTCGATAAATTTCTCACGCTTAATTTTTCTTTGTTGTACACTTCAATCACTTCTATTTTTTGCTTAATAGTTAATACAGACCTCTTTTTATCCATTTTTAAAAGTCTTACCGCACTAATGTATACAAACGAATGAACAATGCATTCCAAAGTACAATAAGCAAACGCACATCGATTATTATTTGGGGAATCCCCTAAATCGCATAAGTAATGGCATAGATTACAAGCTGTTGGTTAAATAGGTTTGTACACCATGCGTATGCACCACAAACATTGCAAGAATTAGTATTGTCAACTCTCCGAAGCAGAAGCGTAAATCGTAGAAAAAACGTTAAATTGAAAACATTATGTAAGAGAGAAAATATGTATTTAACACACCCACATTTAACTATGTTATGTGATGTAGTAAATATGATAAACCGTGCCCTGTTGTTAAAGCGAACAAATTAAAAGAGTCTTGGCAGGCTTATTTGTAAATTATGACATGAACAATTCGGGGAAAAAATAAGCTAAGTGTCCGTCCAAGAGAATTTTTTTTATCTAGCGGATGTCCGCGTCCGCTCATGAGAAGCGTCCGTTCAAGGGAAAGCGACTGCAATGCTTTTCTTATGGAGCGCTGCCGGGACCTAGCAACAATGTCCGTTTAATGGGGGTGTCCGCTTATGGGAAGTGTCCGTTAAGGGAGATTGCACTGTAATTCATATAATGGTGTGTTTTGCTGCACTCGATGCTTTTACTATAATTTACCGTTTCTTTATTTCATTGTCTGTTTTTGTGTTGATATTCTGTTTGTTTTGATAATACAAGCACTAACAAAGCAGAAGAGAAAAACTTTTCAAGTTATGCTTGTTTTGTTTTGGTGGGAGTAATGTGTTGTTATGTTTGTTTTGCTATGTATGTTTACAGTGAAATAATATGATTGATAGTTGTGTGAAGTAGAACACAGAACATTAAGAATATTTTGCGCAGCCCTTTAGTAATAATGTAAAACATAAAACCCTAAAAAAAAAAAAATAAACACAATCTAAAAATGTAAAAATAATTTTTTTTAGTTACCATAAAATTGATTTTTCTACTAATTTTAACTTTGATAACCCATAAGTAGGCCCCTAAAAAGCGTAGCACCCTTTCCAAACGCTCATTTCATAGGCTGAACAGTTATCTATCATATGCTGTTTAAACTGTTCAATTATTTTATTCGGTTCAAAAGATATGATTTTTGCAACGAAAAAACTCAAATGGCGCCACTGTGCGGCGGCTCACAATTGTGTTAATAACAAGTCGTAACATTTGGTGACCCCGACGTGACCGTCAATTGCTGACCACAACAGTCCAGTAACTTGGCAAAGGATCAATTCAGAAGCACGCAACAGTCTTCATTTACCAAACTCAAACATTTGGTGAGCACAACAGTCCTGTAACTTGGCACAGGATTATCTCAAAAGCACGTAACATTCTTCATTCAACAAATTTCACTATTTGGTTACCACGATCTTTGAGTCATATTACGGAAAATGGAATTTGTGAGCAAACAGCTCCAATTGGGCAATCAAATTGAAACACTGGCAAGGAATTTTGCAAAGGATCCCAAGGATCGCAAAACTCCTATTTTTCCAAAAGACTGGATAAATTGGCAGAACTAGCGGAGGAGTTCCAAAAAAATTTTGAAATGATTACGACAATGAAGGACAAGCCCCTCGATGACGACTACCTGGTGGCAGACTACTACAAAAGAATCACGCAAATAATAGTCAAACATACGAAATTGTTCGAGCAAGGAGCAATGCAGCCGCTGAAACTAGGTGACGAAGCTGTTCAATCAGCCCCAGATATCTCCCGAAATGCGAAAAATCCTTCGGAATCAGCGAGCCTTAATGAAGGCACTAATCCGAAATGTAGATGAAGTAATGGTAGAACGACATCAGGAACATCATCCATCTTATTACAATATTAAAGCAAGTATCATCGAAAAATACATGATAGATCTAGCAAACAACAACGCAGCTTTATGGGAATTAACAGACGATGATCAATTAGTAGATTAAAATATTCAAACATTTTATCAGCTCGAAGAAAGGGCGAAGCAGCCATGATTGAGCTCCAAAAACACATGCATTCGGATCCACCTACCCCTCCTCAACGGGCCACAGCAACAGGGGACATCGAGGTAATTCTCCCAAAAGTAAAATTGCCAATTTTTGATGGAAATTACCAACGATGGATGGAATTCAAGGATATCTTCTCCGAGCTTGTCCACATAAGCGAAACAAAGAAAATGCACTACCTAAAAACATCGCTACAAGGAGAACCCAAAAATCTAATCAAACATTTACCTGCAGTAGGAACCAATTATGCTACTGCCTGGTCACTTATCAGCAGTAGATACGATAACACAAGGCTTCTAGTATCCACTTTACTAAACAAGCTACTTTCACAATCATCCATCAGAAGGGAGTCTGCATCATCATTGAAATCACTCCACGATGTGACAAAAAAGTGCATTCAGGGTCTTAAGGCACAAGGAATACCAATTCAACATTGGGATGTCATTCTAGTTCACATTGTGTTACATAAACTAGATGAAAAAACCCAAACTGCTTTCGAGCAAAGCTTACCGGTTAATACGTGTCTGATCGGAATTGATGAGCTGCTAAAGTTTTTGGAACGAAGATTCCAGTCTTTGGAAACCCTAGGAAAAACTGACAGATCAACAACACGAACTTGCGCTTCGGTGACAGCACCAGAAACACGTGAAAAATGTAAAATCTGCAAGGCAGAGTCGCATAAACTTTTCGCTTGTAGAAAATTCATCAATGCTGAATTGAACCAAAGGTGGAAATGGGTAAAAGATTTGCAGCTGTGTATAAACTGTCTAAAACCAGGGCATCGGGCAAACGAGTGTAAATCACAGCACTGCAGAAAATGCTTGAAAACGCAAAATTCTTTACTACACAATCCCAAATCTAAAACACTAAACACCAACAATACTTCTCCAGAAAAATTAATGCCTCAGCAGCCAATGCTTTCACAGGTAGAATTACCTCCAATTAAGCAGCTACCAAAATAAGTTTACTAACGAATCGCGCGAACAAGGATTCTCATCATGTTTTACTAGGAACTGCCTGTATACAACTTACATCTAAAACTGGCCAAAAATTCATATGCCGAGCCATCTTGGACTCTGGATCACAAGTGAACTTAATAACGGACCATCTGTGGAAAAGGCAAAGGAACAGACAAATGTGCTTGAACGTGGAAGGCATTGGATTCAAAAAAAAAAAAGATGCGCCATCAAACAAGCATTCAGTTCCAATCAACATTGAACGCTTCTGTAGCAGAGGTAGATGTCCACATTCTACCAAAAATTGTTTCCGATCAGCCAGTTCACATCCTTAACATCGAAAGTTGGGGAATTCCACAGAATATTCACCTGGCTGACCCAGAATTCAATAAACCAGGCCGAATCGATTGCTTATTAGGAGCAGAAATAATTTTTCAACTACTCACAAACGGACAAATTAGATTGGCAGACAACCTCCCAGTACTACAAACACCGTCCTTGGTTGGGTTGCAGCTGGCAAAGTTGACACAACAATTTCCAGAAATTTATTTTGTTGAATATGCACCACAAAGGAATTAGAAGCAGCAGTTTCTCAATTTTGGGAAGTTAAGGAAACACCAGACAATCAAATAACGCTCACAGAAAATGAACTACGTTGGGAATCACACTTTGTACAGTCAACAACCAGAGCGAAAGATGGCAGATTTATCATAAAACTCCCATTAAACAACCATCCAACGATGCTACAGAATCTAAGGGTGTAGCATACAAAAGGTTCCATTCGATTGAAAGACGTTTAAAAGGCAATCCCCCGCTTAAGGATCAATATGTGTCATTTCTGAGAGAGTATGAATCCCTAGGTCACATGACAAAAATTAATTCAGATAAAATTGTCCCTCCCTACTACTTTATACCACATCATTGCGTTCTTCGTCCAGAAAGCTCGTCAACCAAATTAAGGGTCGTCTTTGATGCATCAGCACACAATTCATCGAGGCTGTCTCTGAATGACATAATACATACCGGTCCAACTGTTCAAAGCGAACTTTTCAATATTGCTGCGTTTTAGAATGCACAAGTATGCGTTTAAAACTGATATTGAAAAAATGTACCGTCAGATATGGGTCAACCAGGAAGATCGAAACCTACAATTAATTTTGTGGCGAGAAAATGAGGAACATCCAATAAGCGTATACAAATTAAACACGGTGACATACGGAACTAGAGCAGCACCATATCTAGCAACACGCTGTCTAGTAAAACTTGCAGATGACTATCAAAGTCAATACGCATATGGAGCAACATCCCTTCGAAGAGATTTTTATGTTGATGATGGCCTAATAGGAGCCGATTCAATCCCTGAAGCTCTAATAATTCAACAACAATTAATAACCATTTTAGGTGAAGCTGTAATGAAACTCAAGAAATGGGGTTCAAATTACAAGTCCTTACTAAATGAGATCGCAGCAGAAGATCAAGAAGTTAATCTCAACTTCGATTCAAATGAAATACAATCCACCAACACATTAGGGCTTTTATGGCTTCTAAAATCGGATGTATTTAGCATAAAGGTCAACATTCAAGATCATAAACATGCAACAAAACGTACTATGAGTTCCGACTTGGCCCATATATATGACCCTCTAGGTCTAATTGGCCCAGTATTAGTGACTGGAAAAATTCAACTTCAAAAAACATGGCAAACAAAACTTGAGTGGAACGAGAACCTACCTTCGGAGATAGAAAGAAAATGGGAGTCTTATAAAGAAGATCTAGTGACTTTGGACAACATAACGTTCCCGAGATATATATTCTGCAATCAAGATGCAAATATTGAAATACATGCTTTTGCGGATGCGTCAGAAAGAGCTTACGGTGCTGCAGTGTAAATCCGAACAATAAAAGGGGACAAAACTGTAATGGTCAATCTTTTATGCTCGAAATCACGCGTAGCTCCCATAAAAATGCAAACAATACCACGCCTAGAATTATGCGCAGCACTTTTGGCAGCTGAACTAATGGCAAGAGTCAGGGCTGATCTGGGCTTGGAAAATAAGAAATCATTTTGTTGGACTGACTCCCAAATCGTGCTTTCGTGGCTACGGAATCAACCAGGGAGATTACCAGTTTATGTGGCCCATCGCGTTCTAAAAATTCTTGGGGTAACGATTATAGAACAATGGCAACATGTCCCTTCAAAACAAAATCCGTCGGATATCTTATCGAGAGGCTAAAACCCCGTGAATTATCCAACAGCACCATGTGGATGTACGGTCCATTATTCCTCTATCAACCTAAGGCGTTGTGGCCAAATACCACTTTCCACTAAAGAAAATTCAACAATTGATAATAACTACACAGCAACCGTTCTATCAACCCAAAGGCAAGCCGAAGAAGATGCATTGATTTACACCATCCAGTCAAAAAAAATAATTTTTACATGTTCAAAGGGTCATCGGGTATATGCTTCGATTTTTAAGGAACTGTATACGACCACAGAATTCTCGACCAGAACATACGCAGCTTTCGCCCTTGGAACTCGACGCAGCACTTAAGATAATTGTGCGTCAAATACAAGCTTCCGATTTCGATGACATCAAAAAGGCACTCATAAAAGACAAGTATGTACCTAAAACAAATCCTTACTGCTCATTTACTCCGTTTTTAGATGAAGAAGGAATAATTAGAGTGGGGGAGGGGCGTTTAAGTTGCTCAACACAACAGTTCGGTGCCACTTATCAAAGGATGCTACCTAGTAATGATCCGCTTGTTAAACTTCTCGTGGAAAAAATACACAAGGAACATTACCACTGCGGCCCTCAGGCATTACTTGCACAAATCAGACAGCGATTTTGGCCCATTAAGGGAAAAAGCCTTGTAAGAGCAGTCGTCCAACGGTCCGTACGATGCACAAAAGCAAAGCCAAACATGTATACTCCAAAACATCGAGTACAACCAGCTCGGCCATTCCTTAATTCGGGAGTCGACCTCAAAGGGCATATCTTGCAGTGTTTTGCTGTTTTGCCACTAAAGCAGTGCACTTAGCTTGTCACTGAATTGACAACCGAAGCTTTCATTGGAGCTTTGAAAAGGTTTATAGCAAGGCGAGGCCACTGTAAAACCTTGTACTGTGATAACGCAACTAATTTTGTTGGTGCTCGAAATAAACTGAACGAGCTAAATGATGCCATATATTCAAAACCAGCACAAGAATCAATAATTGAAACATGCAGCACAAAAGGGATTGATTTTCAGTTCATTCCACCGAGATCACCACATTTCGGGGGATTATGGGAGGCAGCAGTGAAATCTGCAAAGCACATGCTAATGAAAAATGTATCAACGGCATCACTCACATATGAAGAGCTCGAAACTGTGACGGTCGAAATTGAAGCTATTTTAAACTCTCGTCCTCTCATTCCAAATTCATCAGATGCCAATGATCTTAATGCTATAACTCAAGCGTTGACGTACAGTCAAGAATTTCTAAATGTGGCTTACAAAATAGATGGAATTTTGTGTCACAAGTTAAACATAATTTTTGGGAACGATGGAGTAAAGAATACCTTAACGAGCTACAACAGCGATATAAATGGAAAGGCCCAATCAGTGAAATTCAACCAAACACCATGGTAATAATTAAAGAGGACAATGTTCCAGTGCTACAGTGGCCCTGGGACGCATAATTAAAGTTTACAAAGGTGATGAGGGTTTAGTAAGGATATGTGACGTAATGACACTAAGGGGAATCTTCAAACGCCCTATCCACAGACTAGCTCCACTATTTCCTGAAACTAGTGAAGAGCAAAAGGTTCAACCAAATGAAATATCAAACTTCCCATCGTTACCTCTAACAAACCGAAGTAAAGCACATAGATCATATACCGCCGAAGAAACTCCAACTAAACGCTCACGCTTAAACTCAACATTACTGTTAGCCATCTTGACTTTATTCTTTCTACCAATAGTTCTTGGAAACCAAATTAACATAACAAAATTCAAAAACAAACCGGGTATGTACTTTGAACATATAAGCCTTGTGAAACTCATGTCTGTTAACTGGAAGATGATAGTCTATTTTGATCTCGAACCATATCAACATCAAATAGGCATTTTAAATGATGGGACAAATTTGCTTCAAAATCTATGTGAAAGTACGATAAGCAACACGACATACGAAATGTTCCTAGACTATTTTGAACATGTCAAGGACGACTTGCAGGCAGATTTAAATCTCTTCGCTGTAAAAAGGAAGAAAAGAGGAGCAATCGACATAGTTTGAAATATTGCTAACTCACTATTTGGTGTTGGACTCAAACTATGAAACCCAAATGTCATCAACAATTAAGAAGCTAGAGAAAAATGACGAGTACTTAGAAAAACTTCTGAAAAATCAAACTTCACTAGTCGACTCCACTATCAACATTATCAAGAAGGATCAGTCCGACGTGCAAGCTAAATTTGAAGAAATCAGCAATATGATACACAATATTAAGGTAGAACAACGAATATACTCATGCTCTCCATTCAGCTGCTTATAGTTACTAACAATGTTCAACGAATACACTCCGCAATTATGGATGTACTTGTCGATAGCCACCATGACAAAATTAACCCTCTCTTGCTCACTCCTCAACAACTCAATGAAGAAGTCAAGAAAATAAGAAGCCACTTGCCAGCACATCTGCAGTTACCAATTCATCAAAACAACTTACTTGAAGTATACAAGCTCATCAAAGTCAACGGAATCATTGCTCAAAACCATGTAATATTCAACGTCGATCTACCCCTCACTCATCCACGAGAGTTCAAGCTAATGCATATTACTCCAATTGTTGCAACAATAAATAAAACACTTACAGCCGTTAAGACATCAACTAAATTTATTGCCATCAGCTTACATAAGGACGAATTCTTTCCAATGTAACAACATGAAGTTGACGCATGCTGGGATTTAAGTGATGACGAACTTATTTGCCCGAATATACCAGCAACATATCAAGCAACACGTCATCCAATGATCCATAAATGCGAACTTGATCTATTGAATGACCAACTCAAACCAAGATGTGATTTTGAACAACTTGAAGACATCTATACCATACAAACCAATACATATATTTATTCCACAACAGATACTATAAAATTGAATGCAGTATGCGGCAATGACATTGTACACATTACATTGGAAGCCAGCGGTTTAATAACTTTGCATCCGGAATGTGTCATAAAAATTATGTTACAGTAATTTTGACTTAGCTGCACAATCTCCTTTGCACGATTTTTTGTGCAGGTAAATCAAAAATGCAGCTATCTTAAATGCATTTACCTGCCTTAATGTGCAGGTACACAATTGTGGTTACCTGCACAAAAGTGCAGCTAAAGTAAAGTGTTTGATTTTAAAGTGGAATGAAAAATCTTTTTATTAATAAATACAGTTATTCCCGCTTAATTGAGTTTCTAAAAATGCACGATTCTTAACGCAATTAAACGGGAACTCAATGAATCGCCGCACACTGGTTCATATTTTGAGAAGGCGGCCAAAATTATTTTTTTTTTGTTCTCCGATTTTAAAATTTTTTTATTCATGTGAAAGTAAATACTAGTGAACCTCGGGAGCCAAAAAATTAAAACCCTATTTCAACTATTTCATTGAGAACAGGGTGGTCCGAAATGGACTTTCTCAATATTTGGTTATAGTTTTGAATTTCTGAGTCAATTTTTGAAGTTGAAATGCTCATAACTTTTTTGTTTTTTAAGATTTTTTGACAGAATAAGTTTTGTATATTAGTTTATTTTATTAGCTATACGTGGTTTAAAGCATTAAACTCTGCGACCTCTAGAACTATTTAATTTTTTTTTTTTTTAATGTCAAAATTTCCCGGAAATTTCCTACTTTATAGAGCATAAGTCCTGAGCGTCAAAATGCGTCAAAAAAAAACCTATACTCTCTTGTAGTCCAGAATCTAACCTACATTTCTATACCCCATTGTACGCACATCTGGATACGGCCTTGCGAACTACAGCAATTTCTGTGACCCAAGGTAAGATATTCGGTTCAAAAAATAAGTCCTGCAAGGAAAAATTACTGAAATTAAGGAAGGTGAATCTTAAAGAATTTTCGACAAATAAAGCAGTTCAGGCCACATAAATTATCTAGCACGTCAGGTTATCAATTAATTTGGAGAAGGTAAAGGTATTGCCATTGTTATGAACTTATTGTGGGTGAACGGATGCTGCAAAACGAATAGGCGACATAAATAGACTAACACGTTTCTGAGTAAGTTAAAAGGTTAAACATAAGTAAATAGCCGCAACATAAACTACATAGTTTAATTACCTGAAAATTGCAAATTAATTTAAAAAAATGGAAGAACAGGTAAATGGTAAAAAAACTAGCACGCAGTTATATTTTACGTGAAAATTACCTACATGTTACCTGTTAATTTATTGCCGGTATGTTATCCTTTTAAAAAGTGTGAAAACAGGGGTTTTTTATGTTTCAAAGAAATGCTAATAAAAGATTAAATTTGTATTTAAAAAAGGGTTTTTATGTTTTAAAGAAGCAGTAACAAAAGATCATTTAAAAAAACTTCTATCAAGAGTATAAAAGTGCATGCATTCATAATTTTACCCTCATTATCGTTTAAACAATGGCTAAGTTCAGTTATAAAGTTCTCGCAGATATATATTTTCAACAGAAAGATGAACAAGATTTTGTGTTACACATAATGAATAATCCATTCTTTCATAAGATTCATAAGATAAAAATTTTTCATTAACATTAAGAAAACGGTACCTTAAATGTTCTAGAAACAAGAAAACGTTTTACTTACGCAACGAAAAATGGCTAACAAATGATCTGATTTTTAAGAAGCTGTCAATAACTGCTAAGGAAACTGGAAAAGTGGGTCGGCCCGCAAAACAAATTGACAATTGCAGTGAAAGATCACGAAGACGCAAGCTAGCAAATATCAATAAAGAAATTTCTAATAGTATGATAAAGGATTCATTTCTGCATCAAATTCAACCAACGCAAAATAAGAAAACAAAAATTGCAATAATTGAAAAAATAGTGGAAGCGAGCCCTAAACGCACAAAGAGGATTTTAAAAAGTATGCCTACACCAACTGAAGAAATGAAATTTACTCCAGAAGAAGCATTTGCACTATTTTTGGATTTAAAACGGACACAAAATCAGTATACAGAACAGCGAAAGCGAACCAATAAAATAAAATAAAATACACATACATCTCAAACCAAAAATAAAAGTTGAATTACCTTAAATGTTATCGATAGCCAAGAATGCTATTTGGGCATTTTTCAAAATATTCCTTTTCAGTTTTATCCTTATAACAACTCGTCTTTCCCAAAAACGCCAACCTTTGGCCCCTGTAAATATTGGGACTAAAAAATTTACAGGGGCCAAATATTGGCATTTTCTGACAGGATCTAAGTTCGACAATAAAAAATTAGTATCAGTTGTAAAATACAAGAGTAATAATAATAAATTATAAAAAAATCATATTTGAAATATTCAACTTTTACACCGAAACTCAACAAAAAAATGAAAATGCATTTTGAACTCCCCATAACTTTTGCTCCTATCAGTCGAATTTTACGTTTTATAGCGCAAATTAAAGCCTAACATCGCACCTATCGAGCAAAAAAAATCGCATAAAAAAATACCGATCCAGTCAAAAGTTATGGAATTTTGACCGCCTTCTCGTAAAATTTCCCACTGTGCGCCGACGCAATTAAAACGAAAATCGCTTAATTGAGCAAGATGTGAAATATTTATTTATTAAGTTGAAAAATGGTTAAGGTTTGTTAAAACAAAATAAAAATCAGGTTCGTCCATCGTACAATCTTTCTTGCCGCAAAATATTTTTTTTACGTTTGTGGAGCAAAAACACAAAAAGTAGACGGAAACAATTAACCGCAACATTTGCTTTTGTTTTTTGCAATGCGGTCTTATTTTGCGAAATAATTAATTGGGTGACACAATTCAACGGAACTCAAACGGGTATTTTTACATTGACAGTTATACTGAATGATTTCGTTCCATGATTTTTATGCAATAAAACGGGAAACTCAACTAAGCGGGACTAATTTAACCGAAAACAACGTACATAAATTTATATCTTATTAAAATTTTATTTTAAGTAATAGATAATTTTACACATGTATGTATATATATTTAACATAAAAGAAACATTAACAAAATCAATGAGAATTCACAAAGAACATAAAAGTTTATGAAAAAAAAAACAAAATAATCGCGATTTATATTTTTATAAACAGCTTAAATTGGATATTTATGTGAAAAAGTAGCCACCATATTTTTTCATGTGTGCAGCTAACTTTAATGTTTTATATGAAAATATTTTAAAGCTGCTCAAAAATATGAAAAATGTGCAGGTATACAAAATGCAAGTAAACAAGGATTTTGAAGAATAATTACAGAAAATATGTATTTTGGGCAGTTAAGTCAAAGTGCAGCTAACTTAAATTTTTTGTATGCATATAATTTTAAAATGCCAAAAATGTTGTGCATTTATCTTAAATGTGCAGGTACAGAAAGTGCACTTAAAAAAGGAATTTGTATGGAATTAAAAAGAATAATTCCAAAAATTATCAATTTTGTGCATTTAAGTCAAAAGTGCACGTAAACAAAAGGCAGCTAAGTCAAAACTACTGTATTACAATGCAAGGTCATCAACAAATTGTTACTTAACTACAAACATCGCCTACTCGGTTCACCTCCGCAATTGGTTGGACAAAACAATACGCCAATATGAACTTCAGCACACACCACTTCAAATCCACAATACACGAACTTGAAGTAATGCAACAAGAGTTAACACAAATTCTTAACTCTTTACTCCCTACTAAAGAATTCAGTCTTAGTACCCATGGAATAATTATCGGATACGTATCGATTCCATTGGTGTTAGTAATAGTTGTTGTTTTCATCTACAGATACAAAAGCGTTAAAAATAGTTTCAATCCAACCCCAACTTCTCGGTCACAAACTACCGAGTGTTAATAAAACTGTTATGGCCGTTTTCTCATTACATGATTATCTTTTTTCCCAACGAAAAACTGCACAATAAAGAAATTTGGTTTTCTAAATGTCTCATTTGCTTTTATTCTGTCGCAAAACTAACCAGCACTCATCTGCCAATTATTTATTTTCCTTTTATTTGCCGTACAGATAAATTTAATCAGCTGACTCCCATGTTTTATATGTATTTTGAGAGGTGTTGCCAGCTGAAAACAATGTTTTTTGTCGGTATATTGAGCAACCCAAAATTGTTAACAGACGGTTTATCGGTCTAATAAATTTATGTTGACATTAAGTAACAGACACTTTGTCGGTACATTGAGAAAATGGCCATTATTCTTTAAGATCACCAAAATCAACTAATACCGCCATCTATTCTGCAACTTAACCAGTCATCATGGGCATGCAACACACCTGAAGATCAATCAACCTCAGTTAGTCGTCTACCTTCGGTCAACGTGGGGGAACATGATGACACTTACGTCAACACATTAGTTGTTAACTTCATATCTTATGTTTATTTTCAATTTTTGTTTGTTGTGACCTATTTTATTTTTATTTATTTGCAATTAATTCAAGTTGAATGTACCTTTGCATTTTTTTTGCTTAACATTATAACTTTATTTTTTAACAATTAAGTTGAATGTAGCTTTGCATTCTTGCTTACTAAACATAATCAAACATTTTTATTTTTATCAAGTTCAATGTAGTTATTCATTATTGCTAATCACACATTTTTTTCTTTAACATTTATTACAAAACACTTTTTGATGATTCAATTATAACTATTTGTAAAACTAAAGTATTTAAGCAGGAACAAATGTACAGAAAGTCGTCAGAATAAAATTGACAATAAATAGTCACGGTTTAAGTGCCGGCGGCTCAAATTATTAACGAATCAAAAACTTACAGGAGTCACGGTTCAAGTACCGGAGGCTCACAATTGTGTTAATAACAAGTCGTAACAGGTATAATAAGCTTTTAGCAGAACTTGTATGTTTTAAATGTTTGTATGTGCACACACAATCACAGCTGCCAGATTAAATGAATTTTCAATTCAGCGTTTTGTGTTACCATATCAGCAAACTAAAATTTTTTTCTATCTTTTTCATAAAATAGCGAAATGTTTTTTTGTTTTTATGAGGCATTTAAAAATAATATTTTGTATTAAAAATAAACATTGTTGACCAAAAATCGAGTGATGTTATCCACAATATGCACTTAAGCAAAATGCACTTACACGATTTTTATTCTAACAAAATTTAGCCATCATACACAATGCTTTGTATTTTGTGCAGACAGGCAAAAAATGCAGTTTAGTGAAATGACGCTGTACGAAAAAAACTGTACCAATTTACATTCGACGTTGTCTCATCGAATGGGCAAGGACTACTTGAATGCAAAAGCATAAGAATGTCTGCCTTTTGACTTTGAGCAATTGTGCTGTTGCGTGCGCAACAATAAATGCAAACTAAGTCTGCTTTCACACGTTTCATCTTTTGATGCTCAACTCTTATGTTTTTAGATGAGAGAAGAAAGAAGAAAGGGGGTTGGTACAGAGATGCCTGTACTCGGTCAGTACGCTTTGTGTTTTTATTCGTTGGTATATGCACGACGATGGCTGCATGTAATTTTTTTCTTTTCTTTTTCTCTTTGATTCTCTGTTAATAAAATTGTTGTTATTTTGAACAGAAAAAAGTTGAAACCAATTGCTGCATGTGAATATATTGGCATCTTTAAAAGGGAATTGAAAAGAAGTTGAGCATCAAAAGATGAAACGTGTAAATTCAGACTAAGCACTTTCAATAAAAAACTCACACATGCACAAATCAAATGTTTACAAAACGATGCCAAAATTACCAACGTTGAACTTTGTTTTGCAGGCATAGAGTTAATGTTAATTTAAGCGTATGAGTAAATCAAGAAAAATAGTGATTTTTGCAGTTCTCTGGTGGTGATGCACAGTTTTGATGCATTGACGAACGTACCCTAATTTGTTGTAATTGTAATTGAAGTAATTGAGCAATAGTAAAATTTATATTTTGGTTTTTCCTTTTATTTTTAATAACGTTTGTAAAAATATTAATAATTAACTAATAAAAATATATATATATACCTACAAATATATATATATATATATACATATATAGTATATATATATATATTTATATGTATGTATACTTAATTAATTGCACAGAAACATTAGGATTTCAAATTATTAAATAAAAAATTAATTTAAAAAACCATTATTTATACAAACTAAATGCAGACTATTTCATTAAATTATGTTATATAATATCAATTTTAACTTTAAAAGTATTTTAATAGCAAGATAAAATTTCCAAAAGCTTTAAATTTTTGACTGGGCAATGACGTAGTTTCCAAAACAAATTCTTATTCATTGGGTTAATCAGCATAAAATGTACCTATGTAGGCCACTGATTGCGGACCATCTAGTCAATTAAAAACGCTCATACAGATTAAAAAAATCTTGAAGGGCTCCAACTATCACGTGATGGCGAACGGGAATGAGGAGAACTGTCACGGCTACAACAACTAGAACAATAGCAGCTAGAAACGTCAGATGGCAATTTGCGATGATATGGTATAGGACGTTTGCGGGCACTGTTTTTAAAGAAAAACATTCTTTATTACTATTTCACAAAAACAATAATTTTTTTTTAAATTGTAACAATTAGCACTGCTGTGAAATAAAAGCAAAACGAAACTTACCAACTTAACAAAAAATAATAATTGAATTAAAACATAACTGCTCAACAAAACATCTACATCAAATAAAAAAAAAACAGCATGTTTGGAAAGAATAAAATTAAATTAATAATTGATGTAAATAAACTGCATATTTTATTTTGTAATTAGAACGTCTTTATCAAGTATACAAATCATATTGCTTTCAAACATAAGATCACTTAAAAACGTTGTACAAATTATAAAATTAAAAAAAAAAAAAACAAACATATAAAGCAAAATTATATTGATAATTAATCATTCTACAATCAATGTCTTCGATTGCGACTTGATGAATGTCGGCTACAAAAAGAAAAAAATTTACAACAAATTAATAAAAATATAAATAATGTTAAAAGAAAATCAAATAATATTTTTAATTGTTTTATACATTGTATATTGTTTTGTATAAGTTTACCTAGTAATACGGCGGCGATCTAGAAAACTGGGAGACCCACGTCGTCGCGGTATTGAGGGGGAACGGGTACCAGAACGTGAAGAACCAATGCTACTGCTGTAGGAAAGAAACAACAAAATAATATGTTTTTAATAAACTAAAATAATATAAATTAGAAATAAAAAACAATATTTACGTCGCCAAATTTACATTATAATATGTACATTTGGTCTTAAAAAAGTCACTTAATAGTCAAATTCAAATAAAATGTTTTACGTTTCAACAACTTTAACATAATAGATTTAATAGAAAGGTCAGTGGGCGATTTCGGCTAAAATCCTAGAAAAAAAGATTTCGGATAAAATCTTATAACTTTGTTATTTTTTTTCGTAAAGCAATAAAACTTAGTACGTGAATGTAGTGGCTGAAGGCCGTTGTACTAACGTTTTAAAATTTTTGCCACTTCCATTATGCTACCATATTTTGTCCAGTGTTAAAGATATGTGGTGACACTTAAAGTTAAAAGGGACTGTTTGAGCCTGTAAGCAATTTTATAAGCTACTGCGAAAAATAAAGCAATTTCTGTTCATTGTTTTATTGCGAACAAAATACAATATATTTATTTGGTTGATGTTACACGACAGAACTCAACTAATAATCAAGAAACAATTCTGTCATTTTGACAAAACATCTTAAGTCGAGATACGATAGCTAAAAAGTTAAAAAAAAATCGGTAAAAAAAACATTTTTATCTAATAAAAAAATAATTATATATTAAAGAATTCGTTTATAATAGAAAATTTTAAAAACGTTGATTAACAAAATTTGTTTAAACTTTTAAAATTTGACTTAAGGTGTTTTCGATTTCCAGAACACCCCTGCTTATCTAAAATACTAATTTAATAAAAAATATATTTATTTACTTTTTATTTAATTGGGGGTTTTTTAGCTGTTCTAATTGGGGTCAGGCCTGACAAAGAGGAGACCTAAGTGGTAAAAAGTTGCCTAGGGTTAAGAAGCTTTTGGTGTGAAAATTCCACATTCCATGTTTTTGATAATTATTAAATAAAGTGTATATACATTAGTGCTTTTACAATGTCTTTTCAAATGTGTACATTATTTTAATAACAATTCCATTAGGAATATATTTAGGGAAATCCATATAATCCATATATTTTCAAAGGCCTTCGATACAACAACGGTATCAAATATAATACTAAATTGAGAACCCTTATATGATCATATGATGTATGATCTTCTTGCCCAAAATTTATATATCTCTAAGAATTTAATTACTTCCAAAGAAACTTCTTTATTTATATGAACTTTTTTACGTTCTTATTTATTAGAAAGCAAATGGATTTAAAGTATATTTTTAGAAAGAATTTTATGGAAAATATAACTATAAACACAATTTAAGCCTACAATCTAATTTTGTATAAATACCCCAATTATGTATTTAAATTTAAATAATTTCCATAATAAGAAGTATTTCCTTTTAAAAAATTAATAATTTTTACTTCTTTGCCCTTGTTATTAAAAATTTTAAGATTGAAAATTAGCAGACTCACTAGGTGACGAAAAAAAGAAGCCTCAAGCTCCGCTGACACAGCAATCACTGAGAGTATGGAGGACGTTTCTGCCGCGTCATCTGGCAACAAAGACACTCAATCGATCACTGGATTTCTGGGTGACTACTTTGGTAAAATGGAAGCTTGCATTATGGTCAAGGATGTTAAAGCTTTTACTCTATCTGATTTTAGCGATAAGGACTCCTGCACTATAGCAGTGAAAAGCAAAACCCGTATAGTATAATTTATGAGCTGCTTATATGGCACACGATCAGGGTATGGATCCTCCTAACGTCTTGACTAGGAAGGCGATGTCACATGTCAACATTACCTTTGTTATATGTGCTGACGCCAACGCACATAGCTCGGATGTCAATCTACGTGGTGAGTCCCTTTTGAATTTCATAGTAGAAAATAAACTTACCGTAGCAAATAGGGGTAATGAACCCACCTTTATTGTGACGTACAGAAGGGAAGTTCTTGATGTTACGCTTATTAGCGATAGGTTCTCAGATATGATTTGGAATTGGAATGTGTCAAAGGACTGTTCCTTCTCTGACCACATGTATATGGATTTCAATTTTTCCTTTGGAGTGGATTCAGTTAAATCCTATATGAACAGGAGAAGACCAACTGGTCTGTCTATGCTAGTGTCAGGGACAAACTGCCAATGCGTTTAGATCCATGGAGCAGTGTGTCTACGCTTGACGCCACAGTGGAATCAGTAACGAGTGTCTTAACTGAGGCAACAAACACGTCATGTGTGGAAAATAACAGAAAATCCAATGCTAGACCCATATGCTGGAATGCGGAAATTGTTGAAAATCGCAAGTAAAGCAGGAATCACTTTAATAAGGCGAAACGTAATGGTGTTTGGAACAACTACAAATCCTCAGTGAACGGATTTAAGAATCTTATTAGGAAGGCCAAAAGACAGTCATGGAGGAAATTCTGCAGCGATGTGGAAAACTCCTCGGAGACAAGTCGGCTACGTAAGCTTTTATCCTCCTGACCAGCTATTACATCGTATGTAAATACTTACGACAGATGGATACAGATACAGATGGAAAAAATTTAAAAATCAAGGAAACGTTAAGGTACGGTCACATAAGTATGTCAAATATTTTCAGCAAAATAAATAATAAAAAATACATATTTATATTGAAATAAATTATTTTTTGATTTTAAGAATTCGTAAAATTTAATTGTTTCAAATTTATTTGTATTGAAGTTATTGAAATAAAACAATGGACGGTGCAAAACTAATAAATTTGTCATAAATCGCTGATAAGTTGCTACAGAAAAAGTAACTATTACAATTTCGTAACAGAACGGCACGGAACAGAACAGAAACAGAAAGAAAGTTAAGACTAACTGAGCCTTTAAATTACTTTTTACTGAAATTAAAAATCAACATTTTGATGCAAAAAACGAAATTTTTTTAGTTTTATGGTACAGGAGAGTGAGATTGGCTATTTTAAAAGTAAAAGTGAATTAAAATAATAAATATAGGGTTAAGGAAGGAAACATTTTTAAAGAATTCTTGAAATAAAAGTTTTTTTGTATTAAACAAACAAGAATGTACCTTGGGTTTTAAAAATACCAAAATTTTTCTGGTATAAACAATTTATCACGGTTTTAGTCGTGTTAAGTTGAATTCCGCGAGTACGCTTTTTGTGGAACCTACATTTATACATACATATCGTCACCTTAAATGCAAACGGACGTAACATCACTTTAACTTTTTTAAAGGAGAAGAAAAAAGCTTAACCAAATTAATAATAATAAAGTTTACTTGGAGTTTGAATATCTGTAATAAAATCGCCATTTTTTATCGCAGGGGGCTAAAAAATCTATACTATCGATAGTTCTGTTTTCATTGGACTATCGATGGTTTTTTCGATAGCGATACTATCGGTGAAATTTGTTTTTAGGAAATCGTCCCTAAATTTTTGCATTTATACAAGATCAAAAATTCTTTGTTCAGCGAACCTAGAAAAATTAAATGTTATTAAATTTGAAGGTGGCTTAGTAAGACATTATAACGTTTTTTCACAATTGCAACGTGTTCTTTCGTAAAGAGCTCCATTTTTCATAATCGGAATAAGCACATGTGACTGCTGCCAAGTTATAGAGTGATTTCGAAATAAATAATTCTTGGTGCCGACCAATATTTCCCGCGTTATGGACTCCAAAATTTTGGATATATTATTCATTAAAACCTTATCCAAAAAATAATAGTGGGATTCACACCGAGCTTGTTAGTTTGTTAGTCGTTAATCGTTACTTTTTTACACGCATTTTGTTTTTGTATATTTAACGCGCTACCGGATTAACATTTAACAAATTAACGACACGGCACCCCTGATAAAATAGTTGTTAGTTGGTAACTCACAATCAGTTGTTGCAGTTTCTAAATAAATATAATAAAAAAGTCATTTGTGATACATTTCTAAAAAAATATTTGTGTTTTGGCAATTTTCGTGTACATTGAGAGTAAGTATGTTAATTAAATGCTGTTTTACTACGAAAGTTACCAGACTAACAAAGTTTTAAAAAGGGGGTCGTTCACAGTTGGTAACTTTAACAAATTAACAATCTACTGAGTAACAAATTAACAAGTTCGGTGTGAATACCACTAATGTGAATTGAGTGTTCGTTAAACATATAATTTTTTCCCTTTTCCCGTATTCATGCGATCATAAAAAAATTCTCACCAAAAAAATTAATTCATAGGAGAATAGTAACGTCCCTATCGTCAAAAATTTTTCCCTCGTAATTTGTTTACTTTTCCCATTGATTTTCTCACGTTTTTTTTTTTGCTGGGGAACACAACATTTATGTAAGTAGTTCTTTTCATAATTCGAACATTAAAGTTTACAAAATTTTTTTAAGGTTAAAAAGGCACAAATTTATATATGTATATTGCTCAACAAAATGCAAAAGAACAGGGATTGTGAAAATTGTGATGGCAGAAATTTAGAAATTTTACCACATAAAAGTTAAATAGTGCAATAAGCTAACGTTGCAATCAAACTATACAATCCAAAACAATATCTTTTACTTTAATATTTAAATTTTTCTTTAAAATATTATATCATCGTGTATATTTTTGAACAACAATTTCTTTGATTTTTAATTTTTTTTAATATTTCTTCTTTTTTTACATTCACCGAGAACTGATAGCGCGAAAAACTGTTTACGGGAGTTTTATGATAGCATTTTTCCCTACGAGGGGAATAAAAATTTCGTGGGTACGATGATTATTCGTCCAATCGGGGAAATATTGGTATCATGCATGTAATAGTTTAAAAAATTGGGTTAAAAATTTGACAAGCCAAATAAGAATAATCTTAAATATGAATATTTAAGGAAAATGAATCCATTAAAACCCGAATTTCTTTAATTAAACATACATTGGCATTTTCATTTTAAAAATTGTCCAATTCCATAATAAAAAAAAGTATTTTTTAAATTGCTACGATAGTTTGTCAACAAACTATCGAAAATATCGAATGTTGCGACTATCGATAGTGTTCCAGCTCTAGCTAACTCCCATTCAGTAAATTTTACAGGAGAGACCAAAAAGTTTTTATATTTTATATGTGCAGCTTGAGTAAATAACCAAAAATGTAGTTGGTTTAACACACGGCGGCATCAAAATCTCATTTTACTTAAAAAGTGGATTTATAAATAAATATATAACAGGTTTATATATTAAGCCTACGGATAGATATATATATATATACAAATGTATGTTAAGTTATGAGTCGATTATCACAAAGTTTAATTATTTTATTTTCAGTAATATAAAACTTAATTGTACCTTAGTTCAACAAAAGTAATTTTAAGGAGTGGATTTTACATCTGACCTATGGAAAATTATGGACCAATCATCACGAAATTATTCTTAAACTAAAATTGACCATATGTCACCACTAGACGTAATACTGTTTCCGACAGTGAACCTACTGTCAATTATAGAACGATCTTTACGAAATTTGGTAGTATGATATCTAGTCATGAAAGTCAAGTTTGTGAAATATTTAGAGACAATCGATGCATTCTGTTTTTTTCGGATCACGTTTGGATCCATAACTCTTTTTATACTGCACCGATTGTGCTATAACAATTTCTGCCCGGCTGGCAGTCCATTGTAATTTTATTCGCAAAGTACAACGGCCAAATTACGGCATTCAATAACGATCGAAAATTCCATTCAGTAGTATCCTGCACTACAGACGTAGCGAATCTTACCTGGGCGCCTCTAACATTTTTAAAGTCGCGATTAGGGGAGATCAATAGCCTGCTCAAGGCCATGAGGGGATGTGCTGCAGAACTGTTGCATATGCGGGCCATTGTCGGAACTCTTGGAGTCTTTTAACAAGGAGGTACAAAATTCCTTAATTGAATACGCCAAAGATAAATGGGGTCTCACTGAAACTTTCCGATAATGCCAAATACCTTGGGCTGATATTGAATAGCAAACTGAACTGGAAGATGAACACCATTTCCATGTACATTGGTTGTACGAATATGTCATCAAACCCATTCTTTTTTACGGCGCAGATGTGGAGGTACCACCAAGCCAGATTTTAGTGTATGGCATTAGAACCACTCCTTCTAAAGCACTATTTACGAACTTTAACTGATTACCACCAGACATTTTGGCGAAGAAGTTGGCTGCAAATGCAGCGGTAAGACTAAGGGCTACTAGAGCATGGAGGAAATATAACATCGGACATGAAAGAATTATGTATAATATAAATTGGCAAACGGACGTTGATAATGTCACACCTGAGAAAATCCTGGCTTAACCGTAAACATCTTGGATAGTATGGCTCATCGTGACCTACAAACCAACGCGGATGCGATACGAATATTCACCGACGAGTCCAAACACGGCATGGTGCAGGTTCTAGCATTTACTACGAGCAGTTAAACTGGAGCATTCCTCTTAGGCTTCCTTCGTTCCCAAGGAGTAAACAACTTATTGCAAACAAATTTCATCTCATTGCCAATCTTGTGGGGAAACAAGAAAAATCTGGCCCATCATAGATGAAAAGAAAGAAGAAGAAACCTAATTGCGATTATAGCTCGCCACTGGCCCATTGAGAAACACACACGGAGATCTGAGATTTGAGCTGTTTGGTCAAATAATAATGAGGGACAAAATCTGTCTCACTGACATTGATTTGAACAGGATCCATCTGAATCAACCAGATGGCTCGGTGAGAATATCACCCTCCAACTAACGTAGGAACATTAGACACTGTGTAACATGGAAACACAACGAGAACTTATTACTGAAGCCACAAGAGCTGTGCTTAATTACGGCTGACAGTGGAACTTATCCTAACCTAGCAGCATCCTTATTAAACATACGTTAAACCCCTGTTACAAATTTTGCACTCAAAAAAAAAAATTCTCTGATTTAAAAAAAATCACAATCATCAGTTAATAACAACTTTTTTGTACGTCACTTATTCGAGTGCGACTAAAAATTTTGCACTAAATTTAAAAACAAAAATATGGGTTTTTCATGATTAAAGGCAAGAATTATTTAAATTTAATTTTGTTTAATTTTTTTTCGAGTGCACGTCATCACCGAAATCATTGCAAGTTAAAATTGTGCACTCTTTGAATTGAGTGCAGATTTTATGCATTCACTCTTCGTTTAGTGACAGTAAAACAATTTGCAATACCACTAAATTTCTTTAGTGCAAGTAAAGAAATACGGGCCGAAAACAGAAAAACAAAATTTGAATTGTTCTTCGGAAAAATCCAGTTTTAACCAAAAAATGAGACCATAAAATCCAAACGGCAACTAAACTAGCAGAATCCAAATAGGGTTTGGATAGTTCCGATAAAAACTTCGAGAAGTCCGACAAGAGATAGAGATTGCGCTCGATAACTTAAAAAATGTTGCCCAGTAATTGAGGCGATAGAAACAGGTTCATCCTACTTAGCATTAGATTCATTAGATTTGGAATACGTTTTAACCATCCTCAGATATTATAAAGCTGTTTAATTCAAGAAATATGTCCCAAAAAAATAAGCAGGATGATAAATTTGATTGTGTACTTTTTGACTTTGTTAATCAAATTTACATTTATTAAGGCCCAACCATAATATGTATAAACCTTGCTTAACCTACTGTCAAAAATTTACATAAAGTGTCTCAAATAACAGGTGGTCTTATAAGCCCAGGTGATCACTTTTTTAGCTTTATAATTGTTGGATGTCAAAATTTGTTTGTTATTTTTGTTTGCATTTAAGTTGAAAACTTTCAGCAGGCATGAAAAAGAATTTCAATACATACATAAATTAAAAAAAAGTGAAAAAAGTTTTAATAGAAAATAAACGTAAAAACGCGTTAATGGCCTCCAAAGATCTTTGACTTAATTTTAAGGGAGTAGGAGCTATTAAAGCTGCCATTTTCCATACCATATGCTCGGAGCCATGTTAATTAAACACACTGATGACCATAAGAGTCGTACCTTTCTTAAACGTTCTGGGAATTGACCTATAACATTTGGTTAACCCTCGGCTATGGCTTTAAGTGTTATTCATTACACTTCTTAATCGAAATAGTGGGTTTTTAATTCAGATAAACGGTTGTAGGAATTCATGACATCTTCAACACGGTTTTTGTCTACAAAAATCACCATAAACTTTTTTTTCCAAATTTTCCAGTTAGTGTAATTGCATTTCAATGGCTGCTTTATTTTATGGGCTCTTTGTTTATCACCCAATTTACTAATGGCTTTATTTAAGTGATTCCAAGACTCAAATCATTGTTGCAAATATTTTCACAAAATTTCGCGCTTTTGCAGCATGTATTTTATTAATTATTATTATCATTAATCAATGAATTCGCCTTGATTGAACTTAATATTAAATGTTTTTGCCTGAAGAATACGAATTCGCCTTGCTCAAATGTATTAAAAGAAAAACAAAATTAAAAAACATTTGATTTCGTACGTAAGCAAATAAAAGTTTACTTAAGTTTAATATGGCTTGCCTCATATGATTTACATGAATTCGTACATTTGCTTAAACCAACTTAAGCACATTATGATTGGGCCTTTTGGCTGATGTATAATTTAAGTGTCAAATAAAACAAAATGTACAAATGAAGTGTAATACAAATAAAATATTTAATGACAAAATTTAAGAGTATTTAGTGGGGAAAAAATAATTTTTTTGGGGATAAAAATTTACAATTTTGCAATAAAATTTGAAAGCATCTGACAGCCGTGTCCTCTTCGGTTCATTATTGCCCATGCGTTCCACGTGGGTACAATCTTAAAAGTGTCGTCTGTAAATACTGAGGTGTCTGGTCGGACTTCACGAACTGTAGTTTTTGACTTGTTTTTTTTTTTTGTGTAACTTTTGTTGAATTGTTAAAAGTTTTGTTTTTTAAAACGCAATTTCTGGGTTTCTTAAGGAGCCTTTTTAAAATTTTTTTGAGAATTTTTTCAAGTTTTTACTACGCATTTAATGCGAAAAACACTTTTTTTAGAGCGGCTTCCGTGGTTAAATGACAGACACTAACATATTTTAAAAATTTACAAAAGTATGGGATAACAAAAAATATGTTTATAGCTATTGATTAAAAATGTGCATAACTTATAATTATGTACATAATACCATTTTCTTTTATTTATTTTATTTCAAGTAGAAAAACAATATTCGTTATTGTCTAAAATGTTAATCGATCTATTTTTCAAGGAACATTCATAAGGTGTGATATGGAGTAACTAAGTTCACTTATAATAATTCCCAGTTCTTTAATACTGTGACGTTACATATTTTATTACAGTAGCATTATTTGTTCCGGTTTTGGGAGTACTCAACTGTTTTCCGAGAATAGGCATATGGTAAATTGTGAACCAATCTCCACGAAATTTGACAGTGTGATTTTTTGTCCAATAAAACTATGACATACCAAATTGAATTACAGTAGTATTATTTGTTACGGTTGTTGGCGTACTAAGCTGGGTTCTAATCACCGCATTTGATATCGAGCTGACTATCGTATCGAGTGTACGTTCGTTTAGTTAGATTTTCTGCATACGATAGACACTGACGTATCGAATGAAAACTTGAGAGATGTAATGCCCTTGGTTACCCAATATCGAATGCTATCATTTCCAATTACGAAACATTTCATTCAATACCGAGTGTTATGATACCAAAATAAATATCGTATGCCGTAATTTGCCCCCTGGTTTCCGAAGGTAGGCTTTATATGGGGCATATGGTAAAATATGTACCGATCTTAATAAAATTCAACAGTATGATTTCTAGTCATTTAGAACGAATTAAGCTAGTTTTTATAACAAAATTATCAATTTTTTAGAGTGGTGGTTCCACATTTGGTTTCACAACTCTCATCCTACTGAACCTATTTTGCAGGATTTTAATCCTTAGCCTTTAGTTTTTCTGTCCATCAATTGTTAAGTTACAAAACTTGAATTATTTTAAATTACCTTGATGAACTACGTGAGGAAGAATGTGACGATGAACTGGATTGAGAGGAATGCGAGCGTGAGCTTCGGCGACTATGGCTACGACTTCTACTACGGCTAGATGATGAGGATCTTCTTTAATATTTAAAAAATGGATATTAAAAACTTACAATATTCATAAAAGTTCGTTAAACTTAAACTTACGAAGACCTCGAACGACTGGTAGAACGCCGTCGATGCCCATCGCGTTCTCCACCTCCCCCACCGCTGTTGCTGCCACCACTACTTGCTTTTTCCTCATGACGATTTCGGCTACGACTACGCCTTGAACGGCTGCGACTACGTCTAGCAGCACTCTCTGCTGCAGCAACCGTTGCAGTTGATACTTTCGATACGATAGCGTCCACCAATGATGAATCTGCCAACGCGGCAACTAAGGGCTGTGAATCATTAATTTTAAATGGCTTAATAACAAGTTTTGGTTTACTTTGATGCTGTAGAAAATTTAAATTACTAGCCGCCGCCACTACAGCTGCACTTGATGCAGCAGAGTGTACACCGCCTAAGTTATGACGTTGTGCTGCCGCTATCGAAGCAGCCATTAATATACGATCTGTTATTTGAGAGGATGGGATACTACCACCACTGCTCGTAGTTGCATTCTGACCGTGATGATGATGGTGGTGGTGATGATGATGATGGTGACCACCGCCAACAGCATGACCCACAGCCGTAGCATGGAGATGATGCGCATTAGTGTTAGCTTTTGTTAATAACAAATTACTATTTGAGAAATTGGTACAAGGAGTACCACTCAGGCCCAAGTTTAAGGCGGTACGATGGTCACGACGGTTAACTAAAATACTGTTCGATTGTTTACTAAGCATTTGGTTGTTAAATTGAGTGGCGGTTATAAGAGGTGTATTGTTAATACGACTAGGACGATTAAATGAATTATTAGTGGAGTTGTTAGCGTGGTTACACATTAAAGAATGAGGGTTAGTAGAAGAGTTATTAGCAATATAAGTAGTAGAGGAGCTGGAATTATGATGGTTGTTTATTATTTGATGATTTGGGTAATGATGATGTGGATGTAATTGCGAATGAGGATGGTGATGATGACCTCCAACGCCACCAGAGTTGTTTATTAAATTTAACCGTTGTTGTCTATGGCTTATATGATGAATATTTGTGTTACGTCTACTACCAACCATACCTCCGCTACCGACGACACCACCACCAACTCCCCCTCCACAACTGCTATAGATGTTGGGGGATAATTTCTGTCTTCTTTCTAAATAACGATCTTTATTAAAATTGTTATTTTCCCTTGAAGTTTTTGGATCCCTATCTCTTTCTCGTTCACGCTCACGATAATCTCGTTCACGCTTACGATTCTTGTCATTGTTCATTACAATAACATTATTACGTACTGGACTTGCTGTTGGACTCAAAGGTAGCACATGACCAGTTGCAGTCATTGGGAACTTTTTGCAACTAGCCTGCGTTTCATTGTCCTTATTACTATTATTATTTTCAGTATGGTTGGAAGTCTCTATCAATTGAATGAGAGACTCTTGTTCTTTTTTTATTTCTTCTAACGTCTGCGGATATATAGCTCCAGGCGGTGAGTTCGCCATATTGCTGTACGCAGTAGGGGAGCACGTTGCTACCACAGCAGGGGCCACATTATTGGCAGCCAAAAAATCATTTAGAGAATTACGTATTGTACTTTTACAAAGTTTATCACTTACTTCTCCGCTATTATTTGATGATGAACTCATCGATGTGGAAGCAGCCATTTTTTCAATTGTCTTAATTTTTTCCTTTGCTTTGGCTGCTATACCCGTCTTAAGTTGTTCCAGCATTTTAAAATCCTTAAGTTCTCTTTCCCGTTTGGATTCCTGAAATTCATCTAATATTTTCTCAGTATTTCGTTCTATGGCATCACTATCGTCATCACTCTGGGACTGTAGGTGTACAACAGGCTTTGCGTGATTTCTGTCATTTTTGTTTGCCTTTTCCTTACGATCTCTTTCACGCTCATCATATTGCTTTGATGATTTGCCGTGTTCTTTTCTACCCTCCTCTTTATCGCCTATATTACTCTTTTCAGCTTTTAGATTTCTAGTGTTCTCTAAAATATCGCGATATCGTTCAGGATTTCGTCTAGCAGGAGAATAACTTAGCTCGGACGAATCCCTCGAAGACCTCGGACTCGAAACTTTTTTCTCTACTTTTGAGGGGGGTGGAGTTTTGGATGTAAGGTGTTTGTACGCCTCTCGTTTTTCTTTAAACTTTTCCAATTCTCGTGATTTTGATTTGGAACGTTGTTTATCTTTAGTGATCTTTTCATTTAATACATTTCTAGATTTTGATCTAGATCTCCGTTTTCCGGATGTGGGTGGTTCTATTAGACTTAAGGATGTATTTTTTGATACGGAAGGTTTGTCTAAATCTTCCACTTTGCGTAAAGGAGTTCTCGATTTGGACGATTTTGTATTAGTAGATACTGAATTCGACGATGACGTTGAAGCGGTTCTAGATCTTGATTTTTGTCCAATAGGTGTTTTATCTTTAAAGCTTAAACTAGCTGAATTTATGCTAGACTTTTCCTGATTCATAAAAGTATTTGCATTTTTTTTTTTTGATTCAACTTCTTTAGGGGGTGGAGTCAGCGATCTCTTTTGTAAATTTTCATTTACGGAGGAAGATCTTGATCTAGACTTTTTATCTTTCCTATGAATATCTAGCGATTTACGCCTTGGCGTTCTTGAGCGTGTTCTAGATGGACTACATTTTCTTTTTGTAGTTTCTGCATAGGGTTTGCTATTTCGATTTTGATGAGTAAGCGAAGGAGAGGGTGAACATGAATATTTTTTACGCTTTTCCACACTAGGGCTGTCTCGTTTTTTTTGTGGATATGCATCGGAGTTTTTGCGTTTCAGGTCTTTTAAATGTTCGGTCGTACTATCGTGTCTAAATTTTTGACGAGACCGAGACCTTCTGTTGTCATTTCTGTTATTGTAGACAGTTTCATTAAGTTCGCGACTACGATAATCCCCAGAACGGCTTTTCCGGTTTAAATCAGAATCTCGTATAACATTGCGACTACGGTCATTTAATTCAATATAGCTTCGGCCACGTGGAAAACTTATTTCTTGGTCGCCACGATTAAAATTATGCTGCTGACTCTCATTCCTATCATTACGACTGCGACTACGTTTATTACGGCTCTCTCTTGATGATTCGTTATGACCTCTCTCGGATTCTTTAGGATTGTGGGACTTTTCCTCTGAGAGACTGCGAAATGGATTATCTGATAAATTTTTCTCTATTAAACTTTTACATGTTTTATCTTCAATGCGCTTGTCTAAATATGGAGATCTAAAAAATTACGTTTATTAACATTTCGCATAAATTTTGATTTAAACTTACATCGATCTTGACTTTTCGGATAAGGACGAGCGTTCCTTTTTTTTAGTTCTTCTGTCACGTTTTTTCTAAACAACAAATAAATATAAGAACAAAAAATATTTTAAAATGTGAGTTAATACAAATAATAGTTACATTATGCCCCCATTACGGTTAACAGTTCAACTCTAGTTCAGTTATAATTTAACAGTTCGTATTACTGTTTACAACCCAGTGTTAGTGAGGTTAACAAAAACATAAGACATACTCATCACTAGAAGTTGTTAAGTTAAGTTGTTAAGTTTATACTCAACTGAGTTAAGTTGTAAACCGTAATAAAGGCATACATCTTGCATAATATTTCCATTATAAATATCAATTATTTAGTTAATAAAGACGATTTCAAAAGTATACATTTAAAAATTATACATAAAATTAAAAGCTTTCGAAAGCTATGCTATTTTTAATATAGTGCCAAGCAATGATTTTGTTATACATATATATAAAGAGTGGTCCAAGCATAATCTACGATGTTAATTGTGAGTCACACCTTAACGTCAAGTTTTTTGCCCAACTTAATTTGACATTTCTTTGTTTGTGTTTGACAAATTTAACCATGGAGCAGAGCGTTAAGATTGTTGAAGGCTTTACGAAAGCTTCAGGGAAAAAAAGGTACAAAAATCGGGCAATTGTTCACTTTTGCGGCTACCTAAACGGTGCTATGAATCATTCCTAGGAAGTTCATATGTTCTAAAAAATTGTTTACTCAGATTTTAGGTACATTTTTGTAGTTGATTGTTTCCTTGAATTTTAAACAGTTTGCTATAACTATCGACCTGAACAGGGGGAAAAAGGTAAAAAAATAGAATTTTTTAATGTTTTTTTGCGATTTTGATCTTGAAGATGAAGTTTTTCTTATTTTATATGTCCACATTTTTTGTTCTTTATGGCAAGAGCTACAACTTTGTCTCAGAACGGTTTACAAGATATGCGCCTGGGAAAATGATCACTTTTTTGCAAAAATGACACCGAGGCCCCAAATCTTTGGGGGCCCATAAAAAAAGTGCATGACTTTGGGCAAAACTGGGAGACACGGGTCTTTTTTGGGCTTTTATCACGTAGTTGTCCGTATATGGTTATTTTTCCATGACTTAAAAAATTATACACAGTGTTATCTTCCACTACATCGTTTTCAATGGTAACATTGTGACACTTACGCAAATGGTAAATATATTCTACATATCGCTCATTTGCTGCAAGACTGGCATAACTCAAAAATATCCACTTTAAGATAAACGCATTTAAAGTTTTTGATTTTTTCTAACTAGGTACTTAGCAGATAAAAAGACACATTCTCTTCAAACTGGGAAAGTATAAAAGATATAAAGATGAATTTAATACACAATATAAAGAAAAATAAAGCGAACAATTCTGCATCTCTAACTCCAAAATTTAATTTTTTGTCTTGCAGAAAATGAGCGATATATAATTTAAAAAAATATATAATACAATAACAACATTTTCTACTTTCGAGATATGATTTATATAAATCAATTCTTTATTTTTAAGCTTTTTGTTTATTTCAAAATTTTTCATTCGAAATTGAAATTTTTTTTTTTTGAAAATTGTTAACGTTTGATTTAATTATAAAACAGCTGATACAATTGAGAAGGTGAGTTGTAAAACTCTTCCATGTTTTTAGCACGGACATGAATTGATACAATTAGTATATTTTTTCTTATAAAGCTCCAAAAGAACTGTTAGAATCAAGTGTCAACTCGTATTTTTAATTTTGTAACATTGAGATTAACAGCCAGGGCTATGGCAACAATATTTTTTAACTTTCCCACATTTTGTATAAAATCACTAAAAACGTATGAAAATAAATCAAATTCTAAGCTTTTATTTAATTTATTTTTTAATAAAAAAAAAAATGTTCGATTAATCGACAGTAATTAATCGGTTTATTCGTTATTATTTGGTTTTGTATGATCGATTAGTCGAATTATTCTTAATCGGTTGACAACTCTAGTACGTAAATAAAAAAAGAGTATGTACTTTAAAATGGTACTAGGTATTTTACGAAATATTATGAATTTCCTAAGGTTCTATTCCATCAAACCTTACATTTCTGTACAATTTAACCCATTTTTAAAAATAATCTGAAAGCGATTTCAAAAGTGGTGGGAGCTCATATCTCCATGGACATTAAAGCTAAGAAACCATTTTAACCAAAACAGTTTATTTCATAAAAATCTCTTTTGAAGATAAAAAGTTATAAGCAATTGAATTTTTAAAATTTTAACCAAAATCCTGCTTTTCAGTCAATATAAAGGTGCATATTGAATCACCCTGTTTATAGGGGAAATGTGATAACATTATAATTCTCTAAAAACTTTTTGTTTTATTAAAAACTAACATCGTGCTTTTATTTATGCATAAACATATTTTTGTTAACAAAATACGTAGTTTGCACAAAAAAATAATGTGGCAATACCTGATTGAAGCATACAGCAGTTTGTTTTTTGTTTTCAATAAGTTTAGAAAATTAATATGTTTGTTTACAAATATTAACCAAATGCTTAAGAAATCAATATAATAATCAAACATTGTATTTATAGTAATAGTTGATTTTAACTGAACTTGGTGAAATTGGCCGATAGTTTGCTTTATAAAAATTTTATTTAATAAACCATTATAGCAATTCCACCTTTAAAATTTGATGTGCAATTGAAACCACTTTTGATCGGATTTGCGATCTGTAACGTGGCTGTATACATATATCATTTTTAGTAAAATAACTGCTTTTAAATAAACTCACTTTGTCCTTTTTCGACTTTTTCCGGCTCTTTTTAACATCGGCTTCACTTTCCGAATCCGAGTCCTCATAGGGACTATCTTTATCATTGTCTACATAACTATCAGATTCACTGCTTTTACGTTTGCGTAACTTCTTAGATTTCTTTGATTTACTGCAAATATAATTAAGTTGAATTTATTAAAAATAGGTTATAGTTTACATAATTATATTTTTTTATTAAAAAGTTTCAAACAGATTTTATATATTTAATACTTATTAGCTTTAAAATGCACAGTAAAATATTTTGCATATCGATGAATTAATTTTAAAAAAGGCGTAACTCAATTTGTTTAAAAATAGATTTTTTGGAATTTATATTTATTTACATATTTAGCTTGAGGTCTATTATTTTTTTTTAAAAGCATTTATTTTATTTTATCCGATATATCGTCACGCCTTTATGTGACTTTTTTAGGGAAAATTTACGATTTTAAGTTTCTTAAATAATTATGAAAAAGTTCTAGAAACTGTCTGCCAGATTTTTCAATTCAAGCTTAATAAATAAATGAAAATTAAAAAAAATGAAAGTCGATCAATAGACAATTTATAGCTTGTTATGTTTATTCTGGTAGACAAGTTTCAGGGGGCTATAGAATGAAATCATTATAAATTATATTCAAACTATTTTTATATCTTGAATTTAAGGGATTTTAATAAGTTTTTTCCTTCCCCTGAAAACAAACAAAAAGCGAGTAACGTCTATTTTATATTAAGCCATCGATATGTTATTTAAGAGTTAGCACAGCGTAAACATTTAACAGTACTGACACTGACACTACTGACAGTAGCAGAACAGTTGGTTAAATGCTACTTTTCTTGTTTTTGTGTTTATTTTTAAATTTAAATTTTTCAAGGTTGGCAACCGATACCAATACCGCTTAAACTGAATACCGGTATTGATACCGATACCGAAATTAGTTTTTTGCATAAAATACCGGTATACGTATACTAATATTATATCGGTACAATCGTTTCAGATTTAAAAAAAAAATGTAATTTTTCAAATAGAAAAAAATTAAAAGTTTCAACAATGTGCTTATTAAAAATATGTTAATTAACTTGACGCTCTATGGTTGCAACACTCCTTTTGTTTTTTTACTTACTATGATAAAATCGTAGAATGTAACAAAGGTTCTACAACATTTACAGGAAATTTTAAGGTTTGGTGTTCAGCTAAGTCTACACGATATGTTGAATCAGCAAATTTATGTTGAAAAATTTGCTTTCAGCGCCAACATATTGTCTAGACACCAAATGTTTTCAACAAACGTATGCTTACCAACATATGACAGGCATTTGTTAACGAAGTCAGCAAACGTTTGTTCACAATTGAAGCATATCGTCTAGACCCAATATTTTTACTTTTTAACAAATTTTCTACGTATGTTGACAAATATGTTATTTGTTGAAGGTCGTATGCAAGCTTTTCAGCATACGGCAAATTTGGTAGCATATAAAATATATAAAAATTGGTATTTCTTCAATTACTTGCTTAATTTTGTACAGAACCCAGGAACATATCAAGACTTTTAGCTCACCATAAAAGTTGATAAATTTTTAACCAGTATCTCTTGAAGTATTAATTTGATCTCAGCAATATGGGTATCGCTGAAGGGTGTTTCCAAATACCTTTCACGTGGTATATAAAACATGCCGAATTATTAACCCATTAAGAACCAATTTCTAATAATATTTTTAGTTACTAATGAATTTTATCAAAATGGCTCTAATCTTAAAATTTTGTCGATATTAAGGTATTTTCTACATATAATATTTTCTAGAGAACGCTTCAAGCTTTCATATAATAGAATGCATAGTACGGTAGCGTATAAAATTCTGTTGTTATTAAAGATAAAATTTTATATTCTAATAAATCTTTTTGTTTAATATGTAGGTTTTTTTTTCTTTATTGCCTGTCATAAGGGTTCATAATTTAATGGTATATCAAGCACCGACTTTGCTTAGCTGAGTTAATTTTCTTCTTTTAAACCAGAACCCTAACACCCTTAAAAATTTATATTTCTGTTAAAGAAACTAACAAAAATTGGTGACAGAATAAACCGATTGTTATTTAATTTTGCAAAAAATCGTTTTCTATGAAAAGATATTACACTAAGATGATCGCTCCATATTTTACCATAGGCCCCATGTAAAACCCATTCTCGGAAATACTTAAAAATGCCTAAGACGTACCGAATAATTCTATTACAGTAAAATTTGGTCTGTTATAGGTTTAAAAAACTAGAAATCACACAACTAAATTAGGAAAAGATCGGCCTACAATTTACCATAGGCTCCATAAAAAGACCACTCAGGGAAATAATTTAAATACTCCTAAAACCGTAAAAAAACGATATTGTGGTAAAATATAGTTCAATTTAGCTTTAAATGGCTAGAAATAACACGATGCAATTTTGTGATAATCGGCATACAACTCACTACAGGCCCCGTAGAAAGCGGGACTTTAAAATGGTTGAAAAACTTGTATAATTGCATTTAAATTTGGATTTATGTTTTTAATACCAAAAATTACTCAACCGACAAAAAATCCCAAATATCTCTTTAATACGGCTAAACTGATAAAAATCATGATAGTTTATTCAAATTTGGTCAAATTAAGTTATAGGTATATGATAAACAAGTCGGTTAAGTCCGGCCATTTAATATCCTATACTACAGAATATACAAACAAATATTTGAGACTGTAACTTATTTGAGACTAATGGGCAATCATGGTCCCGAGAAAATAAAATAAGATTATGAATCATATAAGAGTTTTTTACGCGGAATATTATCTAGATAAATATATTTATATGTAATTTGTTATTCTTAAAGAAATTTAAGTGGTATATATTATAAAAGTTATCGTCGCCAAATTTATATCGATACCAAAATTTTATGGGAGTTATGGTATTGGTAATATTTTTGGGAGTGGTATTTGTATGGGAACTATAGATTTAGATTATAAATTTTTTGACCCAGATTTAGTCTTAATACCAACATAGAACATGGTTTATGGGCACAAAGTCTCTTATCCGGAAAAAAGTTTGTAGGTGATCTTTGAGAAATTATGGACCGATCCTCACCGTTTTTAATTACAATAAATAATTAGTACCAATGTACTCAATTTCATCAAATAATTGCGACCCATACTTTGCACAATATTTTTAGGTGTTACATACACTATGGTAGTGTGGGTATAAAACGAATCCATAAAACATTCCGCTGGTCGGCACATAATTTACCATAGGGGTAGAACTGAAATAAATTACTTAACTGTGAGGCTTTATTAATAATTTTTAGATCAATCCAGTCCTTAAATATTTTAATTTTTTGCGAATTTGACCCAGCCCAATAAAGGACTCTTACTTATAATGTATTAATTACACTAAAACTATTCATTTTTTCACTAGAGGCGATAATTGATAAAAAAAAAATTTAAAATAATATAATAAGGGTGTGTGTGAAACGGTAGCAAAGTACTCATGGAAGTAAAATTTTGACACTATTGAGGTGAATAAAATTTCACTAGCCCTAGGGGCTAGTATAAATTTTGACATTAGTGTAGAAATTTTTGACAATTTGACAAATTTGTTTAAACAAAATAAAATGGAAGCAGGACCAGCGGCAAAAAAATTAAAAAGAATTATACAACATGTAAGTATTTACATATGTATAAGCTTTATTGCTCACAATTTTCGTAAAAATTGTTAATATAAAAGAGCGAATTCATCAAATAGTTGGGACGATCTCATTTCCAACAGAATTTAAATGATTATTGGTAAAAACTTGATTAATTTATTCATTTTCACAAAACTTCTAGTAATTGTTTTTTTCTTTATGTCGAAATTTTACGTTGCCAAAAATTTTACAATTTCACACAGCACAAATATGAAAATTTTCTACCACAAACAAATTTCATTTCACCATAGAACTTTGCTACCGTTTCACACACACCCTAAAAATGAGAATTGTCAAATTAATTTTTAATTTTTAAACAAATGTTTTCATTACTCAACATACATAACAACATCCAAATTTAACATATCATGTAGACACAAAAATTGTATGCTAACTTTTATGTTGAAATATAATTTGCTGGCATATGATGAATTTAAAAAAATTTGGTATTTTCAGCATATCGTCTGGACACCTTACATATTGAATATGCTGATAGAGGCATTTGTTATTATTTTTAAACTTATGAGTGTAAGCATACATTTGCTGATTCTACATATCGTCTGGGCCAATGGTTTTTAACCGGTGGGTCGCGGTGACCTTTCTTGAGGGCCGCGAGCTTATGTCCGCATACTGTCCGCTGCCAGCTCACATAAATTTTCTTTCAAATTATTTTCAAGATCGGCGAACTCAACGCAGTTAGTTATGAATGGATTGATTACCCAGCAATCACCCTTATCTTTTTGCAGCTCTTTTGAAAAATAGCAGTTTAGTCCTTTTTTTAAATTTTGCAGCGTTTCTATCATGGTAGGAATAAAATCGCTCACCAATTCATCGGATGAAATTTCTGTTGCAATACTTTCAAAGCTAGTCGAAGAATCAAATTGTAGTTGTTGCAAAGATGTTGACCACATTTTAATTTTTAAAATAAATGCTTTGATTTTAACTTTGGCTGACATAATGTTTTCGTCTCTCCCTTGCATACTCGCGTTTAAGATGGTCAAATGACAAAAATGTCTGCAATTTCATAGGCCACATAGAATTATAAATAATTTTTAATATTCGGATTTTCCTTCTTGAAAACACATCTAGCCCTAACCGCCAAAAAAAACTTAAGCGACAAAAGCTGAATTTTTCAGGAGAAGGTTTTTTTTAGTTTTCTCAGTACTCAGTGCAGGCATTAGCATGAAACTTTCAAATTATGCTTTTCTTTGAGTAATTAACTGATCTTAGTCGTTACATTCGTCATTTTTAAATAAGAAGTAGGATTTTTGTGACTTAAGTTTTTTGCGCTGTCATTGTAACAAGCTAAAGTGATGTATTTGTGTCGGTTAAGTTTGTTTTAAAATTTATTTTCGAAATGTGGACAACTTAAAAGAAAAGAAATTCACATAGTACAACATAACGTTTAATGTAATAAAAAAAATTAAATTCATAGTAATATAAGGTTTATTCTTTAGTGTCTTCTTCATCTGTTTCTGGTAATGTACCTTTAATATTATTTGCGTGTTTTAGGCTTAAATATTCGTTGTGGAATTTTTTATTTATTGCATTTTTATCACAAAGCTTTTTTAAATCATTGTATTTAGCAGATGCAATTTTTAAGAAATCGGTTTATGCAGGAATTGGTTAATTTTTTGTTATGGGCAAATTTCGTTTTGAGCGTGATATCGTACTGAGATCGATTTTTGTTGTTTCGGAATTTTGAAAATAACCATACTTAAGTATGATAATGGAACTTTTAAGTAAAAATTGTTGACAAATTTCAATATGTTTGAAGTTGTAGTTCATGTGGTACTCATAAGTAAATTATCTTTTTGCACTTTCTGATATTTTTCTGGCAACAGATTTACGTTTAATACATGAGCGCAACCATTCTTTTTGTCTATTGCTGTTGTCCATGCCCCAAAAATGCTCGTTTAATAACTCCCTGTCCTTTTCAGTGAAATTGGAGGTGCACTTTCTTCCACAATTGTTATGGATACAGGGATTCGGCTTAACTGTAGTATTTCGCTGTTTCTTTTTTTTCAATCGATTAGGAACAGCTTTAGGAGCTTTGTATTCTCTCTTTCCTACACACATTTCTTCGTCAATGTCTAGCTTCGTTGGCAACTTTAAAAAAAAAATGGTTACACTAAAATCACATTTAGGAAAAAGCAGCCAAAATGATTTGCATTTTTTATATTATTGTACAAATCACTATCATGTGTATTGTAAAACTCGATGAAATTTCTATAATCAACAAAAACATAGTTACCTTTTTTTCACCAGATGCCATTTTAATAAATATTAGCAAGCAAACAACACAAAAATGTAAACTTTTCCAACGACGCACGAAAAAATGTAAGACTGAAAATTAAACTTAAGGCTCAGTTAGTCCTTACTTTCTGTTCTGTTACGAATCAGCTGATGTGTTTTTGTTATTAAAAAACCTGTGAAATGGATTAGTTTTTCTGTTCTGTTGCTGTTCTGTTTGTTAAAATCAAAAACTTATTAAGTAATTGTAAGTGACAGCAAAATAAATAATAAAAAATACATTTTTGTATTGAAATAAACTATTTTTTTATTTTAAGAATTCAAAAAATTTAATTTCTTCAAATTTATGTGCTTAAAGTTATTGAAATAAAACAATGGATGGTGCAAAACTAATAAATTTGTCATAAATGGCTGATAAGTTGCTACAGAAAAAGTAACTATTACAATTTCGTAACAGAACGGCACGGAACGGAACAGAAACAGAAAGTAAAAACTAACTGAGCCTTTAAACGACACCACGCAGTCAGGAAATTTGTAAACAAAATGTGAATGTCGGTTGAGTTATTTTTGTTTTGACTTTATGTTAGTAACGGCACATCTGTCAGCTGTGAAATTTTTACAGGGGTTGGGAATTATGTTTCTTAATCGACTTTCATCAAAAAGTCAAAATCGAAAAAAATGTCGCTTAAGTTTTTTTTGCGGTTAGGGCCCGACATGTCCAATTCCGATCTAAATTCAATTACTCTTGTCAGCATATTTCCTTTGCATAACCACCTAACCTCTATGTGAAATAGAAGATTTTGATAGAGAGCGCCCATGTCTTCACCCACTGTTCGAAGCAACCTTGACTGTAACGTTTTTTTAAAGGAATTTACAACTTTGATGTCAGTATTAAGCACATCGCTTAAATTTGACGGTAAGAACTTGCCTGCCAAGGCGTGATGATAGAAAAAACAGTGCGTCCACTTCGCATTCGACATCACTGTTTTAAGTCTTGATACGAATCCACTTCCCAAAGCAAAGTTCCCAAGCAAAGTTCAAATCTTCCATACAAAACATTCCATACAAACACTCGCCAGATGTATTTTTTGACAAAGATTTGCAAAACAATATTTCTTCGAAAATATTATCATGATTTTCAAACTGAACAAGACAAACAAACTGAGCAAAACCAGATTTATTTGTTGATTCATCGAATTGTAATGAAAAGAATGAGTTGTTTTTGACTTTTTTTATTATTTGTTCGCGAATATCATTGGCTTAATCTGCGTTGAGTTGTGTTATCAGAGAGGGAAAAGGATTTTAATTTATCGGCTTCTTTTTCGCCTACACGTATACTCTTTATGACAGATGAATAAAGCTCGTGTGTTTTAGAAAGAAAAAAAGTTAAGTGGACTAAAAATTAATCACGTCTTAATTACCTCAATGAATAGCAAGCAATCAGTGTCATTTTTTTTTGCTTTATTTTCATTGAATTTTCTTTTTTTTTATAATAATACATATTTTCAAACTTTGAGAGCAACAACGTTAAGGGGTCGCTACATTTTTGAAAATCATTTTGGGGCCGCGGCTTCAAAAAGGTTGAAAACCACTGGTCTAGACTAAGCTTTAGGTATAAAAAAAATTTTATTCGAATATGTATTTTAAAGCTTTGACATAAAATAAGTACAAAACTTAAATAATAAAACATATGTATGTACTTTTAATTAAATTTAATTAAGTCTTTCAACACTAGGTGTGATCCCGTACTCAACGTTGGGAGCCCGCGGGATCCCACTCTTACCGTACTCAAAGTTGGTAAGGCGGAGCTTTTAAGAGAAAAATATTATTCTTCTTGCACGAAATAGCCCGTACTTTTTTTTTGCAAATTTAAAAATTGTTTAACAATCAGCTGTGTCAAAAATAAATAAAAAACTGCAAGCAAGTTAACTAAAATAATTAATATAAGAAATATTTATAAAGTAAACAATAGAAAATGTTGAAATATTTAAGTAAATGCTTGAATTTTAATTTTATGCACTTTATATTGTCATTTATTAATTTATAAATATAAATTTTAAGGGCCGATGTTGAATGTGAACCACACCTATACGTCAAGTTTTTTTCTGCATTTCATTTGACATTTCTCAATTTCAGACTAACTCAATTTGAACCATGGAAAGATACACAATCGAGCAACGCGTTAAAGTCATTCAGGCTTATTATGAAACTGGGCGTTCAAATCAAAATGCATATCGTGCACTTCGTGATTTTTTCGGTAAATTTAATCGTCCAAATGTGCGTACAATCGAAAAACTCGTGCAAAAATTTGAGCAAACCGGGTCTGTAGATGTGAAAACACCAGTGCATGCTCGTACAGCTCGTACTGCAGAAAATACTGCTGCTGTTCGCCATAGTGTGGCTGAAGAGCCGTCCACCTCAACTCGTCGTCGTGCCCAACAATTGCACCTCTCACGCTCCTCGTTGATGAACATTATGCAGAAAGACTTGCATTTATACGCTTACAAGGTGCAAGGTGGCAACAGTGGATGATCAATTTTCGAAGAAAATCATCTTCAGTGATGGGGCACATTTTCACCTCAGTGGATTCGTCAATAAGCAGAATTGCTGCATTTGGCCGAATGATAATCCAAGAGTGATTGTCGAAAAGCCAATGCACCCACAAAGAGGGACTGTTTGGTGCTGTTTATGGGCTGGCGGCATCATCGGACCGTATTTTTCCCAAAATGAGGCCCGTCAGGCAGTTACTGTGAATGGTGTTCGCTATCGTAAGGTGATAACGAACTTTTTATGGCCCGAATTGGAAGATATGGACGATATGTGGACGGTGCCACTTGCCACACAGCTAACGAAACAATGGCTCTTTTGGGCGACAAATTTAATGGACGTGTTATCTCACGTGGTGGCGATGTCAATTGGCCGCCAAGATCATGTGATTTGACATCGTTGGACTTCTTTCTTTGGGGTTACTTGAAAGAAAAGGTGTACGTCGATAAGCCAGCAACAATTCAAGAGCTGAAGGATAAGATAATTCGGCACATTAACGGCATAGAACCTCAATTATGCCTCAGCGATCATAAATTTGGACCATCGGACGGAGGTGTCTATTTGTCTATTTGTGAGAGACATTTTTGTTTACTCTCATTTTACCGAACTTTACCCAAAAAGTACGGGATCACACATATTGTATGCTAACTTAGAAAAAGCATATTAGTGTCGCCAACTTTTTAAACCACAAACAACTCTATCAATATATTTTGAAGCTATTTTAGGGGGAAAAATGTTTTTCAACCGTTTTGGACAATAAAATATCGTTAAAACTTTTTTTCAGCATTTATTTTATAAATAATACAATATGACGAAAAATCCCTACATTTTGGAGATTATGAAAAATCTGTCCGATTTTCCCTACGGTTCTATTTGAGTATCAAAAATACCTACATGTGGGGATTTTCCCCTACTTCTGGCAAAACTGACAACATGGTCGCAAACCGGAGAGTGAAATATAATTATATATAAGTCGGCGTACGACGTGTCGCGACGTAGATAAGCTGTTACGTTTGCGCCAGCTATTGTGAGCCTTTCTATAAAATATTATAAGTTTAAGTTTAACAACATTTCTACTTCGTATATAGAATTAAAAAAAAAAACTTTGGTTTTAAAAAATAATAGGAATTTAATAATTTTATTATTTGAGATATACTCCCAATTTTATTTTAAATAAGTTCTAAGCCTGTTTATATATCAGCAGACTTCAACCATATTTATATTTATTTGTTTACGCATTGTATGAAATATCTGTCCATTCGTCGAAAACAATTAAAAAACGTTCATGAAATTTTTTGATTTCTTCAGTTTTTTGTTTTAAGTCCTAGTTGTTTTATTAATCCTATATCACTGATTTTTCCAGAATGTTGTGGTTTTTACCATGAAGATATGCTAGAACTACTTAAGATTTGCTAGTGCCGTAACGGGCATTCCGTCCTCGGCAACGCAACGGGATAATATTTCACCCAATGAATCATTTTCGGCAGTATCGGTATATATTTGTAGTTTTTCTATCTGTTTGCATATTTCTTTACAATTTATATAAGAAGCAACAACAACAGTAGTAATGAATTAATGCAAAAGAGACTAATGTCCAATTTTCAGGATAGTAATTACATATGTCAAAATCAAGTTAATTTTCATAAAAACTTAAATCGTATTTAAATACAAATTGATTTTTTGAGTTTTATTTTGAAAGTCTTATTTAAATAAGATAAAAGTATGGTAGCGCGACTAAATACAAAAAAATGTCATAAAAAAGTATAAAAGTATAAATAAGTATAAAAGTTCTCAAAAAACAGCTGATTGTTATTGCTTTGCCTCTTGTTGTTGTATTGTCGTGATATTGAGGCCACCTTGCTAAAATATTACAATAGAAACTTATGGTGTTTTCTTTTCTACAAAAAAAATACCACATTTTAAAAGGTGCATTTATAAAATGTCTTGCCTTACATGTAATAATGCAATTTTTTATTTGACGAGAACAAAACACAAAATTGGATCGCCCTGTTTTTAACAACTGACAAAAAGTTTGTTCTTCAATATATAAAAAAATATGTACATAAATCAAAAAGGATGTTCTTCAAAATATAAAAAAAAATACACATAAACCCAAATTTGATAATATATTAATATTAAATAAATAAATAAATTAACAAAATTAATGACCAAATTCCAATTTCTTTAGTTTGGTTATCATAAAATATGTAAACAAGAAAATACCTTTGCCAGATTGTGAATTTATTAACACCAAGTTTTTACGATTTCTTGATTTGACGTTTTTTTTCAAAAACAATTTTTTAACACCGAATCCATTTAAATTTTATGTCACTGACAACCTACCATTAATAATGTTATGCTTTCTTTTGTTTTTACTACAAAAAATTAGACAAAATTACTTTTAAAACTTAAAAATTTTACTGTCCTGATTAGAGGCGATTTTTTCCCAACTTCGTCTGGTAACCCTATATATAAACAGAAGCCATCTTTTTACAGGGCATTATCAACACTCTCGATTTATACGGGGCGGAAAGTGCAATGCCTTATGCCATTTAAGGGTGAATTTTTTTTAGAATAAAACACGCTGCCCTCTTAGAGAGCAAAGCATTTTTAAGAAACGAACACCAAATTGCATTTTTTTAAATAAAATGTGACATTTTTTGTAGAAAAGAAAACACCATTAAGTTGAAATTAAGTGTACCACATCGGTGAATTAAGTTTGATTTAAGTATTTAGTGAAGAGAATTTTGTATTTAAAACGATTTTAAACATAAATGTGTTTTAATATCAATCCTGAAAATTGGCCATAAGAATCTCTTAATGTTTAGCAACATTTCTCATGTTTTTTTTTTGCTTCATATCATAAGTTTATTTTAATTTAAGCTTTTCATATTTACCTTTTTTTTGTATTTTTTTATTTTGCTAATTTTTCATTCATAATATTATTATGGTATGGGAAGCCTCCCAAGCAAAATAGATTTGAGTCGTTATTAAAAAAAATCCGAGTTTGTTAAAATTAGTTGAACTAGCTTAAATTTTTGTATCTATTATTTCTAAGTAATATGAACTTTAAAAAATTAATAAACTTTGTGAATTAAAGATGAATCTCTAAAATTTAATAATTTCTTACGGATGTAGAATAAGTAGGGGTGGATACATTAAAGGGTTTCTGTAAAATTAACGCCACTGAAACATTCGGTAGGGAGGGTTATGAGGCATTAGCCCCAGCAAGATCTTGGGTGCCCTACACTTAGACAAATTAATGTTAGCGTAGAAACATTCTCATATTTTTTACATAGCGTTTACATTTGACAGTACTGGCAAGACAGTAAGAAAATACATATTAGTTTGTGACGACAAAAGTCGCTCCCCTCGTTTTTGCCGAACATAGTATTATTAGTTAGTGATAAGGTGAATTGTTCTTTTTAAGTTATTTTGTTTATTTTTATTATTATTAGTAATTAATAAGTTGAATTGGTCGTTTAGTTATTTTGTTCATTTTTTATTTGTCTTGTTATATGAAATATATGATTTGTCGTTTACTGGTAATTATTTAAATGTAACGGAAGAATAGAGCAGTAGAGGCACCTAGCGTAAATTTAGGGAACATGCCGACTGAGAAAACACAACCCTGAGGGTGTAGTGGTGAAAGCTGTGAACAGCCGGTTGATAGTGGTGAGTTGAGTTCGGCACTATATAAAGGGGTGTGTTTTCATGAAATGGGTCAGTCGGCTAGTAGCTAGCAAACGGGTAAGAACTACCATTGGCGAGGAGATTACATCTCCCCAACTGATTTTTCTTACGTGCAGGCTTGAATAGTCAACTGGTGCGAGAAGTAGTGAAGCAAGAGGTTACACTTCTACTTTTACTGCCGCGATCACACAACCGAAGCGACCTCCGAGCGTGTATCTTTCTCTGCCAGTGGACGATTTAAGTAGGTCAGTGTTAGTGGTGGTCAGGGAGATTACATTTCCCCCAAAGCCCACCGCTAGCTCCGAACGCAGCGTGCATCTATTGCCTAGCCTTGTATAGCTGCCTATAATTGTATTTCTGTGCCATTTTGTATATAAATAAAGCATACGGTTTATAACGTTGTGAACTATAAGTCTTTTATTTGCGGTGTATAATTAAAACGACACTGGCCCGATGAGCTGCCCCAGCACCCAGCAAAATAGTGTCGTTACAATGGCGCCCGAGCAGGGACACGAGAGTGTCCCAACCACCAGGATGCTGAAGACTTCATGGGTCTATTACCTTAAACGGGAGGAGCTGCTGAAGTATCTGAGCCAATTTGAGCAAGATGCTACAGGTACCGTGGAGGAGCTGAGGAAGAAGTTCGTCAAATTCTTGGCAACGGAGCATGACGAGAATCAACTCAAGAAATTGCTAGAGCTGCAGTCGACCCATGATACAATGAGCGATAGTACCCCGGTATCACACGTCCCACGCTTACAAGTGCCGTCGGCAACCACCACCAAATCGCCGGTGAAAAATGAAGGCATCCTCAGGCAGGTGAACCCACCTCCGGCAAGCGACACTCCAAGAACCACCGCTGAAAGGCAATTTCTCATGGTGGAGGTCGTACGCAAATGGGGAGTAAAATACGATGGTAGTAAGGACCCGTTAGCCTTCATAGAACGTGTAGAGGAGCAAGCTGAAATGTACGGGGTAGATCTCGATGAAATGCTGCGAGTGATGCCCGAATTTTTCCAAGGGAAAGCATTAGTTTGGTTTCGAAATAACAACAAGCAGTGGGGAAAGTGGGCGCCGTTCAAGGCAGATTTTTATAAATTCTTTCTCCATTGCCGTTACTTTGAGAAACTGGAAGATGAAATAAGAAAACGAACACAACGTCCCCGAGAAACTTTTAAGGACTATGTCCTTGCGTTACAAGAGCTTATGCGGCACACGGGCATGACGGAAGAACAGAAGCTAGAGAGAATTTTTCGTAATGCACAACCAGACTATCAGTGGTACATTAAAAGAAAGGATTTTGCCACCTTAGACAACCTCATCCAACTCGCCGATGACTTGGAAAGCATACCCACAACGTCCCATCATCGGATGGTGGCCCATCTCAACCTAGGGAAATACGAGACAAAAGGTGACTACAACTCCAGGCCCAAGAATAAAACTAGCCTCAGCTGGGACGAAGATAAAATAAAAGCAACAGTACTGATAAAAAATAAATTGGTCAATACCATCATCGACACTGGAGCCACCATGAGCTTTATCACCCCGAAACAGATACGCCAAATATGTGAGACGCCTGCATACGTGCCGGTAAACATAGATGTGTTCTTGGCGGATGGGTCCCACAAGCACATAACGGAGGCAATAAAAGTGATGATAACCTTGGGGAATGTGACGGCAGACTGCAATCTACTGGTGATGCGCGAGGCTACCGAAGATCTCGTACTCGGGGTAGATTTCTTACGGAAGTTTAATACCACCCTCACCTGTGCCGGTCTTGAGATAAATTGCTCTCACTGGAAGACTTCCCATCGCAACGCCCCTAAAAAGGTAAGAAAACCTGGGGAAACCCCCCAAGGACTAAATCCACCAACCAGCGTCGCAAAGATTTTGTCGGTCAGTTCCGTCGAGGCCCAACAACAGCAAATCACTCAGTTTCTAGAGGAGGAGCTGCCGAGGTTCAAGGAAATAAAAGGGCTTGCAACTATTGCTACACACAAAATTGTTATGAAAGATGACAGACCAATTAAATTGCGGTACGGCCAACGGAACCCAGCCATGCAGGCCATCATCGATGAAGAGGTAAATAAACTCATTGCTAACGGTTGCATCGAGCCCTCATGCAGTCCCTATAGTTTCCCCATTACATTGGTCAAGAAAAAAAACGGCACCTGGCGTACCTGCATGGATTTCCGACAACTGAATCTCCGATCAGTTCCCGATGCCTATCCCCTCCCGCGAATAGACGCTATCCTGAATAGACTACGAAACGCCCGATTCATCAGCAGCCTAGATCTAAAAGACGGGTAATGGCAGATTCCCATAGAAGAAACCAGTAAGAAATACACTGCGTTTGCGGTTACAGGCCGTGGGTTGTATCAATGGCGGGTTATGCCCTTCGGACTACATTCCGCGCCGGCTACGTTTCAACGAGCATTAGACAGTGTAATAGGGGCTGATATGGAACCCCACGCCTTCGCCTACTTAGATGACATCATTGTTGGTGGTACCACCTTCAATGAGCATATGGAGAACTTGAAGGAAGTATTTCGACGTCTACGAGCGGCAAATCTGAGAATTAATGTCGACAAGTGCGAATTTTTTAAAACGGAAACAAAATATCTGGGACACCTCGTCACCGAAGAAGGAATTAAAACCGATCCAGAGAAAATATCGGCCATTTCTCAAATACCTGCCCCGAAGAACCTAAAAGAAATTCGGCGGTTTCTTGGCGCTGCCTCGTGGTACCGAAGGTTCGTACCTGAGTTCGCAACAATTGCTCAACCGCTGACACAGCTACTGAAGAAAGGGAAGCACTGGAAGTGGGGCGAGGCCCAGCGGAACGCATTTAATCTATTGAAGGAGAAGTTGACGACCGCGCCCGTGTTGGCATGCCCAGACTTTACCAAAACTTTTGTCCTGCAAACTGACGCAAGCAATGAGGGATTAGGGGTGGTGCTAACGCAGAATTTAGATGATTCGGAAAAGGTTATTGCCTACGCCAGTCGACACCTGAATGGCGCGGAAATAAATTATTCTGCCACGGAAAAGGAGTGCTTAGCTATTGTGTGGGGTATTCGAAAAATGAGGCACTATCTGGAGGGGTATGAGTTCGTGGTCGTCACGGATCATCTGGCTCTGAAATGGTTGAACTCGATTGACTCACCCACCGGCAGATTGGCAAGATGGGCCTTAGAGTTACAGCAGTACCAGTTTTCCGTCAAATACCGAAAAGGGAAGCAGAACCTTGTAGCTGATGCCTTGTCCCGACAACCCTGTGAAACCAGCAATCTCTTGACGGCAAGACCAGCTAGTGCGTGTAAATGGTTACAGACTCGATTGAATGAAGTACGGGAGCGGCCGCAAGATTTCCCGGACTACTCCATCGTTGATGGACAACTGTATCGTCATTTTTCTCATGAGCTAAACAATGACGATTGCACCCCGTGGAAATTGTGTGTTGCCACCCCATTCAGAGAAAAGGTGTTAAAAGAAACCCACGATAACGCGGCCGGCGGCCATCTAGGGATCCGGAAAACCATTAATAAAGTCGCAAATCGTTACTATTGGCCAGGCATGTTTCGGGACATAAGTAAATATGTCCGCGGATGTGAAAGTTGCCAGCGGTATAAGGTATCGCAACAATTACCCGCAGGAGAGATGCTTACCCGTATTCCGGACGAACCCTGGGCAACTGTGTGCGCTGATTTTGTGGGGCCATTGCCCAGAACCAAGCATGGCCATACGATGCTACTTGTCTTCTTCGACAAATTTACTAAGTGGTGCGAACTAGTACCCCTGAGAAAAGCCACAGCCGAGGGTGTGGTGAAAGCGTTCCGCGAGCGTATTCTGGCACGATATGGAGTGCCCAAGGTACTCATCACTGATAATGGTACACAATTTACATCACGGGTGCTCACGAAGTTCCTGGCAGACATGGGTGTACGTCAGCAGTTCACCGCCCCATACACACCCCAGGAAAACCCCACCGAAAGGGCAAACCGAACCATTAAGACTATCATCGCGCAGTTTACAGGAGAGCAACACAACACTTGGGATGCGTTTTTACCTGAAATAATGTTGGCCATAAATACCAGCGTATCGGAGACAACAACATATTCACCTGCTTTTCTTACTCAAGGCAGGGAACCACGGCTCCCAAAGGCCCTTTATGATGAAGTCACCTTGGGAACAGGAGCGAGAAACCCTAACCCAGAGGAGCGGGGCACCGAGTTAAAGGAAATATTCAAAATTGTAAGAAGAAATCTAGGAAAGGCTGCCCAGAAGCAACAGCGCCACTACAATTTGCGGAGGCGTAACTGGAAACCACAAATCGGGGATCAAGTCCTTGTTCGACAACATCCCTTGTCCAACGCGGTTAATAATTTTGCAGCCAAGTTGGCACCAAAGTACGGGGGGCCTTACGTCATCCAGGGGTTTGTGTCCCCCGTTATCGTGACCATTCGCGGTCAACAAAAGAACGATTTGCGCACGGCGCACCTGAGCGATATAAAAACTTATCAACCCCGTGGTAGCCAAGTTTAATTAATGGGGTCTTTTTCTTTTTATTTCTATAGATAACTCGAGCACACCTGAATCTGCGCACACCAAACCGCCGTCTGAATCGTCACCCACAGCAATCTCCTCAACAGGCACATCTTCCACATCACCGTCATCAGCGACTTCATCTTCAAGCTCGGACTCGGGTGCAAGCGTGGCAGTATCACCTCCGGTAACACCGGTGCACGCGGGGCAATTACGTCCGGCCGCTCCAGTCTATGCTTCCCCAAATACTAGCGTCACTCCGCCATCACCCACAAAGTATACTAGCGCTACTCCGCCATCACCCACACAGTTCAGCCTAACCCCACCTATGCCTACCAGCCCAAGGGAGGTCTCCATCACGCAGTGCTCAGCCGAGCTGCGGGATCGAATCCAGGAGGGTAACAGCAAGCGCAAACCACACCAGCAGCTGCGGGTATTAGAAGTTGTAGATGGGCAGAAATTCCGAGTAGTGATCGCACGCAGCGGTAAGCTACGGGTGGTATGGATGAGGCCATGATCTCACTAGCGGACGGGGAGGGTAATGTGACGACAAAAGTCGCTCCCCTCGTTTTTGCCGAACATAGTATTATTAGTTAGTGATAAGGTGAATTGTTCTTTTTAAGTTATTTTGTTTATTTTTATTATTATTAGTAATTAATAAGTTGAATTGGTCGTTTAGTTATTTTGTTCATTTTTTATTTGTCTTGTTATATGAAATATATGATTTGTCGTTTGCTGGTAATTATTTAAATGTAACGGAAGAATAGAGCAGTAGAGGCACCTAGCGTAAATTTAGGGAACATGCCGACTGAGAAAACACAACCCTGAGGGTGTAGTGGTGAAAGCTGTGAACAGCCGGTTGATAGTGGTGAGTTGAGTTCGGCACTATATAAAGGGGTGTGTTTTCATGAAATGGGTCAGTCGGCTAGTAGCTAGCAAACGGGTAAGAACTACCATTGGCGAGGAGATTACATCTCCCCAACTGATTTTTCTTACGTGCAGGCTTGAATAGTCAACTGGTGCGAGAAGTAGTGAAGCAAGAGGTTACACTTCTACTTTTACTGCCGCGATCACACAACCGAAGCGACCTTCGAGCGTGTATCTTTCTCTGCCAGTGGACGATTTAAGTAGGTCAGTGTTAGTGGTGGTCAGGGAGATTACATTTCCCCCAAAGCCCACCGCTAGCTCCGAACGCAGCGTGCATCTATTGCCTAGCCTTGTATAGCTGCCTATAATTGTATTTCTGTGCCATTTTGTATATAAATAAAGCATACGGTTTATAACGTTGTGAACTATAAGTCTTTTATTTGCGGTGTATAATTAAAACGACACTGGCCCGATGAGCTGCCCCAGCACCCAGCAAAATAGTGTCGTTACAAGTTGCCAAAAACACTGCTAACTGTCTTCGTGACGTAGGCGTCCAGACAGTAGTTAAGACAGTTCACTTTGAAATATATGTCAAACGTGAATGTTGCAGTGAAAGTTCAGCTCAACGTGTTTTATATGAACTTAACAAACTTAAAAACAGCCTAAAATAACTATATATTGAAAAAAAAAACATAACACTTAACTAAAACTTAAAAAATCAAAGCAAAATATATTTACATATTTTTTTACGTTTTTTTCCCTTTTGCTAATAAAACTTCAGATTATTGTTAGAAAATGTCAAATCACTTTCCAATTTTACTGTCTGCAAAATTTGCTAGACAGTAGACAAGACAGTTGAAAAAGTGTGCATGTATTAGTAAAAAAGTTTGCATGTATTGCTACTGTCATGCCAGTACTGGCAAATATAAACGCCAGGATAGATGCGTCAGTCTTAGCTTTGAATTCTTATTTAAGAATTTGAAACCATTATTCTGTTTGTTAATGTATCACTCTATAACAGAGGCAAGGGAGTTTTAATTTATTATGTTTGAAAGTACAAGTTGTTTATGTGCGATAAAAGATATTAGCAGGCAAGAACCCACCCGACCAGACTGTTAGCTAGCAGTTTAATAGCTCCGAATCGCCATAGCAATATATTTTTAAAAGTGCTTTTATTTCGTTAAACATGTGCACATATCCTGGCACCAAGGTCAATCAGGATTTTTAACTAATCGGAAATGGCTTATGGGCAATTGAAAAAGACAATAAAAATGTTTTTCCACTTGTGCATTACAGTATACCGGTATAGCAACTTTTATAACGGTGTATATCGATATTACAATTAAATGAACCAAAAAAAAAAAAATTTTAAAAAAAAAGAAAATATATTTATATATGGCCATTTTCCCAGAATGGTCTACCAGGATGAAAAAATAAAATGTTGATAATCATCGTCTTTTATTGTTTATTATTATAAAAAAAGTCTATGTTGTTATAAAACAATGGTTTTTTCATAGCATATCTCAGCTGTTTTACTTGAGGAAATTGCAGTGGAAACTGGTAAATTTTATATTTTCTACTTCTAGAGACATTTTTATATACACCAATACCCCGGTTTGTGTCGTTAAAGAAGTTGCGTCTTTTTAAAATTTTTGTGATTTCGAAGTTGCGTCGTTTTTGTTTCACTTTGCGTCGTATGGCTTCGAAGTTGGGTAGTTTTTATTTCACTTTGCGTCGCATGGCTTCGAAGTTGCGTCGCTAGTGCTTCGATTTGCGTCGTTAATATAAAAATGTTTGTACAAAGCTTAAACAGAAAAAGGGTATTTCCCATTGAAGTCTTATGCAAATATGTATGTAATTGAAGGTTGTATGCTGATTGCAACTGGCTTTGGATTACATTTGCTGAAGTAAAGTTAAATTTAAATATTTTGCAGCAACGAGTCAAAAAAAAAGCAAATAAGCTAAGAAAAAAAAACCGGGCATTTTGACGCGTTCTAAATCAGGGGAAAAGGCTGTTGATATTGAAAGAAACCTTGAAGTAGCCCATTCTACATACAATAAAATCCATTTGCTGTTCCAGTGACGCTGATAAAGTTAAGAAATTTGTTGAAACAAGAATATCGGTTCAACATAAACAGGTTACAAAAATGAAAAAAATGGAACCACTTCTTACTATTTGGATTGAAGATCAAAACAAAAGATTTTTTAAAGAAAGCTCTAACTTTATTTGAAGATCTAAAAAAAATTATCCGTTATAAAGTCTATCAAATCAAAATTTATTTTTCAGCTCAAATTTTGAATCTCAGCACCAACTAAACGAACATCAATACAAATGTATGGAAAATCCTGCTTCGGTTTGCGTCGTTTCGGTTTGGGTAGAGTTTTTCCGGTCCCAATTAGCGACGCAAACCGGGGTATTTGTGTACTTATTTTACATGCAAAACATATGTTATGTTTACACTCTTTCTTCATAATCTCTCCATTACAATTAATTGTAAAAGGAGTTTTAAGTTTTTTTGTTAAGGATATTTATAGGAAAATGCATGGTGATAATAATAAAAAACATATGGAAAAATCGTACGTTCGCGACCAGTACAAAGGCCAATTAAACAAAAACCAAGAGAGATATTTTATTTTGTAAATGCTGGATGGACACCTACATTAATACACTTTCAAAATTAAATTAACCACTTTTGAATATTCCGTTCCATAACAAATCTGCGTACATTTCACTACTGTCATCCAAAGTTGACTTCTATTTTGCGTACGTTCCTGACCACATGTTTATAACTATCATTATAAAAACTTAAACTCGATGAATCCAACTTTTGCACTAAACATACAGCTACCCAAATGCTATCGAATCGCAAAAAAAATTCTAGGAAAAGTTTTGTTTTCTATATTTTTTGCACACCAAAGCGTACGAACGTACGTTCGTGACCCCAGGAAATGCCAATATGTGTGTATGTATTTTATTATAAAAAGATGTGTTTATGGATTATATGTTATTTATTGATTTGAACTAAAAATATTATTATCACAATAACAATACAAACTTAAATCAGTAAAGCGCCAAATACACTTATCAAATGATTGTCATGCACTCGTGTATGTGTACTGGATGTATGTTAACCATCATATCTAAATGTTTTGACTTTCCATCCAGCATCGTCGGTGTCACACATAGAAACACATTTTCACTAGTACTACCACAATGCTTGATGAGTATTTTGATGTGGATTTGGCCCTTTAGAAAGCTGACTGAATGCTTTTATACTTGAACTTTTGTATTTCAAACTGGCGAACACCACCGTCAAGTAACCAAACATAGTTTTCATTAGCACAAGTGTTGAAACATTTAATTTTTCTCTATTTGAAAAATTATATTATTTTTTAATAATGAAACGATTGTACTGGTATAATACCGGTATTTAGGGAAACGGTATACTTATACCGGTATTTTATGCAAAAAACTAATTTCGGTATCAATACCGGTATTCAGTTTAAGCAGTATTTAAACAGTACTGGTATCGTTATCGGTTTCCAACCTTGATAAAAATATATTTACGGCCTAATTTATAAAAAATAAAACAGGTTAATAAAGGGTTTATAAATCGGATTTTCATACAAAATTTGTTTCGTAAGCCCTTTATTAACCTGTTTTATTTTTTATAGATAAGGCAGTTGATATTATAATACTCTCACACAAACTACTATTTACCTTTTTAACTGAAATTTTTTTTGTAGTATGTTGTTTTTGGTTTTTTTTTACAAGTACGCACGCTTTTATAAAGCGAATTTTATTTAAATAGTCATTATGTGCTTTGACTTTTGTTATATTTTGTTTTGACATTCTTCAGAAGTTTTATATCACAATTAGAAAAATACTTAAATTACGGGTACATTTACAACAAACGTACAGAAAACGTATACATATTACAGATTATTAAAATAACCGGTTTATTAAACTACACTAAGCAATTTATTCGATATTCAAAAAATGGAAATTTAAAAATAACCAACTTCGTTTGATAACAACCCTCCCTTATAGAAATGACTATGTACGTATATAGATTTTAATATGTGGATTAGTATTCGGTAAAAAAATATTAAAAAGTGGAACTATTGCGTCCTCATTTAATGTGTATGTCGTTACTTTAATATATAAAAGCCCTAACTAACATTTTCCGTACTTTACAGGAGAAGGAGAAAACTTAATAAAAATTATATTCTTGTAGTCGCGATTTTTTTTAAACGCAGTTTTTTATTAAACTCTCTAAACAATTTAATAAAAAACTGCGTTTAAAAAAAATCGCAACTACGATACTTCAATTTTTATTAAGTCTTTTCCTTCTCCTGTAAAGTAAGGAAAATGTTAGTTAGGGCTTTTCTATATTAAAGTAACGATGTATATCGTGCATAAAAAATAAAATTTGCAGGTGTGTTCTGCGTTTCTACACGTATTTAAAACCTAAAATTTTTTTGAACCGCATAATTCATAAATTGGTGTTCCCAAACCCACATGTTTTTGTGTATTCGAAGTTTTTGTCCAAACATACAGTGGAAAGTGGCAGTAAAACTTTTAAATAAGTTTTGTATTTAAATAAATCCCCTGAAGATGAGCAACGGAGTCGCCTCGAAATATTGGGTACAAAAATAAAAATATAGAACATTAAAATCGAAATTGTTTTTTAATTTATAATAACTGACCTCAAGCCGAACCAAATATAAGTCACAACAACAAAAAAGGTCAACAATAAATACAGAAAAAAACATCAAAAACTTGTTGAGGGTAAGGAAAAAAATATTTTGAGTTTCCTCACTCATGAGGAGTGAGCAAACAAAAAAATTCATATGTGAATTTGTCGGATATGAAGAATTTTAAAAAAATTCACAATCAAATTCCTCATAAAGAAAAAAACGCGATTTGCCCGACCATTTACAGCGGTAAAATGACGTAGTAAAAAGGCCTTGTATAAAACCATTCTTAAATACCTTTTCGAATAAGGCAGAGTGGAATAAGTAAAAGTTTATTAAAAATACAGTTGTAAACCTTCTTTATGGCCTGAAAAGTAAAAGCGCTCGCAATTTTTCCCGCTAGGCAGCACGATAGTCTGTGTGTGTTTTGTAAAATTACCTAACAAACACGGAGCTTTGATTTCAAATTGAAAATTATTTTTTTTTTCACAAGAAATAAACTGTTCACTTTATATTCAAATTTATTTTTAACTAGCTTAACCCGGTGCGCTTCGCTACACTGCTTAAACCACTTCTTCAGTTGAGAGATATTTAATATATGCATCCTATGGAAGGTTTCCCCCCCTGCGCCTTCCCGCTTTATTTTTATTTTCAAAAGTGTAGTATACCATAGGAGTGACTTCTACTAAGTTTGAACATTCTTACTATAACAGTTCTTAAGATATGTGATATTAAACATTGGCGTCCTATGGGGGGTAACATTTCCCCGCTGCTATTTTATTTCAATTTTGGGGTTCAGAAGATCATACTACAAAAAGTTTAATAAAAAGAGTGCAGCGGCTCTAAATTATATTTCTATCTATGAGGGGTACTGCTCCTCCTCTGTCCATTTCTATATTAAAATTTAAAGTTTGCCATAATAGTAGCTTTAACCACGTTTGAAGACTCTCCCTTTAATAGTTCTTGAGTTGAGAGATATTTAATATATGCATCCTATGGAAGGTATTTCCCCCCTGCGCCTTCCCGCTTTATTTTTATTTTCAAAAGTGTAGTATACCATAAGTGTGACTTCTGCAAAGTTTGAACATTCTAACTTTAATAGTTTTTAAGATATCCGATATTAAACATTGGCGTCCTATGGGGGGTAACACTTCCCCCGCTGTTATTGTGTTTAAATTTTGGGGCTCAGAACATCCTACTACCAAAAGTTCAACAAATTGCTTGCAGCGGCTCTTATTAATATTGCTATCTATGAGGGGTACTGCTCCTCCTCTGTCTACCCCGCCCATTTTTATATTGAAATTTATAGTTTACCATAGTAGTAGCTGTAACCATGTTTGAAGACTCTCCCTTTTATAGTTCTTCTGTTGAGCGATATTTAATTTATGCATCCTATGGAAGGTATTTCCCCCCTGCGCCTTCCCGCTTTATTTTTATTTTCAAAAGTGTTGTATACCATAAGAGTGACTTCCACAAAGTTTAAACATTCTCACTATAACAGTTCTTAAGATATGCGATATTAACCATTAGCGTCCTATGGTGGGTACCACTTCCCCCGCTGCTATTTTATTTCAATTTTGAGGCTCAGAAGATCCTACTACCAAAAATTCAACAAAATGCGTGCAGTGGCTCTTATTAATATTTCTATATATGAGGGGTACTGCTCCTCCCCCGTCTACCCCGCCCATTTGTATATTGAAATTTATAGTTTACTATAATAATAGCTTTAACCACTTTTGAAGACTCTCCCTTTAATAATTCTTCAGTTGAGCGATATTTAATATATGCATCCTATGGGAGGTATTTCCCCCCCTGCGCCTACCCGCTTTATTGTTATTTTCAAAAGTGTTGTATACCATAAGAGTGACTTCTAGAAAGTTTGAACATTCTCACTATTACAGTTCTTTAGATATGCGATGTTAAACATTGGCGTCCTATGGGGGATTCCACTTCCCCCGCTGCTATTTTATTTTAATTTTGGGGCTCAGAAGATCTTACTACCAAAAGTTCTGCATAATGCGTGCAGCGGATCTTAATATATGCGATAATTAATATTGGCATCCTATGGGGGATACCAATTCCCCTGCCCCTATCGAAAAAATAAGTAGTAGATACGTGATGTATCTGTAAAAATTTCAGGAAAATCGGTTCAGTAGTTTAGGAGTCTATAAGCCAACAAACAAACAAACAAACAAACAAACAAACAAACAAACAAACATACAAACATTTTTCATTTTTATATATATAGAAGATAGAAGATAGATAGATAGATAGTAAAACACATGTAGCCACAAAATAAAACATGTAACTTTAATCGCCATTTTTAATGTTTACATTTATTTTTCGTTTGAGTATTGCCAAGTTTATTTTAGATTTGAATTTAACATTTGATACTAATTTCACATTGAATTGATAAAACATTTAATTTCAAATGTTTATTTTCAAATCATTATCAATTTGAGTTTAAATATTAAATTCAAACAATTGAAAATGTTGAGAATTGTTTTTGATGTCAAATAATAAAGTCATTTCATATCAAAGGTTTGACTTCCTGTTTGTTGGGTATTTGTTGGCTGCTAAACTAAAATGTGTTCTGCTTTTGTAAAATATTATTTGATACCTCTATAAGGGTCATCTTTTTTTCATTTAAAAAACAAAGACAAAAAGTATTGAAAAAAATTGCTACCTGCAAGAACTGGAGATGTATTTTGGTCTTGTGAAAACATTTTGGTTTATGGACCAACTGCAATGGTGGGCTTTTTTGTTGAAAACACTACATTGAATTTACAAAAACTGGCATTATAATTTGGCACGAAACAATAAAGCCTCTAAAAGGGTCAGGTTTTGTTCGTTTAAAAGACATAAAGGCAAACATTATTGAAAAAAATTACTACCTGCAAGAACTGAAGACATGTATTTTAGTCTAGTGAAAAAAGGTTGGTTTCTGGAGCAGCAACGGTGTTGAAAACATTACATTGAATTAACAAAAACTGGCATAATTTGGCGCGAAACAATAAAGTTTCATTACTACAACAATAAAACACATTTTCTTACCCATCAACTATACTTACTGTAGCATTTGTTTATATAGGTATATGTAGGTTATTTACATAAACGGTCATGTTCTGACAATTGCACGATTTGAAATCGCAAAACGTCAGATTTACTGCCTGTTTGTAGAACGCGATCGCAAAAGTGAAATTTTGAAATTTTGTTTTTGTTTTAAATGTAATTTAAACGAGTCACTTTTATGCTCGCGTTCTACAAACAGGCAGTTATTTTATGGTGTTCTTAAACTCGTTCGTTTTGCTTGCGATTTGCCATCGTTTTTTATAATTATACTGGTTCTATTGAGCATACTTTTGCAATTTAAGGCCATGTCAGATAAAACTTTATCGCTTTGCGTGACACTTCTAACTTTGACAGAAAAGCGTCACGCAAAAGGTGTATGTCACAATAAAAACTTTGACAAAACTCACACATTGTGTGTTAAAAAGAAAATAAATAAAAAAATTATACTAGCAGATTGTCAAAGCGCGCAAAAAGATGAGAGTTGCCCAACTTTTCGCTTCGCTTTGCGTTAAAAGTTCTTTATGTGACATGTTTCGTATAAGTATGAATATTTCATCTTAGATGTCAAAGCGAATCTCTAACGCAACGCGAAGCAAAAGTTTTATCTGACATGGCCTTTAAAGTCGGCAAACTTCTTGCGATTTCAAGTCAGAATCAAAAATGTTTTGCGATTGTCAGACAATACCCGATAAATTTTAGCAAAGCAAGACTTTCTTTACCTATGTAAGAAACGTGTTTTCAACTATTAAAACCCACCGACGCGATTGGTACAGAAAGCAAAATATTTTTGCAAGAACGAAATACCAATAACTTCTTGTGGCTATTTTTTTTTTCTTAATAATTTCAGCCTATAGGTACGTCTTTTTAATGAATCTTTTAAAGGCATCAGAAAATATTTTACACAAACAAAACACATATCGTTAGCTTAAATACAAAACAATGTATGCATAATTCGAAAATTTGAAATCGACTTGTTTTGTTGATTACGATTCACGTTACATATTTTTATAAAGAACACATTAATATTTTTAAACGTCAAAAGTGGGTAATCTGTTTTATAACTGTTACCACGGAGTTAGTGGAATAAGTGATCAGACTGAAAATTATTGCATAAGAAAAAATAAAACAGTGCTGTAAAATTATAAAAACGGAATCTATATACGTATGTATTAGAAAAAATGTATAATAAGTGTGACTATCAGCTTTTCCACATACGACTGTTAGCCATTTTTGAAATTTTGCAGCCTACCAAATTGCACTCCTAAACAGGTCCTTGGATTTTTGTTTTCTTTAGACTGACATTATTTTTATGATAGTATGCCTTATGAGATAATATATGTATGTATAACCTTTTAAATAAATTTCAAACTTCCCTATAATGAATCTGTATGCAACCAGACAATTTCTTCATTACATAAAAAATCCATAGATGGGGTTAGTGCACTCATTTTGCAGTTTCAACTCACACTAAGTGATAGTGCAAAAATATTGCAATCATTTTGTTGATGTTGAGTGATGAATTGAAAATTTGCAGCCTCACTAAACATGAGTGATAGTGATGTTAAAAAATTTTTCACTCAAAAAAAAAAAAAAATTTTTTTGATTTAGAAAAAAGCAATCATCAGCTTATTGCAACTTTTTTTCTTCACTTATCTGAGTGCAACTTGAATTGTTGCACTAGCTTTAAAAATAAAAACTTGTTTTTTCATGATTAAAGCCAATAATTATACCGTTATTGACAAAATTTCATTTTGTTTAATGTTCTTTACTTATGCATATCCTCAAAAGAAATCAAAAACCACATACCACATACAAAGTTAAATTTTTTAAGTTTTAGTGAGACAATATTTGTATGCAGCTTTTTTGATTGCATGTCCAAATTTTGCACTATTTCAATTGAGTGCAGATGTTTGCATTCAATCTGCGTTTAGTGATAGTGAACAAATTTGCACTATCACTTAATTTTTTTAGTGAAAGTTAAAAAAATTACAATCATCACTAAAGCTGGTAAAAAAGAGTGGAAAATAATTTTTTTTGCCGTTTTATTTAGTGATAGTGCACTGCTGATTTAAATCAATATTTAGTGCACTACCCCCAACTATGAAAAAAACTATATGTAATACAAGAGAAATATTTTTTCCACGGTTATTTAAAATAATCTGGTGTTTTTTGCTATTATTGCATTCTTCAAGTGGCCCTTTATCAATATCCTTAAAGAGACAATTATTATACATTTTTAGAATAAATTCATTTTTTAATTTTTTATTAAGTAGAGGTATATACATATATAGACTGTTTAGCTATATTTTGTAAATTCTTTAGCTTTATTAAATTCTAATAATATAATTATTATCGTGGTTATCTTGAACTTGTTGAACTATTTATGGTTTTAAATCCAAATTTTCAATATTTTTAATTAGGCTTAAGTTCATTAAATTTAATTTTCATTAAATTATTTTTATGAAGAAAGGAATATTACAACATGCAAATTAATTAAAATTGTCATTGATAATCTTTCATTCTGGACCGTGGCCGGGATTCGAACCGCGGCCGGCAGGTTACCATGACATGTTTCGATCGCAACCACTCGATCTCCTCAGATGGATTTGCCGTTTTACACTAAAACCCATAAATAGTTCAACAAGATAACCACGATACTAATTATTGTTAAAGCTAAGGCACGAGCTCTATGTGTTCATTTGTCCTTCAAGTCGTGCTAAAAAAGGTCAACAAGAAAAACAAAAAAGAAAAAAAAAAAACAAAAAATGTACTTTGGACTTCAAAAAGAATTCTTGACGAAAGTACGAAAAAACAGAAGTGAGGAAAAAACATGTAAAATCAAATAAAATGGGTAATCATTCAAAAAAAGCAAACTTCGATCTACCAAAGGTTAAAATACAATTTGGTTTAAGGATTGACTATTGACGTCAGCAGTCGTCGATGGCTGCGAGTGTAAAACGGCAAATCTGAGGAGATCGAGTGGTTGCGATCGAAACATGTCATGGTTACCTGCCGGCCACGGTCAAGAATAAAGATTATCAATAACAATTTTAATTAATTTTCATGTTGTAATATTCCTTTCTTCATAAAAATAATTTAATGAAAATTAAATTTAATGAACTTAAGCCTAATTAAAAATATTGAAAATTCTTATTATATCTTTTTTTTGGAGAAGTACTACTTTGTCCAACATTTCTACTCTTTTCTTTTTCTACTTATTTTTTAGAAATCACCTAATAAAAATTTCCTTTTTGTTTCGTACATAGCGTTGTAAGTATGCGATACAGAAGTTCTTTTGAAATACATAATTCCTTATATGAAGACAAATATGTATGTCTGTATATGAGTAAAATTTTTATTTGCAAAATTTGTTCATTGTAATGAAAAATTCATTAAGAAAATGCATTATAAGGAATTGATCTTAAATTAGAATGAAAAAGATGGCTTTTTAAAATACACTACTTATGGGTAATTAAAATCAATAAAAAAATATACATAAAAGGTATGTCATAATATCTATAATAAAATAATTTCCCCACGTTGTTAAATGCAGTACTGCCTGCGCTGCATTAGAAAAGCAAACTTGTGTCACCATGTCGGCGCAAACTTAATGATGCTCCATATTAATTGTGTGATATCCTTTTTATAGGTTCATATAACCACATTAAGGCCCTAATTAAATAAAGCGCAACGCCAAAGAATTACATTAAAAGCAATGTAATCGTTGTCGGTAGCACCGTGAGTCGAATTTCGTTTTCGACATCGAGAACCGTAATAAGGCTGAATGCCATAAATATTTTGTAATTCTGTTGTTGCTTTCTACAGAAATTCATGTACCGTTTTCAAATTTTCAACGCCACAAGTTATGAGGCATTTAAAATTTTAAAAGGCAATGTGAATTTTTGTAGAAAGCAACAACAAAATTACAAAATACCTATTTATGACTTTGTTTTTGCCTTCAATGTAATTCTTTGGCGTTGAGTTGCGTTTTACATAATTTAGGACATTATTACAATTATAAACATGTAGGTACTTTATCTTTATATTCTATTATACTTGTAATTTAACAAAAACATTTTATTATTTAATATTTTTAATGTTTGTTTCACTTAATACTAATATACTTTCGTTGAAGATAAGTCTTTTTGTTTTTGAAAATTACAAATTAATATAACGTAACACAAGAGTGATAAAAACAAGATTACGCATTGCGCATGTTTACAAAATTCAACTAGTTACTATGACGTCACATCAGCATTTTATACACATGTTTGTTTGCTTGTGTTTCTATATTTTAGCTGTACTTATACGCTAATATGACGTAGAGCGCAGAAACATTTCATTTTTTAAAGCTGAATGCGTTATCTTGTTTTCTTTGTATCATGAACGTAACACACACAACTTAGAAAATAATATATTTTCCTCAAAAATATATCGGTTATCGCATTTTTAGCTGAAATATTTAAAATTGCTTTTAAATCTCAAATAATTACCATTTTACCAAGTTTTTGCTTTGCATGTAAACTTATGAAATGTGATGTTACATTATTCTGCATTTAAGATGACGATATGTGCAATTCTTTTAATTTTTTTTTTTTTAATAATTTTTGCATACAAAAAATCCAACAGACCTTTGGCTGGTTGCCTTTACCAAAAATATTTTAAACAAACAAATTAGTCTGCTTTCACACGTTTCATCTTTTGATGCTCAACTCTTATGTTTTTAGGTGAGGGAATAAAGAAGAAAGGGGGTTAGTACGGAGATGCCTGTACTCGGTCAGTACGCTTTGTGTTTTTATTCGTTGGCATATGCACAACGATGGCTGCATGTAATTGTTTTCTCTTTTTTTCTCTTTGATTCGCTGGTATTAAAATTATTGTTGTTTTGAACCTAAAAAAGTTGAAACCGGTTGCTGCGTGTGATTATATTGGCATCTTTAAAAGATGAAACGTGTAAATTCAGACTAACTTACACACACTGGCATTTCGTGCTGTGGTTATACAAACTGTTGAGCAACAACAACATTACTTGTGAGGAGCGTTACTAAAACTCATTCTTCATAACTGAAGAAAGGCAAAAATGTGTTTTTTCTCTCCAACATAAATGAATTGGCGAAATATTAACAATTCATTTATGACTGTGAAAAAAAGTTACATATTTTACAATTTACATTTATGAAAAAATTCATGAATGGTTAAATATGAGCGATCGCATATGAACTTCTCTGAACTCTAATAAAAACAACGAGATTTGTTTCATTGAAATCGGTGCACAACTTTTTATTTTACTCACAATTTACTGAGAAAACTGAATATCGATTTCCATGCAAAAAGGAAAAAACATTATTTTTGTATGGAAATCGATATTCAGTTTTCTCAGTAAATTGTGTAAATTGTTTCTTCAAAAATGCTACCATATCTCTGAAACTACAGGGTAAATTTAAAAATAATGTAAGCACGGCTTAAAGATAATATTGTTGCCGAGTTTCGGATTTTTTTACTGAATATGGTCAACCGTTTTTAAGTTATTCCAATATATGTAGTGAAAGTGCCTTAATTTTGGGCATAACGGTATATCTCGAAAACTAGAGCTGATAGAGAAAAATCAAGATTAGATTTGAAATCAGCGATCTCAAATTAGTAAAATTTGCAATCAAATTCCAGACTGCAAACTTACTGTTCCGCAGTGTAATAGTAGCATTATTAAAAAAATTTTATGAAAATTCAAATTAAGAAATCTTAATTCTTTGTCCGACGATAACAATTTTACGCTTACTACGTTTGAAACAAAATATTATTTAAGATACATGTTAAAAAAAATTTAAAATTTTTTTATTGCCTTGCTGGAGCGAATTAAAATGGTGAATTTTGAAAAAAACATAAAAAAGTTTAAAATCCTGTAATTCAGTAAACCTTTATCCGATCGACACAGTTTGGGTGTGTTCTGAAAGAGAAAAGAGATATCTATGCAAAATGTACAATTCAGTTGAACAGTTCTCGAGATTTTTCGAAAAACCTAAAACAACTGCTAAATTGCTTCTTGAGAAAAATAAATAAATGCCATATTCGTGATCAGCAGCCCCGATTTATCTTAGAACACATCTCATTTTTGAGGTTATGGCAAAAAGTTAAAAATTCGTGAACCAGTGTTATTTCGTGAAAAAGCCAATTTTGGTTCAGCTTGCCAAAAAATGCCTTTTTTTGTAACCTAGAAGAAATTATTAAATAAGCTTAGCGAATATGAGGCAGAATCTATTCAAAATGCTAAAATAATGTTGCAAAAATCAGACGTAACAAGTTAGAAAGTATAGTCGGTCAAGCCCGACCATATGATACCCTACACCACAGTATTAAAAAACACAGCTATCTATGTTTATAAACTTCATTAAAATCGGTTTGAATGTTTGTGAGAGGCAGAAATTGTCCCCTACCTCCCCTTGTGGTCCTATTTTTGAAAAACTGTATAGCTTATGTGTCCATATAGATATGGTTCTATCTATGTTTTAAATTTCATTAAAATCGGTTTGATAGTTTCTGAGAGGAGGAAATTTTCCCCTATCTTCCCTCGTGGTACTACGATTCGGCCCATTTTCAAAAGTCTTGGCCCTTGTGCCAATAAGAACACATGTCCCAAATTTTATCAATTTATTTCCAAAATTGCGACCTGTACTTTGCGCACAAGGTTACATGGACAGCCAGCCAGCAAGCCGGACGGACATTGTTAGTTCGACTCAAAAAGTGATTAAGGTGGCTCTAGGACCAATATTTTAAGGCGTTACACACATCAGCACAAATGCATAATACCCTCTCCACTATTGTGGTGAGGGTATAAAAAGTGACTAAGCGTACATAAAAGAGCACTTTCAATGCATCTGCTCAAGTCTCTTGAAATTACAAATAAAAGAGCTTTATATAAATGAAAGCTTAGACTAAATTGACAGCGCTAAATTTTAAAGATGTCAACAAAAAAGATTTTGTTGAAAAGTTTAATAAAAGTTTTAGATCGTAATACCAGATTACAAGATTAATTAAAATAGGAAATAGTATATGTGAGTTGTCCACAAAATTAAAAGTCGCCAATTTATTTGTTTTTTAAAATGCCTTCCTAAGCCATTATCAACCTCGTACAAAACTCCTTAAGTTATGCGATAACAGGAGATTATTTATTTTTGAAAATTTTCAGAAACATGCTATTGTACTACACAACCTTATAAAAAACTTAATAAAATAAATGTTTCTTAATAACATGTTTATTTTTGCCAGTTTTGCCATTTTTCGTGCCAATTTTTTCTTTTTCATACCATTTTGCCAGCTAATTTTTTCTGCTAATTTTTTCTTGAGTGTGATTATACATTCACCCTTATTCTATTTGGCGTCGTCAACAGTTAGCAACGCCGTTTTTTATGTTTTGTTTTAATTTCGTATTCCCGTTGGCTATATTGCCATATTTCGATGACTGTTAACATATGTTTGGTATTTTCTAAGTAAAATTGGCGTTGGAGTTGTCTTTAATTGCCTTTGATTTTGTCGTCGGCGTGTTTAGTGTTGTCTTGTGCTGCTTTGTGTTGTGTTTTAAAAATTTTAAAAAAGTTAACGTTATGGTTGGCTTCAATTTTGATTTCTACGGCGGTTTTGATATATTTCTACATTTGTGTTGTGTTTTGTTATATTTTTTGTGGAAATAATTGAAAAAATTAAAATAACAACTATGTGCCAGTTCGAGAAGCTAGTGGAAGAGCTTGTAAAAAAATCCATCACTAGCCAGAGGATTTTGCAGGGTCTCTTTTTCTAGTGAATTAAATGTCCCTTGCGATTAAACTAGAGATGCTGGTCTTGTTTTTTTGGAGCTAAAATTTTGATGTTGGTATAGTGTACACAGCCAATTACACCTGGAAATGCTGCTTTTCAAAGATATGAAACTTAGTCTCAATTTTATCAGCATCCGTCATGTCGAAGTTTATCTATTGTGGACAAAGTTCTCTCTCCATGACTTTCAGAGTCTCGGACAAAATTTTTGAAACTAGTGGCTGGGACAGTCCAAAGTTGAAATAATTTCCAACGCTGAGCTGGTACGATCCGTAATCAACAAAACAAGTCAATTTCAAAAAACGCAATGTTGCTGCAAATGATATTGTGTTTGGAACAAACGTTCCCTTTTTTAAATGAGGCTCTACTATTTCTAACACATGTTTAAAAGGTTTATTCAGCCGAAAATAACTTTCAAATCTTAAAAATCCATTCGGCTCTTTTGAAAATTTAATATGTATGTCACTAACTTTTCATTGGGCAAATTAAAAATGGAAGATTTCAGAAGTCAGAATCAGACTCATAATACTTTTACAAAATACCAATTTAACATAGAATTGATGTTGTCTTTGATAAGAATTGCTGTTGCCTTAAAATTGCCGTTGCTATAGCCGACGCCAAATAGAATAAGGGCGATTATGTTGTTTAAGAAAATGATTTTCTTGATGTTACGTAATTTTTAATTTTGTAAATAACTTCGTTATTTTTTAAGGTAGATGTTTAAAATTTTATAAAATACGTAACGTGAATCGTAATCAACAAAAAAGTCAATTTTAAATTTTCCAATAATACCTACATACATTGTTTTGCATTTAAGCTATCGATATGTGTTTTGTTTGTGTAAAATATTCTTTGATGCCTTTAAAAGGGTCAGTTTTCCTTTCCTTAAAAAACGTACCTATATGCAAAAATGATTGAGAAAAAATAGCCAAAAGAACTTGTAGGTATTTTGTTCTTGTAAACAAAAAATTGGTTTCTGTACCAACGGCGAAGGTGGGTTTTTATTGTTGAAAACACTTTTCTTAAATAGGTAAAATTATTTGAAAAACACTAAAAAAAAGTCTTGTTTTGCTACAATTTATGTGTAAATAACCTACTATATACATATAAGTAAATGCGACAGTAAGCATTAGGGTCGGTCAATTTTTTTGCCCACCAAGCGTATAGCAAATCGTAATCTACGGAAAATCTAAGAACTTTGCCTAAAGAAACCATGGTTCTAAAATCAAACTCGAGCTTTCGGTTTTTGACTTGAAAATTTGGTGCTCAGGAAATCCGGAAAATGTTCAACTTTTTGGAAATATTTATTGCAATTGGTGAAAAGTAAACCTGTTTCGCTGAAAGTTTTCCTTGGGATTCAAAAAATTAATTAACAAGGTTTCGTTTAAATGTGCTAAATTCCCATTTCATACTATTGATAAACTGAAATGTATTGTTGATGGGATAAGCTATTCCTATGCGCATTTCACTGGTTGCTTAGGCCAGATCGTCAGGAAACTTCATCCAAAGATTTTAGAAAATTTAAGATATTATACAAATATAACCGTTAAGCGAATAAGAATTATAAGCCCCAGTTTTACTTGTAACAATATCAAAGCTTAAACAAAAACAACAACAATAAACAGTGAGTTTATCTTTTCTTATTTAAAAAAAAAAAAAAATTACGCAAAAACTAAAAATTAAAATATTAAAAAAAAAAATAAAATATTTCTTATTATTGTTCTATTTTTTTATTAAAACGCACTTTTTTATTTCAAAAATTCATTAACTTAAGAAAGGAACCGAATAAATAAATAATTTATAAAAAATACGGGCCAAATATAAATAGTTTAAGGTAAATATATATAGTTTAAGGTTTAAGGCGTGCTAAACGGTTTTCCGGGAGTAGGGTTTATATAGGGCCTAGGGTAAATTATGGACCGATCTTCACAAAATTTTACAGCGTGATGTCCAGTCGAATAAAACGAATGTTTGCAAAATCTTGGGTCATTCCGTGATTTATGTTAGTTTTTGTAACAAAATTATCAAGTTTTTAAGGTGGTGGTTCCACATTTTGATTAATAGCTCTGATCCTGCTGAACCGATTTTGCTGGATTTCAATCCCAAACTGCTTTGGATAACTACAAGCAATTTGACACCAAGTTTGTTCATTTCTTTCGAGTTTTTCGAAAGTGAGCGTGTTTTATACAGACGGACAGACAGACGGACATGCCTAAATCGACTTAGAATTACTCAAGGACTTAGAACATATATACTTTATGGGGTCTGAGATGAATAATAAAAAAAGTTTCACACGGAATGACAAACTCCCCTCACAACAAATTGTGGTTTGAGGGTATAAAATGTAAAATTTTTAAAGATATTAATCTTTATCGATTAATTAACATAAATTGTTCGTGTTATTCGTAATTCGAAACTGTTAATCGAACCACGATTAATCGAGTGGATACTCTACTATGATGTCAGGGTTTAATTCGCGGTTTGGCCATAATATTTTCCTTTAAATAAATTTTCATTGAAATTGTTAATTTTATTTAATCTTTTCCATTCAGTGTCTATGATTATTTTGACAAAAACCTCTAAACCAATTATTTATGTACAGAATTTTCTCAAAATGAGCACAGGTATAGAAAGCTGTGAAAATTTCCGTTTAAACAAGCTCTCAATACAGTCAACTATTCACCAATTGCAATAAATATTTCTTGGAATTGCCCCTATCGAAATCGTTTTATTATTAGTTATGTTGGAATGTGTATCAAGTTTAGTTATTAATTTACTAACTTCGCATTATTAGCAACAACGATTACACTGGGATAAAACTTTATTCTTAATTACTTTTAGAAGGCCTTCCAGAAAGATTTAAAGTAGATGCAAGAAGGCAAGGCTTTCGTCTCCAATGACACACCGTGTAAATTAGAAACACAGTTGAAATGCGATTGGAAAAATTTATATTCCCAAAAAAGCCTTCTCTTTACCTCTTTACTACTTCATTTTCCCGCTGTTAAAGGTCGGCCAAATCGCGGTTTTTTTCCTTATGAGGAATTTGAATGTGAATTTTTTCAAGTTTTCCATGTCTGACAAATTCACATATGAATTTTTTTGCACCCTCCTCATGAGTGAGGAAATTCAAAATATTTTTTTTACATACATATTTTGTTTACAAATTTAAAAAATAAAATTAAAGTTAAACATGACTACGGCGAAAATTTGGTATGTTACAAGCAATTTAGCTTCTGCAAGGTTTAATCACACTATTTTACAGGCTCTACTTGTATGCAAAGCCTTTTTACTAATAAAATATTTTGTTCCATACGAAAACGAGCTTATTCAATTGTTGCTTACCACTTACGACCTGCCTCAAATTATCAAAAATAATAAAGCAATTAACAAACTTTCACATTTACAACAAGTTTCTAAAATTATATGCTACGTCAAAAGTAAAATTGTTTTCGTTATTAAATTCGACGCAAAACGAAATTTTCGATAGTGTGAGCAGGGCTGTCAGTTTCACGCCAAATGTGGCGATTTATAAACCTCTTTGGCGAAGAAATTTTGAATTTGGCGACATAGCGATATTAAAAAAAGTTGGCGGTTCCTAAAACACATTTGCCCATCTTTTTTTCTAATTTATAAGTACATGAAATTTTTTTTAACAAATTTTAAAATCGCATTACAAATGCGATTGTTTTAGATGATAAATTGATAGTATTGCCAGAAAATTACATTGAAAACGTAAAAAAAATTTTGCTAGAGAAATTTGGAATAAAATTCAAGTTTTCTTAGATTTTAGATAATTTTCTTATCAAAAGTTTTCATTTGTTCAAATGTACACAGTACGCAATATTTCGATTTGATATAATTTTCTTATCAATCATCTTACTAACTTTTGGCGGGTTATAGCTGTCACGCAAGGAAACTACTCGCCAATATACAGAAAAAGTGTGTCTGTTAAATTTTTGTGAGAAAGTTCCCACTTTGAACTATCAAATAAACTCACGAATAAAAATGGGGTGAAAAAAAATTTCAACACAAAAAATGTATTAAAAATGCCATGAATAATAACACGGAAGAAAAGAATATTTTGTTCTTGGTTGTTTTTCATTGTTCAATTATTTTGCTTTTAATATTTTTGAAAAATATATAAATGTTTTCCAAGCCATCTTGTAAACAACAAACATTAAAGTCACACTTTACATTATTTGGTATAGCCGACGCACGTATGGGTTTTTTGCCAATCTAGCCGGATATTTGGCAAAATATTAAATTTAAGAAATCTTTTGAGATTTTTGAGATTTGTGATTTTGGGACACTGTTAAAGTTTGGAAAGTTGAGTAAATAAATTCCATGCGTGTTCATTGACTTTCTACGGTTTTTAGAAGTTTACAAAATATTTAATTGTGGGTTTACAAGAAAATTTGGAAAATGTTAAAAAAGTATATAAAATTCTTAAATCAAGTACAAAAAAGATTAAACTTTTCGTTGATTGTGCCAATCTGAGAGTAAAATTACAAAATGAGGGTTTTAATCTCATAAAACTTATTAGTCTCATCTCTCAGCATTGCATTCTTTTATGCATGCGTACGTGTGTGTTTTTCAAAATTTGTTGTACAATTGCAACAACACAACACAAGTTCGAACAAAACGATTTGCTTTGTGAAAGATCAATTGCAAATAGCATGATTCCATACCAATAACAACTTCTAACTACCAAAACATATGCACCTATGTTTCTCACGAAATAAGGCAAGATATCTCCGTTGAATGCCCAGATATCGCAAAAGTTAAGGATGCTGTAAATCACCTTTAAATGAATAAGGCCCCTGAGGCCGATAACATGTCGCCATATCCAGCGAACATATCCAGAACTTCTGGCTCACACATGAACTTGATTCAAATTTAAAAGAAGGTTTTATTGTTAATATTCCCAGAACCATCCTTGGTGCAGTTTCTTTACCCGTTGTTTATCGATTTTGAAAAAGCATTTGATACCCTGAACCAAAACACAATATGGAGCGCTCTTGCTTGAACAGGGGTCCCACCCAAAATCATAAGCCTTACTCTAACTCTGTACCGTGATGTTAAATGTCGCGTTGTACACAATAACACTCTGAGCAGAAGTTTTGATGTTGTAGCTGGTGTCCACCAGGGCTGCGTGCTGTCTCCCTGGCTTTATAACATCGTGCTAGATGTTGTAGTTCGTAATGCTACTCAAGCTAATAGAGGTATCAATTGGGTTCTTAACCAACAACTCGAGATCCTCGAGTATGCAGATTCAGCAGCATCCAGCATCTTAATACCCAATTTCAAACGCCAACCAAGCATTCGGTACCCTTCGGTCAGTATGGAAATCTTTTGCAATATCCACGAACACTATTATCAGAATCTTTAACTCATGTGTCAAGTCTGTGCTCACGTGCAAGCCGCACATACATATTAATATAAATTTGAAACAATTTCATTATCCTATAGCTCGTTTCTTTTTCATAATGTTATCTTTAACTAGTTTTCAAAATTTTTTTGTTGTAAAGGTATTCAAATTACCATTCTTATTACTAAATATACAAATTATTGCCGCTAGATGGCGCAAAATTAATTTGTTTTTGCAAATTTATGAGTTCATATCTTCAGCAAAAATACTCACTAAAGGATTTTATACAAAGTTCCCAAACATCATTTGGTCGAATTCTGGAAATTTAAAGGTCAAATTTTGATTTTCTTTAATAACCTAAAAATAACGGTAATTTTGTAAATAACGGAATTATAAAAAAGTCGCAGAACAAGAGTTGCTGCTAAAACCGTAAAGAACCATTTTCAGCAATAAAAAGTTCCTTTTCGCAGAAAGTCGATTTTGGCATATCAACTATCAACTATGTATACTGTCAGCGTCAAAATAAAGTGTACAACTGGTTTTCCAATATAAAAAGTGATATTTTAGCAAAAAATAATTAAAATTTGTAGAAGTTTATTATCATTTACAAAACCTTGGACAATGTTATTACAATTTAAAATTAAAAATTTGAAATACTTCAAAAACAACAAAATCAATACAATAAAAAAACTAATATACTCCGTTTTAAACGCGTCAAAAAAAGTGTACAGTTTTACAATACTAAGAAAAGTGAAGTGGCTAATACTTTGATTGATTTCTTTTTGCTTTTAGGACGGCTTATAGTCTCTTTGGCATCGATTCCACCCATTTTAAAGTTAGATCAGTAGACAATTTTGGCTACACAGAAAAAATTATTTTTCCAATTCAAACAAAAAATTTGTAGAATCAAACAATTTTTTGTCTGAAATCGGTCCTACAAACAAATTTGCATATTCAAACAATTTATTTGCATTTTGTTTACTGAAAAAAAACACTAATTTTTTCAAACAAATAATTTAACTGAATCAAACAAAAAGTTTACTGAAATTCAAAATCAAAAAAAAAAAAAAGTTTTTGCACAAGCAATGACGCGCACACAAGTAAGCACTGTATGAGAAGGTGACGGCAAAGCAGAGCCGCCGACTGGCATTGAAACACATTTTTTTGTTGGAATAATTTTTGAACGAAGTCTTATTTATACACACAGCACAATGTTTTTCTTTATCACTCTCTCTGTTGCTGTATCCTTTCCTTTGCTAAAGAAGAAATGTAACACTCAATTCACATGAGGGCTTTTACGACGTCGATTTGTCGACGTCTCTTTTGGTTTGTTGGCGAGCGGTGTAGAGAAGAATGAGGGGTAAACAAAACGACTCGTTTTGTGTTGTTCATGTCGTTTTTTATATTTCTCTTTTAACTTTTTCTTTTTACGTTTTATTCTTTTTCATAGTCTGAGTTTATACGGTTCATTCTTTACTGAAAAGATTGCTACTTTATAGGCGAGAGAGGCGAGGGGTATGTACTCGTTTCTTTTCCACTCGCCCCTCTCGCCTATAAAGTAGCAATCTTTTCAGTAAAGAATGAACCGTATAAACTCAGACTTACTTTGAAGTTTGTGGTTGAAAATACAGTGAGACCTCGATTATCGATAATAGACGCGACCGGCAGCATTCTTGATTATTTATTTTTTGATGTGTTTCTTATTTTATGTAAATATATAATGTATTATTATGTAAACACGAGGAAAAAAGTAATTTTGGCAAAACATGCTTTCAGTACGTTGGGAAATTCTCTTTCTTCGTTTATTTAAATTTGTTTTGATTGTTCAAAAGTAAACGAAAAAAAGATAATTTGCTTATAGTTTCGGATAACAGAGGTAATGCCGGATAATAGAGGTAATTTAAATCAATGAAAAAAATTTTTTATTTTCCAGTCAATTGAAGCTGCCGGTTAATCGAATGACGGATAATCAAGGCCATACTGTAAATAAAAAAAAGACATGCAACCAAAAATCATCGTATGAACGCAAAGAGATTTTGGAAGTTGCTTTAAAAGGAAATCAAGATAAAACGACGTCGTAAAAGCCCTCATGTGAATTGAGTGTAACCAAAAACGGCAGCAGACCGACTCGATATGTTTTTCGTCATCATTCTATTTTTGTATTTGATGTATTTAACCAAACAGTTTTAAAAAATTGAATACGAGATTTTGTTTTTTATAATGTCGTGTCTGCTATTGTTTTTCTTATAGTTGCACTTTTTTAAAGCGTCCAAAAATAGACTGTGTGTGTTTTTTGTTGTTGTTCTTATATTTCACATAAAGAAGTGTTGCTTACGATCAAATAAAAAAATGCAAAAAGACGACAACATTAAAGAGCGTTAAATATTTCATACAAAATTATGAAAACTTGACACCAATAACGCGTTTATTTTATTTTTGAAGAGTTGTCCACATTTTTGTTGGTTAAATAAAAATCAAACAAAAATATTGATTGAATCAGTAAAAATATTTATAGAAATTAAAAAAATTTTCAAACAAGCGGTTGTTTGAAAATAATTCGGCAATAATTTTTTCTGTGTACCCTTTCTGCAGAATTTTATTCAGAGAGTGCTTGCTGCTAATGTTTTTTTTTTTAATTTGTCTGTCCAAATGTTTTCAGATGTTTACTTGAGTTGATATCGAGCGACTATTGGGCTGATCCATCTGTTTTATGACGTTTTACAAAAGCTAACCCTATCACTCTTCACTTTAGATACTATATTTTTTTCGTTGAATTTCTTATTTCTACCTTTTATCACGTTTATTTTTTGTCCAACTTGCTTTTGTCACTTTTTGGAGCAAACTATTTTTCACAGATGACAGCAAGCTTGAAGTCTGATCAAAATTGGCAAAGTAGAAATTTAACTTTTTATAAATAACATAACCCTTTTTATATTGGAAAACAAGCTGTACACTTTATTTTGACGCTCACAGTATATTGTGTTTATTGCATAAAATTGTTATCAGAACCATTTTGAAGCTTGAATGTAATTCTAAACTCGTTGAAGACAAATTACAAATTTTAGTTAGAAAATGTGCGAAATTTCAAAATGTCTAGGAGATAGTGACATATCAGAAGTAAATCAGTGCTTAAGGAATTTCAAATATGTTGGCATTCAGCACAGAGAAAAAAGAATCGATTTTTAAGCATGCATGCCAAATGGCTGGAAGGAACAGTGACATTACCTATATTTGGGAGTTCGTCTTCAAAACGAGGACTTTGAAGAAACAGACGAAGAAGAACCATGGCACTCATCATCATCTTAGTGCAAAAGAGAAGTTGTTTTAAATAAATTAGTTGTTATTATTTTAAATAAAATGTATTGTTTACGAATTGCGAATAAATTATTTTCAGATAAATTAAATACTATGAAATAGATAAGTCACATAAAAGCTTAAAAATGAATATTTTGTGGAAATTGGCAAAAAAAAAATAAAAAAAATTTTTGGCAGGGTCGTTCCGAGAGGTGGTCCGATCTCGTCGGTCCAATTTTAGGTTTTTTAACTTTCGTTAAAAGTTGCATTTGCTAAACAAGTATGGGAAAACTTTAAAAATTGCATTTTTCAGAGGTTGGATTAGTTCTTCTAGGCTCCTTGGTCGATTTTATTAATTTTTGAGGTTAACCTGCCTATGACCATAAGACATATTTCTGCCAAGGTTCATCGATTTAGGGGCACTCAATAGCTTTAAAGGCGCAATATAAGCTAAAACAAAAAGTAATATCCGGCTAGATTGGCAAATTACCCCTATGTGCGACGGTTGTATTTTCGCCGCCGTCGTTGAAAATTTTTCAATTTTAGTTTAATTTGGTCGCCGTCAACGATATGTGTCGCTGACGTTCTCAAAATCTGCAATTTCACATCGGCTTCGAGTGAAATATTATGACATTTATAACGTAACGACGTTTTATCTTTTGACAGTTTTCGAAATGAGTTACAGACACATTTTTTTCACTTTTCGAGAAACGATGGAATATTTTGTAAACATCTTTTTGATGCCAGAAGCGTTCACCAAAGTTACAGATAATAGGTACTGTATTAGAAGTAAATATTAAAAAATAACTCATGTAATAAAATTGTTTAAAATACTGTGTTTTGGCCTGAAGTATTGGATACTCAAATTGGATATTAATTAGCTCCAATTTGAATACAACTTTCAAGACATTCATCATTTACTTAATTTCTTGTCGAAGTTACATTAAGGCCCACATTTATAGTCATTAGTTAATTATTAGTGAACTAAAATGACAACTATAGGTTCACTAGCATTTCATATTAAGGACGCGACGGGTCAAATGCATGACCAACCCAACTTTATTTTTCATCCCCATCATTTGTTTCTAACATACCTACCCGCACATAGAAGAACTGCTGTATTTTAAAATTTTTTATGTTTTTTTTTTAACAACAAAAATTTTCGAAATTTTGCTACAAAAATATATTTTTTTTTTTTAGAAAAAGGTCTAACATTACCCAGTGGTATAAAAAGAAGCAATCGCCACTAATGACAGGCGAAATAGTTAGCACTTTTACTCAATTTTTACTAGTGACTACTGATGTGGCATTCAAATCATACCTATATCTTTCCCTGGTCACCAATATCTAGTGTTGACATGTTCAAATAGGTACCCACGTTTCGCTAGCTAATTATATAGCTCCAAGTAATGCAGAAAACAATTATTTTTTTCAACGACAAGACAAAAAATGTGTATCCGGATCCCGTTACTGAAACAACAACAAAATCGCTTGCTATTTGCTATCACGTTTTGTAGATATAAGTAGCTAATCCTTATGGTAGGTAGAGGTTATGCAGAGAGGGGTCAATTGCCATCTTCGTAGGACATTGCCATGTTAAATTCCTCAGTTAAAAGCATGTAGAGTAGATTGTGATTGCACTAGTGGTAGTTCTTTTAGAGCTAGTGAATATACATACGCGGAACTAGTCCCGTAAACCACTGGGTACTTAAAGCAAAGATGCCCAGTAGTGGCTGATATCAGCAAATTAAACTCACACGTATACTTACGCTCTTTTGTTTGATCGTCAATCAACCAATAGGAAATCAGCATGTTGAGTGGGAGAGACAAACTACACTTGCAGAGCTTCTGTGTCTTATTTTACATTTTAATCGTCATCGAGACTGCTGTCAGTGAACATATAAATTGAAATTATTGCGATATATTAATGATGTCAGCCGAAAAGTATTTTATGTTACAAAATGCTTTTGATGACATGCAATGTCTTATTTGTCATAAGACATTTAGATGTCCGCATATATAAATTATATATGTATGTATGATAGATATATATATCTCAATACATTCATCAAGAGTATTACTAAAATAAATACATTCATCAAGAGTATTACTAAAATATGTGCATTCATTAATTTTACATTTCCCTTTTGTTAAACAAAGAAACAGAAAAAAAATGGCAACACCCGCCACACATATGCTTTCGTCGCAATCTCGTTGACGACTAAATAAAATGAATAGCAAATTGTTTTCTTCCAGTGTAATTTCGTCACTCTCACCAATACTACTACCTTGGGCATCTTTGACTTAAAGGAAATTTTATTGCTGTTTTTGTTTAGTTTATTTAATAAATTAAATTGTCAACCTCCTCCATTTTCAAAATAACGGTATATCTCGAAAACAATAGCTAACCTAAAAAATAAGGTTAAATCGCCAGGGGCCCGGCTTCTCCCAATAAAAGTGTCAAATTCTTGCACAGTGTTATTATTGTAGGATAAAAATGTTCATGTTACTTTTACAATTCGGCGCGTATTGAAGAATAGCCAACAAAATAAATACGTATTTTATGAATGCAATGGAATGGAATTTTAATCGCTTTATGTTTAAAACGGAGGAGACAAATAAACTAAAAAAAATAATTTTGAGCGAGTTGCAAAGTTTTCGCTGAAATGATTACATTTAGCACTTGACACCACAAAAAGTTTGACGAAAATTGCATACTTTATATTTTTAAAAATTGTGAAAATTCTATTATAAAAAATGCTAGAAAATCCTAAATAAATAATTTTTTCGAAAGATTGATTAAATAGCTATCGAAGCTACTTGGGACAAATTTCGCTAACACCAATATGTAATAAGTTACAAGGATGAAAAAGTACAACTACTATCCGATAGGACTAACCTTGGTGCAAATTTCATCCAAACCGGAAGACATCGATTTAAAAATTGGGTCACTTGACATAAAATCCCCCATCTTTATGGTGTCCCTGGTTATAAGCCATTAAGTGGAAACAAAAGCCCTGCACGAATGCATTTGAATGCCGTTTCAAGACATTCGTTTGTTTTTTAAATACTGATTGTCGATTGCTCTTTGCTAACGAATCAAATACTATATTATGTGCGTTCGTTTACTTTTCCAGTAAAATCCACTAGGTGAGTTATATGAAAATTTTACAAATTTATGTGTACGCGAACGCATTTCAGTAAAATCCAGTACAAATTTGTAAAAATTTTGGGGTAAACGAACGCAGCTATTGTAAAAAACACATAAAGCACAAAAAAAATATAAAATCACGATTTGTTTGTAACAAGCAAAAACGTTGGCAGAACAATGACAGAACAATGGAGCAATAATTGCTGATTATATTGCTGGAGAACACTTAAAATTGCTTTGCCATAAATTTGCAATTTTCACCGCGAGTAGTTATCTAAAGTTTTGTGGCTGTATTAGAGTTTTTTTCTCGGACTTTTTCGATTCCCGGGAAAGCGGTGAATTTTTTTAAATTTCCCGGGATCCCGCTCCATATAAATAATACAAAGTATATTTTGTTATTGATTAATGAAAAAAACTTTTATCAAAAAACGTAAGGGAACTTGTTTACAAAGAAAGTAAATGAAATGGTTCAATACTAAAAAATTAATTGAAGATTGAAATAGGAACTTGAATTATTATTACCTCACGCCTTTATTCCCTATTATTATGCTTTTATTCAGTATTATTATGTTCTGCATAAAATATAAAAAGATAACATAAACATAACAATTTAATTCATAAAACAATAATAAAAACAAAATAAAATTTGAGTTACTGAAGATATAAGATCAAATAGTTAATTAATAAAATAGATAAAATACTTTAAAGAAATATATAAAATTTTTTAATGGCTTAGGAAATAACTTTCAGACACACTCAAAACGATTTGTAAGTCGTCAAAAGGTATATTCCTGATTTTATTTACTAATTATCATGTTTCTGAAAAAATTCGTTCATTTTTTACCGAGGTTTGACAAATTGTTAAAATTGCACCGTTGTAGCATGCTTCGGATTCACAATTAGAAGCAATTTTTTCTTTTTATAAACAACGTTTATATCAGTCAAATGTATGTCAAGGTTTATGCAAAAAAAGCATCAACCGGACTGCTTCTTACAAACCTTTTCATTTCAATAGGTCCATTTGTAATCTTTAGGACAATGTGTTTTTCAAGTTGTATGTTGTAGTATCTTACACGAGTTTCCAAAATGTTATTTTATTTCGGTTTCCCCGCACTTCACGGGTATGTAAACCAACACAAATTGAAATTGAAAATTTGTTTTTATCACCTAATAAACATATCGCTCCTTCATTGCATCATAGTCATATCTCAAAATTTTAAGTAACTTTAGCAAAGTTTTCCTTCATACCTTCTCGTATTATATCTCAAACTGAACCGAAGTTATAGCAAAACATATCTTTAAATCGGTACATTTTGAAAACTTTAATTGCATTTTGCCAAGGTCGTTTGTTTTTGTAGATATGAATATGTTGCAATAAAGGAGCGATATGTTTAGGTATCTCCTATTTTTAAGACTTGTTCATGGACAATGAAACTTTACTGCCTGCATCTTATTTTGAATTAATGTTCTTTATTAACTCTTCACTTCACTAAATGTAATAATTATCAACTGTTACACTGCCCATTCTGCTTTTAGAAGATTTATTGCATCAGGAGACATTGGTTTAAATACATGTACTCACTTCTTGTAATTGATTTAATCCACAACCCATCCACAGATGCTAATTTATAGAGAATATAAAACTAAATTTCAAAGTATAAATAGCTATTTTCTGAAATGATGAGGAATTTTTTATTTCCCGGGATCCCGCAAGAAAAATCCCGGGAAAACGGGAAATAAAATAAATGAATTCCCGGGAAAAAACCCTAGGCTGTATTTATAACAAATGTTTTATGTTGTGTTTTCAAGTGGTTGTTAAATTTTCCTTTTTCAATTAATTAATTAACTTAATAAAATAATTAATTGTAATTGTCGTAGCTGTGTTTTGTATTACTTTTTTGTTTATTTGCTTTTGAAAAAAATGCTATTTTAATAAATAAACACACAAATAAATAAACAACCCGTGGAGACCCGGGGTTATGTATCATTCGAACTGATTAAAAAAAAAACACAGTATTTGAAAAAACAATAACTTGGTGTGGAGAACAGGGTTGTCAGATGTGGCGATTTTTCGCCAAACGTGTAGATTTTCAAACTTGTATGGCGACCTAATTTTTGATTTGGCGACATGGCGATTTAACAAAAAAAGTTAGCGATTTTGTTGGCTATTTTTGATGAGCTATTCATTTGTTTTAAAATTCGTTAAACTCAATACTGAAAAATGAATTTTTTTTATGTATGAAATTTAAGGCATGTATGGTCAGTATTTGAAAGTATGTTCGTTCAAATAGCTGATGAAGATAATGAATATCTTCGAGAAAATCGTTTTCATATTTAAAAGTGCTCTTGAAAGAATCAATAAAAAGAATTAAACATTAATATATTTAAAGTCTATGAACATTTTTTCATTATATGTACATTAGGGAGACCGTTAAAATCAAAAGTTGGATTTCTTTAGGTCTCAACAGCCAAAATGGTGTGAATTGATAAAAAAAACAACACACGCTCACCAAAGTTTGAGAAAAATCATCAAATCTGACTTTAATGTTTCATAACTTAGAAAGTAATAATTTTGTAGAAAAGTTGTTAACAAGCCTTCCTGAATCGCTTATTAAACCAAATAAACTGAAAAATATCAAATAAATCACAAAAAAAAAAAATCAAATTTTTAATTTATTAAAGAAATGCATTTTCTATGAATCACGTATCTTAAATTTTGTTGAATTTTGTTATTATTCAATCTAATTCGGGCACGCTGAATCCAGTGGTGATAACCGTTTTTTCGGTTGGCTCTTGTTTTCGAGATATATATTGTTATTTCGAAAATAGAGGAGGTTGCACAACATAAATTCGCGTTACTCAAAAACGGTTTAGTTTATTGAAATTACCTTTAAGTGAAGTTTAACTTTTTTCTAGTCGTTTTAGAAACATAATTTTTTTGGCAAAAAAAAAATATTTTTTCGCAAAGTTTAAAAATTTTTTTCTTTAAAAAAATCATTAATAATTAGAAAGTGCAGCTATGCTTATAATTTTTTCTAGACATATAAAAAACGAAGTTGCAAACAAAAAAAGCCATAAGTGATTTAAATCTGTTTACAACTCTTGATGTTTTTCAGAAAAGACGAAAAATTTCCATTAAATTTAAGAATTATATGGGAGGCTCCCTCAAAAGTGGTGGTAAAGGGCAAGTATGTTTTAAGAAAATGTTAAAAACAAAAGAAACTAATGGAGGTCGTCTATACATTTTATCCCCCTAGGGGAGACTACTTGGCAGTCATGGGGCTTTTTCTTCAATATATTTCTAGTCTGTTTTTATGGGTGCCCCCTTAACTCTGGATGGTTACTGTTCGTCGAATTGACGAAGCTCATTTACTTTGTCATATAACTTTTACATGTGTTTTTAAATAACGCTACTTTTTTCAACAACGTTATCTGATGATGAAAGCTTTAATAAAATAATTAATTTTAAAACACAAAAAAGTGTTAAAATTCGTATCAAATTTTGAGAGAGAAGAAGAACTTTTATTATGTACGTTTTATTTTATTAAATTTTTTAATAAAAGAATAAATAAAAAAATACTTGTTGATTTTACACTTTAAAAATCGTTCCCAATTTTTTTTTTAAAAAGTTTGTCGATTTGACGAAGAGTTACCTTGATGTACGAAAATGAAGATTAAACTTTCAGGGTTAAAGAAGAGAGAAAGCGGGAAGGTATGTTAAAAACAAATGATGGGGATACAAAAAAAAATGGGTCATACATTTGACCCATCTAGAGGCATTCAAAGCGCTGCAGAGGCCAAATTTAAGAATTTCATTTAATCGCCATATTTGTATGGGAGCTCCCCTAAAGGGTGGAGATGTATGGCAAGTATCTTTTAAGAAAAAGTTAAGCACAAAAAACTAATGAAGGTCCGTCATACCTTTTTTTAACCCTAGGAGCGATTCCTTGGCAGTTATGGGGTTTTTTCTTCAATATATTTCTAGTCTGTATTGGCGATTTTGTATGTGAGCTAGAAACAAATGATATGCGTTGGACTATGTTTTTTTGTAAGCTAACGCACACAAAAACAAATTTTTAAGCTGAATTGACGTATGTAAAAAAAAAATAGTTCTTAAGAAAAAATTCGCATTAATGCTGCTGTTTGCTTTCTATTTTAGTTACGTTTTGTTAAATATGAGATTTAGAGAAAACTTGTTAAGATAAAAGTTGTTAGAAACATCACTAATACCAACTTCTTAGTAAAAGATTTTTCTATCAAATTAATATTTTACAAGTTATGAGGCAGAAAAGTAGGACTTTACGATTTTTCTCAAACTTTATCAGGCGTGAGGGACGGCTAAGCCTTCGCCGATTGTCCTAAAATTTTTTTTTGGCGTCGTTTTTATCAATACCCACCGAATTGGGGGATGAGAGCATGGAAAAATAGAAAACAAATATGCTCCATACAGTTAACGACCACCCTAATGTACATATGTGGCAATTTATTATCACAGATACAGTTGTTGTTAGTGAAATTTTAAAGATTTTTATGAACTCTTACATACCTTTGGACATTTATGAAACACAATGGAAAAATTAGCGTTGGTTAATTGGAAAGATAAATAAGTGTATGCCAAAACTTTAAAGCTGCAACGATACGACAGGTACGTACAATTTTAAGGAACTTACTTTGACTGTTCTTTATATGCTGGTAATTATTACTAGTGTATGTGTTTAAGCTATAAACTTTACTAAAACTCGCCTTTGAAGTAGAATGCGATACGAACATCTAGACGCGTAATTACGAGTTATAAGTTGCACTTCTTTTGTACCATCGTTAAATAAATGCAATACCCTTACAATGTATACCAAAAAAGAAGTCAAATAGGGAGCTTTGCCGGTGAAGCGATTTAGATATATGTATGTATAATAAACCTCCAACTATATAAAAATGTATATCCCATATTTGTTTAATACAAGCCTCAAAAAACCTTTTTTTGGTGCTATAAGTAGACTACTACAAACTATTTTACAGTAAACATCGTACCATTTTTGTGTTCACTAGCTATTTTTACTTTTTTGTAAATAAAAATTAAGCAAAATATATATCATGGCGGCTTTTTTTTAATTTTTGGCGTATTTTAGCGATACGAAACAAATGAATTTTTTAGGATTTGTAAAAAATATTTTTAATATATTAAAAAAATATTTATTTTACTGCCAAAAACTTGAAAATAAAGGCTTTGGCGATTTTTGACATTGAATTTGGAGAAAAAGGTCCAAATCAATCTGACAACCCCGGTGGAGAACTGTGAAATAGAAACGAATGCATTTTTTCACACAAAACTGATTAAATTAAGTTTAAAGTATGTTTTTTATTAAAATAAATTGTGTATGGGAAATAAAATCTGCTTTTTTCACTTAATTGCGTATAACTTTCTTATTTTTTGCCAGATCTACTCTGTTTTAAGTTTTTTTTATTCAGCACAAAACTGTTACGTGTAGACTTAAAAGAAATACCACCTTGTGCAAAAAAGTTAAAGCCCAGCAAAAGTGTATGGGGTTAAAGTTAACTAATGTTAACTTTAACTTTTTTTGCATAAGGGTGGTGTACAAATTAATAATTTTCCATAGTGTTATGGTATTTAAAATTCTTAAAAAAATTCATAAAATTACTCCAAATTTAAAACATTATTTTTATAATTAAGGCAGATGCGTATATGGAGATATTAAAAATTCGACAGCAGTCGAATTAGCTGATCGAAGGAATTTTCATTTGGTATTATGGAGCGCATTCGATAAAAATATTTTCGATCAGCTGACACTTAAAATAAAAATTTTTGCATGGTACATTTACACAAGGTAGACTCTTGGTCCATATGTTTGTCAGCTGTTTACCCCAGTTGGAACCCAAACGTCAAATTTCGTGTATATGAGCCAAAATTTGTACATGTGTGCGTTAAATTGTTTTTGTTTTATATGAAGACAATTTTGACAACTCGGTTCTTTTTATAGAGTAGCATGTCTACACTCCCAAATGAGTCTACCTTGTGTTAATGTACCTTGAATTTTTGTTTACAAATTTAATATATAAAATTTAAGTTAAACGTGATAACGGCGGAATTATGGTTGTTTTCAAATAATTTAGCTTCAGTGGGGTTTTATCCCACTTTTTTACATGCTGAACTTTGCTGCAAATCATTTTGTCAAAGGAATATGAGCGTTTTCAATTGCTGTTTACGACGTTGGACTTGCATAAAATGAACAAAACTGATTAAGAATATGGTAATTGGTATACGAACACAAAAAAATTTAAAAATACATTTGTACATTTTCAACAAGTTTTTTACATTTATTTGCACCATCGAAAGCAAATTTGTTTTCGTTGAAAAATTCGATGCACAACGAAATATTCGACAGTGCTGTCAACTCATAATACAAAATGTACATTCGATAGTCGATGTTCGATAGCCAGCGAAAAGTTTGACGAATGTAACTCATAATAGGGGCTTATATAAATCTTTATATAGATTTGAAAGGCAAACCAGTTAAGAAGGCTTTCTTCCTTTGTTTGTTTGTCAATCGAAACTCAAAATGGAGAAAAAAAAATAAAAGGGAAATACCTACGAAAAATTAAATTTCTTTCGTTTACTTTTCCGTGCTGCATGTATTTCTGAATTTGAATTGAACTTAGAAACAGAATCCTAAGATGTTTATGCAAATGCTTTTCATCTGAAACTTTTTGAACTTTTGTTTATATTTGAACTGTAAAGATAAAATTAAACATGCATGGAGCTCTTTGGTACTTTTTCGTTCTACATCTGGTACTTTGATTAATTTTCGTTAATATTAGACATAGAAACATAAAATTTAACATGCAATGTCCTGAGTGGATGAAAATCTATAAGAGGAAACTTTTTAATACTAATTTATTATACCCTCCACCACAGGTGGAAAAGGGTATATATAAGTTTGTCATTCCGTTTGTAATTTCTATAATATTGATCATAGACCCTATAAAGTATATATATTCTGGGTCCTTATGAGAAGAGAAGTTGATTTAACGATGTCCGTCTGTCCGTCTTACGTTTGATATGTGTTTTCCGGATACTCCAGACATGATAGCGGCTAGGTTGTTTTACATTTATGTCACATATAGTCCACTATTTCTTGCTATTGAAATTCCGCCAGATCGGTCGAAAAATGGCTCAGATATGAGCAAAAAACCACGACTATCTCAAATTTTTTCCAAAAATCCCTTGTTGTTGTTGTATTTTTAATACGTTTTTCTGTATATCTGGAGAACGGCAAGAGCCAAAGTTTCCAAATTAGGTACACACATTAAGATTATCAGTACACAGCATCCCACAAAATGTGGGCGGAATTGGAGAAGTGGGCGTAGTACCTCCTGTACAAAAAATATCAAAAATTGTATAAAAACCTGATTTTTTCGACTGTCATATGACCTATGGTTATCCCTTATATATCAAAAGATCGGAAATCTTTAGTAAAAAATATTTTCTGAAAATTTCGGGAAAATCGGCTCAGATACAAAAAGTTATGACCAAAATTAAATTTTTTTAAATCCCCACTTTCGGGAACCATAGGTCTTCCCAAATCCAAGCTTTATAACCCAACTAACTGGTAAATTTATTCTTAAACACGTCGGTATATAAATCTGTCAAATCGGTTAAAAAATGGCTGAGTTATAATCAAAATCCCAAAAATTACTCTTTTTTATAATTAAGTTTGTTTTTATTTATTATTTTTTTTATAATTAACTTTGTTTAAATAAATGTATGTACATACATGTTCGTATATATACATATATACCTATAACCCAATTAATGGTAATATTATTCTTAAGCACGTTGGTATATTTTTTTTTTCCAATTTTATTGTTATAATAATATTTATATTTACACAATAATTTGATTTTTTTTTAATTTTAAGAGATCAATTAATACTACATTTTTCTTCTTAATTATCTACAGGGGTTTTTTATAATATTAGTTTTATTTAGTGTAACATGTATTTATTTAGGGAAAAAGAAACAAAAAAACCCATAAGGAGAGCAATAAAGTTAGAGGGTAAAAATTAAGGATGAATGTTATCAAACTAATGCATTGATGTGTGGATAGCTAGAGTATCTACAACGATTTTTAAAGTTTAGAGACAATATATTGAGTTTGTTTTTAACTAATTTTATGTTAGACATAGAGTGCAATGTTTGTGTTGAAAAATGTATTGGCAAATTATATATCATTTTGAGTAATTTATTCTGACATATTTGAAGTTTTTTAACATGGCAATCGGACGTGATATACCAAGCAGGCGCCGCATATAACATTATTGAATGGAAAATTGTTTTTAAAATAAGAAGTTTGTTGTGAATATTTAGTTCAGACTTTCTGTTTATCAATGGATACATTATTTTAATTGTTGTATTTATTTTGTGAACTATATATTTTATATGTTCATTAAATAAAAGCTTTTTATCCAGCATTACACCAAGATATTTAACTTTGTCATCTCAGGTAACGGATACGGTATCGACAATAACATTGGTTTGTGGTAGAAATAAACTTTTTCTTATTTTTGTAAAGAAAATAGATTGAGTTTTTGCGGGGTATATATACATATATACCTATAACCCAATTTAATGGTAATATTATTCTTAAGCACGTTGGTATATAAATCTGTCAAATAGGTTAAAAATGGTTAAGTTATGAGCAAAATACTCAAAAAAAGGACTAAAAAACATTAAATTTTTATAAAAACTAAAATTCTAGAGCTGTAATATGACTTATTCATACGTTTAAGATATCAAAATATCGGAAATCTTTAGAAGAACACATTTGCTGAAAAACTCAAAAAATTGGTAAAAAAAAAGTAATGTCAAAAATATAGTTTTTTTTTTAAATACCTATTTTCGGGAACCATAGAACTTCTCGACTCCAAGTTTTATCACCAAAGTAAATGGTAATTTAATTTTTTAAGATGTCGGTGTAAAAATGTGTCAAATCGGTTACAAAATGGCCGAGTTATGACCAAATACTGAAATTCGATCAAAACTAAACTTGCTATATATTAATTAAACTTTTAATATAAGTATTAAATACCACGCAAACATGTGCAAATAATTAAATTAAACTAAACGATATATATAATATAAATATACATGTACATATATATATTTAGATAAATATATAAACTTCTGTTCTTTCCAAACCATAGTGAAGGGTATATAAGATTCGGCATAGCCGAATATAGCACTCTTACTTGTTTTTCAATTAATATTTTCCGATATTTTTTGTATTGAACTAACAAATTTAAATTAACTAACATACGCACCAGAGGTTGGTCCCTGACAAATCCATCCACTAAGACGGAAAAAATAAGGGCACGAAACATGTAAAGTCATATATACAATAAAACCTTGATTATCCGGCTCGCACGGGACCGGACTATTCAAGGATAATCGAAAAGCACGGTTAATCGATATAGTATGAAAACACAAAAATTTTTATATTTTTTAACTTAAAATGTTAGTCTTCATTTTACAAAGGTATTTTATGTTAGTACTTTCTACATACATATGTATACATATATACATCTATATATATAAAAAGAAGTGTACACTTTGATGTCACCACTAACTGCGAAAACGGGTCAACCGATTTAAACGAAAACTAACACGGTACTTTGGGGATAGTCTGTAGATGGTTTATGTGAAGTTTGGACGAAATCGGCCCAGTAGCTCCGGAGATATTGCATTTAGATTTTCCTATATATTATTCCCATATAAATATCAACAAAATGGGTTTCATTATCCATATTATGATTTTTTATTGTTTCTTGAAAAGTTACCAAACCATGCCTACTGTGTACAATGACATTCAGAATAGATCTTAATGTATATTTCATATCGTGAGAAGGCGTATCATAGGGCAAAACGGGTAAAAGCTCCCCCTTCCAATATTTTCTTAACTAATCAACCAATTTTCTTGAAATTTTGCAGGCAAATAGTATAACATCTGGAAGGAACTATAGCCTATAATTTTTATTATTCAGGGCATGAAATTGGGTAAGAGGGGCAAACACTCCCCCTCCCTATATCTTCTTAACTGATCAACCTGTATTCTTTAAATTTGGCATGCAGATACTGTAGTATCTAAAGGAACTTTAAGATATACATGTTTTTGAAATTCCAACAATTAGGGCGTAAAATAGGGCAAAAGGGGTAAAAGCTCCATCTCCCCATGTCTTCGTAATTAATTATCCGATGAAAGTTTCAAGTCTTGAAGGAATTAAAGCCTATAAATTTTAACATTTTCGGCGTAAAATAAAGGTAAACGGGTAAAAGCACCCACATCCAATACCTTCATAATTAATTTGAAAAGTTTATGTATTTTTTTTTTAACATTTTTTTCTCCGGTTATTCTACTTCGGCTTTAAAAAATTGATGAAAAACGTTATAGGAGCTACCATTTTGAATGGTCAATTCCGAGATGAAAATGTTTTGCTGCCACGAACTCCGATGATTGCCACAGACGTCCCAATTGAATTCAAACGCGTTTAATTTCCAATTAGATTGGAATTTGCAATAACAATCCATATGTCGCAAGGCCAAACGATGTATGTTTGCGGCTTAGATTTGGGCACACCATGTTTTTCACACGGACAATTATACATGGCATGTTCTCGCGTCGGCAAGCCATCGAGCATATTTGTGTTGGCTAAAGACGGAACGACAAAAAATATCGTACACGCAATTGCTCTTCGTAATACAAATTGACTATATCTGTTTGATTTTTATACTTCAGGATAACAAATACATTACTTTTTTATGTTTAACTTTTGAATATGTAACGAAAAGAAATAAATAGCTATTGTTTTTTTTCATCGCCGATCATGGTATAAGGTGCTTTATTCCTCTCTCTTTCACTAGAAAAATGTTATATGGCAAAACGACGTTTGCCGGGACAGCTAGTATATGTATGTATTTGTATGTAATATAACATGAGTGCATGCATAACAAAAAATTGCAATCACCGAATTTGAATTATGCTTATGTGTATTTGATTTGATGAGCAAAAATCTAATGTTTGTTGCACGGATAACGGAGGTAAAGCACGGTTAATAGAGGTATAAAAAAGAAGCACGGATAAAAGGGTTAAATCACGGATAATAGAAGTTGTAAAAGAAAGCGAGCAGCATGCCGGTTATAGATGTAACCGGTTAATAGGGGCTTGGATAACCGATGTGCAACTGTACTTAGATGTACTATATTTCAAAAAAACTATGTAAATATCAACAACGATTGTTGCTTTCTATTTTTAATTATTTAGCTTTAATGTTTTCAAAAGGATATTATTGTTGAGTAGTGTAATAATATTTTGTTGTTTGTAGTATGAAACATCTAATGAAGGTTTGAAACTGGATATTGTAATTTTACACACTGGCGAGCAGTAGTGGATACATGATTACAAGTTAAGATTTCAAAGTAAAGTAAAACACATCAAATATATCCAAACCCATTCGGGAATTTAGTTGTGCCACTAAGACCATTATTATAACTTGGCGTTAGCTGTTATTCGGCAGATAACAGACGATTTTTGACAGATAACACATTACTACTTGATCTTTACTTTAGCAAACTTTAAGTTAAAATAATGGCCGTAGAGAGAGTACTAGCATAAGAAAAGAAAACCCGGATTATTTAAAGATTAAATTAAAATAATGCCATTTCATTTAAAAATCCAAAGTATCACTTTAGCACGTTTAACAAAAGAATAGTGTTTGCTAACATTTTTAGTACTTTGTCCAAAGCCCCTTTGCTAAAATAACGATTATAATGCGTCTTGGCATTCTTTCAACCATGTTTGCAATTGTTTGCTATAATAATGTGAACCGATTTTAAAAGAATTTAATTTGCAGTAAAATATTTTTGGGGGGAATTTAATTTGAATACCAACATAATTTATGGTTTATGGACACAAAGAGTCTAATTTGGAAAAACGTTTTTATGGGGAATATGTGAAATTGTAGACCGATTCTCACCATTTGCATAGACTTCGTCCTTTGTACAATTAAAATGTATTAACCAAATTTGACCAAATTATCTACAAGATTGCAATTGCACTTTGCGCACAAGATTAACATGGTGATTCTGAGTCGATATACTAAAAGATTGGTCCAGATATCTATGTATTACACACACTGACAAAAACGTATGAAATTGCTTTTTCCTTAATTTTTGCTTATTCATATATAACCTGCCTTGTCTTAAAATTTTCGACTGAAAATTAATTGTAGATGCCAAAGTTGAAGCAACACGTTGGGTATACAGACAGATATTTAAAACAGAAAAGCCAAAATATTGCAAAAAAAAAAAATGTTTATATGTTGCGAAAGATCTTTTAGGCATCTAAAAAATTGAACATATATTAAAATATGCCTCAAAAAGGCAAAATATGCACTAAAACTTGAAAAATGCTGCAAAAAGGCTCTTTTAACCGAATTATGCAAATAAATGCTCCAAACTGTAAAATATGCAAAAATATGCACTAACAAATCGATGCCAAAATTCATAAAAAGCTCTAGAATGGATAAATATATTGTTTCTGCCATCATTGGTCGCACAAGGAAAAACATGTAATTGCATATTTTTGATTTCCCTGTATATAAGCTTATAATAAAAGGTAAACAATTTTAAACTATTATAACTAGGTATGTAACGATACGCCTTTTTGGCAATACGACACCGATACTCAAAAGTAAATATCGGCGATACCGATACCGATACGAATTTAAAAATTAAATTCAAGGTAAAATTAAAAAAACTCAAGTAGAGTAATTTATTTATAATACAAAATTACGATGTAATATTTAAAATTGAATTTTATAAGATTTTAAAAACAACAAATTGAATTTGAATTCATGGTAAAATTTTGGGTATAACATTTAATTGTGTAAACAAGCGGAGCTCTGTTTCGAGAAAAATTAGAAGAAAATGAAAATTTTCACAAACGCTTTTAAGGTCAGTTCTTGTAGACTTATCAGAACTTTTACCAGGTTTAGGGGTCAACACTTTCGGTATGGAGCGGTATATCTTCAGACGCAAATCAGATATAAATTTTATTTTGTTTGTTTACCAAACAGCAGAGTCCTAAGCCGATCTAATTTGAAGCCGCAAGTGATTTGTTGCAAAAATTGCTAGCCGCAGGTTAAATTCGGATGTTGGCCGGATAACATTTTACCATCAACGCCGACGGCTTATTAAAACTAATGCGGCTCGGCTTAGCCGTTCAGCGCAGGTCTCTTCGGATTAATTACGACAGCGCAATAAACATAGCAAGCAAAGTTCTATTTATTTAAGACACTTTTTGTTTACAAAGCAACAACAATATGTTTAAACCATTGTAAAATGTTAGAACGTTATGACAATATAACATGATAGCACACATTGTGAATACCCCAATACAATTTTTCTCTTACCGTGCTCCCGATATAAATAAATTTATTTTGTAATATGCCCATTTCTCCAATCACACCCATTTTTGTCAGATGTTGTGCAATAATAACTAAGCTATTTGTACCAAATTAGGACAATTTTACTCTTACCCACAGAGTATACACTGGGGTAGGCCGATTTGTATGGAACAAAATTTGTCGATATGGTGCCATCGATTTTTCGATAGATAGCTTTTGGTATGAGGAAAAAAAGAAAAAAGTGACTTTTTCTTAACTTTTATTTATAAACCGGCTGATTAAACTTTTTTTTAATAAAACCTTTCCAAGGTAAAATTGTACGCTAAAAACTAGGGTATTCATTCGGTTAACCGAATGAATATTATAAGAAATAGTAATAACTAATTTTTGAATTAATTTTAAATATAAACTGCTCGATAGATTTTTTTGTTAAAAATAACGTGGGTCGCGAGATATGTTTTCTGTTGAAACTTAAAGTCGTTGTAACTTTATGCATAAAATATTAAAAGCTATTAAGATTTATCTCAAATAATGCAAACTTTTTTTACCATTTATTACACTTATATTTTAAAATGTCTTTCAAATAGGTAAAGTATTTGTTAAAGCAAACATAAACTAAAAACCACATAGTGTATCGTGTGTTGGTTACTGGTTTTCCGCGCGGAACAAAAATGTTTTGTTCTACATGCTTTGAATGGAAAATGCAGCACAGCAATTACAAACAATAATATTTTTACTTTTGCATCGAAAATCTGCTTCATATAGAGAACTGTAAAGTTAAGGATATCAGGCAATGCTAGAACTCGATATCTCTTAATATCTGCGGCAATAAATAATAATGGCTTAAGTTGACATGTGTTTTTTTTATTTTATTACATATTCTTATTCTCTTCTTCAAGATCTATCACTCAGCTAAGTTTCAAGTGTAAAATGTCATTATTAATAAAACTATACGCATTTATATTTTAATTAACACAACAAAACACACAATTTATTTTAGAGAAAACCCTTTATATCTCAAAACACGAAATTTAGACTTAAGCCATTATTTTTTATTGCCACAGATATATTCGAGACATCAAAAAAGGGATTAAATGTTAAAAAAGAGGGCACCCTTATTATTATATGGAATTGATTTAAAACATAATTTCTGTAAAAATGTGCCTACTAGAAACCACTCGACGAAATTAAATTTATAATTTCATAAATTTAAAAACTAATTTTAGCAATTACAGTGGTTTCCCGATTTAACGAACTCTCGATTTAGCGAATTCGGGATTTAACAAACAGGCAAAAATGTTACCTTAGGTACTGTGTATAACGAATTAAAATCCAATTTGGTACTCGATGTAACGAACAAATAAAAATAATATACAAAAAAATTCGTAAAACTTATTTAAATACATATATGGAGTTGTCAGGTAAACAGTTGTAGTCTTGACGAAGATGATGAAATTAATGCACGATTAGGAAACTATGTACCTGCTGCTGAAGGGGTAAAAATTTAACACAGAGATGTAATCAAGAGCTTTAATGTATGTATCCAGTGGGGACACGAAAATAATATCGATATATCCAAGTCATTAATGGTTTTCATGATATCGCATGTGCATATTTACGCCCTCACAAATGAATTGTCAAAAATTGCATGAGAATTAATTTACACAAACTTCGTAAATTTGCCCCGCAATTTTGACTCGTAAACGTGCGCAGTTCAATCGTGCATTTATAACAACACATTTTTTTAATGCTTACCACCATTTCAGTTGAAAAATTCAAGTGTTTATAAATCGCAAACAATAAATTCTTTCAATAATTTCAGCACTTCAGTCTGTTGGCTTTCTAGATGCGTTTTTAAAAACAAATTACACATTTTAATCACAAATTTTAATATTTTTTTTCTATTGACGTTTCTTCTTTCTGGTTAAATTATTCATTAAACATAAAACTGTAAAATCTCTTTTGGAACCCACAGAGTTTAAGCAGTAAAAATTTGATATTGCTAATAATTGATTTACATACATATAATTAACAAAAAAAAACCTAAAAATATTTATGCCCGTTTTCACAACTTACCGATAGCTAAAGGTAGGATTTTGTCGGCCGTATAAAAAGTGTTCGATTATTACAACTTTACTTTAACCTGAAAGGTAGGATAAACCTTAATTTACTTTATCGCTCACCTTAGGTTAAAGTAAAGTTTTAATTTCTTCTTATTTTTAATTCAAGCTCAAGGTCAGGTTATGCAAAAAAAAAAAAATATTTATTTAAAGTTTATCCAATATTTCGCTGCCACAATGGACAGCTTCTTCAGGGATCTTTGGTTTATAAATTTCAAACAAATTTTTTAAAAAACAAACAAAATTTAAATTAAATAACAATAATTGTCAACATGAAAAAATAATACACAGGAAACAAAATTATTCTATTACATTTTTGAAACTTATTCAATTTCCTATCTTATTCTCATAAATTAATGTAGTATATTTAATTAACAAGACGTGGCATAGCCCTCAGTTACAACTTAAAACTGAACTTCTTTATTGATTTCTTTTACTTAATATATATAGTAACATAAAATAACAATTACGTTAATATCCTCCAGGAAGTAATGCTATCATATGTTTCTAAGGAAATGCCGCTTCGTTGGTTTCAGGACAATAAAATGAACGGTATGGAATGGCCAGCTCAGTCCCCAGATCTAAATCCAATCAAGAACTTATGGACAGATATAAAGAACGGAGTATCCCAAATACAACTAACAAGTTACGAATTTTTAATTTATTTTTAGTTTAAGTATTAATTTTTAATAGAAAAAGAGCTGTAGTGCTATTTTTTGACTGGGTGTTTTTTAAGTTATTTTTAAAAAGTTAAAAATTTTATATCAAATAAAAAACCAAATCAATTGCTTTTTATTAAATATTGTTTGACATTCCTGTAAGTATCTTATGACAAGTATTCAATGAAATCAGTTTGGCCTATTTACAAATATCTAGAGAACTTTTTCTATATCCTGGTGTTTTTTTTTTGACCGCAGCTATACATAAGTATATGTACTTGTATCCCTGTAGAAGCCTAGGATTAAGTGTCTCCAAATTGCCACTTTAGTCGATTGTTTTGATGACACTGTCACCCAAGGGTCTACATTTTTGTCTGCCTTTGAGAAAAAAGAGAAATAGACAAATTTTTGCTTCTTCTTAATTTGTATACCCATACCACAATAGAGATAATACTTTTTGAGTCGATTTATTGATGTCCCTCCGTCCGGCTGGCTGGCTGGTTGTCTGTCCATGTTACCTTGTTGGTAGAGTACAGGTCGCAATTTTATAAGGTAATTCGATGAAATTTTGAACATAGGTTGCTAAAAATGGTGAGAATCGGTCTATAATTTCACGTGTCCCCATTAAAATTTCTTTTCGGAATAGTGTTTGTGCCTAAAAACCATCCTATTACGTTGGTATATACATTAAATTTGGACCAGATTTATTTTATGATAAATCGTAATCTCATAACATAATTGGTCCATGATTGCCCATGGGTCTCACTCTCGAAAATTTGTCTGTATATACTGTGGTGTAGAGTATCAAATGATCGGGCTTGACGGACTATTCTTTCTTTTGTTTTTGTTTTTATTAAACAAAAAAAATTTATGAATTCTTACTATGTATGTTTTTTTATTTTATAGCGAATGATACAATTTATGTCAATTTGGTACAATTTTGCGATTGAGACGGTACAATTTAAGAATTGTCAGATCCCAACAGTGGTACAGACATATATAAACGACGGTTTTACTCTATGTTGTTCTTCCAAAATGATTTTGTTTTAATGTTGCACTTGCAAACACACATGTATAAACGTATTAGGACAGGGTTATCGTTAGACAATTTGAAAAATAATGTAACATTTCATGAAAATCTTATAAATTAAATACGGGGATATGCACAATATATTTTTTTCTAAATTTTTTTGGAATTAAAGTGTAAAAAGCGTTATAATTTATCTTGCAGACACACGTACAAAGATAGGTGAATAGTGCATTTTGCCGTTCTCTTAAAATGTGTACGTTTTTATTGTATAACGCACAGGTTCTCTCGAAAATAAATGTCAAGTGGGCGAATTTCGGCCACCGGGCGATCCTAGTATTAACACAGTGGCATTGTTTTTAGAAAAATTAACCCTATATTTTAATTTTATTGGGTCTTAATTGTCCTGTTAAAAAAATACTTAAAAATTTACAATAAGTATGCATAATATGTTCTACGAATATTTTGCAAAACAACCTGAACGAATTTTTTCCGTAAAAAATATTAAAATCTTCGTGCTTTCAGATGTTGCTGGGAGATGGAAATTTTGGCAATCATTGCTATTAGCTTGTGATTCCGAATTAGAATACATCATTACTTCTGCTTCGGTCACTGATATGCGCCCAATAAAAAATTTCCTGTTTTGCAAAGCACTAATAATAAATTTTAAAAAGTAAGAGCACATTTATGCGCTAAGCTTAAAGAGATACAGAAATGCAGTAAGGTAAGAAACAGGACAAATAAGAACCCATAAAATTAAATATTGGGTTAATTTTTCTAAAAACAATGCCATAAGATTTGTTGTAAAAATCATAATATACCATTTAGCTCAGAAATACTTAACAATGTTTTGACTTTATTGCCACTGCTTTTGTGAAAAACAAAAATATATGCTACTTTTAAATTTTCCTTTATTAAGCATTTTACATACGTTGCACAATTTTTGTTCTTAGAAGACCCCTAGTGAACATTTTAACCCTCAAAAGTGCCGTTTTTAAAAACTTTTGTTTAAAAGTTGGGAAAATTTCGGAAACCCGAGCTAAATTTCTAAACCTTTTGGCAGATTTGCTCAACCAGTAATCTACTTTTATTTTGCATTGCAACTATTGAGGCTGGTTTTTTTTTTTTTTGTTTTGTTGCACAGTGTTAATTAAAAATATGTAATACATGAATTACTTTTTAGTTTGCTCGTTTTAGTTCAAGAATTGTTTTGTTTGTTATGTTATTGTTTTTTTTTACTAATAAACTCCATATAATAAATAATTTTTTCATTTTTATTAATTGAATTGAAATTAATTAATTTTTAACAAAACTTTATTGATCGGTAAACGGTTAACCAATAACAAAATTAAACGATTACACAGGTCAACAGCAAAAAGGGCTTGAATAACCACTATATAGATTTGATGCATCATGGCTACCTATGTACAAAAATGGTAAAATTTTTCAATTCTATGCATAATTTTTTTTAAATAATTTTTAAGTAAAATTGTCAAAAATAAAAAATTAGTAAAAAAAATGGTATCTGGAAAAATTCGAAAGCGGCAAAAAGTATTAAATTTTTTTATTTGTAGTGAAGCTACATATCATGTGAATTAAAGTAGATATGGCTCATGAAAATCGATGCATGCTTTACGTTTTTATTTACAATTAATTGAAAGTATCGCATATTTACAAGCACTGTAGAAAATGGTATAATGAAAATGCAGAACACAGAAACACATGTGCATTTTACGACCCGGATTTTGGCAAATCCCCTTTACATGTAGAAAATTGTTTGGAAAAAACCCTTTATGGCATTTTTATAATTTTCAGAATTAAAAAAAATAAGTAATAAACGAAAGGTTGTTTAATTTTAACTATTGCGGTAGCAAACAAATAAACGCTCATAAATGTGCGTGCACGCTGGAATGCTCTTTTTTCCGTTGACTACCTGTAGCGGACGAATTTTTTGCATAAAATTTCTTAATGTTTTTTATGATTCTTGTTTCATTTTTAAGGATTGCGGTAGCAAACTAATACACGATCATAAAAGTGCGTACACGCTGAATTGCTCTTGTTTCCTTTGGCTACCTGTAACGGATGATATTTTGCATACAATTCCTTAATATTTTTTATGATTCTTGGGAATAAGGAACAAATTTGCAGCACACACAAACTGTACCCAAATAAAGGGTTACCCCAAATTATAGTATCAGTAATTATAATAGCTCCTTGAGCCATTTTATTTTATTCAAGAAGTGTTTGCGATTACGGAAACATCATTTTATCCCTACATAAAGAGTCATTCAGCTTACAAGTTTAAAACCATTTACAAGTATTAATAAAAATGAGCAAAAAGCCAGAACATTTTTATGTAAAAACAATCCGGATTCATTTTGTTATGTGTGCGGCCAATATATCACCGAGAAAAAGCGGAACTGCTTCTTAACTTCATTGCAAAAGTCATATGAAGATTATTATAATAAATCCACACAATTGTAACCAGGGGCCTTATTCTGGCATTCGTGATCGAGTACTTTCTCGATTCGAAAGCAATTTTATATCAGTCAATACTGAACGAATCAAAAAAGTATTGTGAAACTCAAATGAATGCTTTACTATAACGAAAAAATAATTCTAATTCGTTCAGTATTGACTGAAATAATTAGATATTAAATTGCTTTCGAATCGAGAAAGTACTCGATCGCGAATGCCAGAATTTGGCCCCTGCATTGGACACCGAGTACTATATGTATTTCATGTCGACTGAATTTATCTATGAGGTTTTCTAACGTAAGTAAGTATAGGTTAATACATTTGGAATATTTTACCCTGAAAGTATTTCTTAATTAAATTTTAAATTTTTCATATTCGCTATTCAACTTTTTTTTATTTTACAGACGACACTTGGAAACTTCAAAGCCTATGCTATGGAGAGAAACAGCGAGCTACGAATCCGATTGTTTTTTTTTGTTTTTTTTGTTTAAGTACAAAAACCGGCTTCGGAAAACATATGCGATGGTCTTACCCCACGAGGTCTGCTGATGGGTTTACACTTGCAGTTCTACATTCACGGTTAATTAATCGAGAGATTAACAGATTAAAGCAAAAGCCCGATTAAATGAATACTCTACTTAAAACGATGGCGATAGCAGTTTTTCCAAAAAATTTTTGAGATTTTGGACGAGTTATTGTCAAAAAATCGATATTTTTACGCGTTAATTTTTAAGGTTTTTTAGTAGGTATGTAAAAAAAATTCGCCGATTTCAGTTCTTTTTTCGATTTTTTACTCTTTTTTTTAAGGATCTAAACCAATTTTTATGTATTTTCTAGCTCATTTCTAAAAAAATTCGCACGGTAAAGGCGAAAAAAAAAATATTTTGAACGAGTTTTGGTCAAAAATTGTATTTCTTTCGATTTTTCATAAGCGAAACTCAATATTAGCATTAATTTGACAAATAAAAAATTATTTCAATCATTTAACAGTTGTTAACGTAAATTTTATGTAAAAACACCATTAATACTCAATTTAAGTTTTTGTTTGAATCGGCTAGCTAACGTAGTTGCCATGATCCCTTTTCAATTCTTATTAATTCGGATCGTCTAGCGGTGGATCTTCATTTTCGTCATCATAAAAATAAGTTTTCAAATGTTTATATGGTATGCTTCTTGAATACTATACAAAGAGGTGACACGAAATTGTAAAAACAAATAAGAAAGTATAGTCGGTCAATCCCGACGCATGGGCAATCATGGACCCGCCTGAACAAAATTATGTTATGAAGTTTAAATTCATGAAAAAGTTCTTTGTACCGAATATTATTTAAGACTAGTTTCACAAGTCCTACGTATTCCATAATACTTTGTGAGATAGAAATCCAATGAGTTTTGTTGCGACTGTCAAAAAATCTAATGTAACATTACAGTTTGTAGGTTCACTATCATACATAAACATGATTTTATTAAAATACAACCCTGATCAAATAAAAAGTACTTTTGTTTAGAAAAATTTCAACTATTAAGTCGTATGGGATGTCAAATTTTTTTCTTAATACTTGTCACTTTCATAACACATGCACACTATAACACTTTTACGTATTGCTTGATTTTTTTAACATTTATTAATAGAAAGTATAATGGTGTAAACTAGCCTTTTCATATATTCATTGAGTGCCTCGGTAGGCTAGCTGGTAGTGAGCTTGCGGGTTTGATTCCCGCCAGAGACTCTGGTTTCTTTCCTGCAGACAAGCTTAGAGCTTCGCGGGATTAGCTTAGGGAATTAAAAAATAAAAAAATAAAAAAAATATATATGAGAATTTAGGATTGGGGTTTATATGGGACCTTTTGTTATTTTGGACCTACCATGACAACACTTTGTCATGACATAGTATAATTTTATTCTATATTATAATTTTTATTTTAGAAGGAAGTAATAGCATTAAAAGCTCTTTTTCGGGAGTAGTATTTGTATGGGAGCTATGGTCAAATATGGACTGATTTCAAAAAAATTTGGTTAGATGATTTTGACTGCAATAAAATAAGTTTGGGTCTAATTTAATCTAAATACCAACATACTAAGATGTTTTATGGGCACAAAGACCTTGTTTAGAAATAAGCTTGTATGGGGGTAAAGGAAGCAATAGGCTCGGTCCTTGAAAATTAGAAACTATGTACAAAAGCTGTCTTTGCAACTGATTTTGGAATTTTTTACATGTCACTTTTTTATCTCTGTGTGTACTCTGTGCTCTTACCGTGTTCCAGATATAAAGAAATCCATTTGTGCTACGCCACTTATCAATAACTAAGCTAGTTGTACTAAATATGGACAATTTTACTTTTACATATTAAAGAAATCTATTTTGCTCCACGCGCACTTCTCCAATTCTACCCATTTTTGTGTCAGATGTTGTGCATTAATAACTTAGCTTTTTGTACCAAAAATGGAATAAATGGATATAAGAAACACATTTTTCGCCACCCCCAATTTCAATATTTTAATAGTTATTCTACTATTTGAGGCGGAAACGAATTTCAACAAATCAGAGTTCATTCAAATCGGCACAGCCGTTGTCGTGTTATAAGTGGTGCAACTAACAAGATTTTTTTTTTTTGCGAAGTTTTCCAAAATTTCAAAATTTGTAATATCTATTCTCATATTCGGGGCGAATAGTTTTTTTTTTCAAGTTTTTGATTTTTTTTGCGAAATTTTGGAAAAATTACAAATTCTGGACAATCATAAACCAAACAAGTCATACTTCATCTTAAGCGGTCCAGCCGTTCTTGAGTTATAATTGGTGTAACACACTTCGTTTTTTGTATAAAGATTGCAAAAAAAATAAATAATGAACCGGCTTTTAACTAAATGTGTATTGTTGTAAAATTAAAAATACAAAAAAAGAAATGCTGCATGGACCATGGCTAGAGCATATCTCTTGGTAAGCAGTTTGTTTGTTTTCTGCGCGCTTATATTTTTTCTTTTTCTTAGTTAAAGCACAGTGCGGTGGAAAATTCCGTATTTTATAGCAATATTACATGCTAAAAAATTGCTTTTGGTCATTTCAACAATTTGATTTTCTAATACATACAGCGGATATTTTTTCATTTTAGATTTTTTTAAAAAATGGCAATAAAAGCGTTTGAAGGTAACGTATTTGTTTTGGTTTGCTTTAGTGATTACACAAGGGAACGAAATTAAACTTTTTTGTGGTGATTGGGAGTTTGATACAATTTTTTACTAATTTGAGGTCGCTGATTTCAAATCTAATCTTCGTTTTTTTCCATCAGCTCGCATTTTTAAGTTACAGGTACGAATCGAATTTTTGACTTTTTACAAAAATTAAAAGTTCAAAAAATCATAACTTTACTCTTCATCGAGCGATTTTCAAAATTTCATCCAAAAAGGGCTGAGCAATGGTTGTTTACGTAAAAAAAAAAACAAACAAAAATTTAAATTTTGTATATAAAAAATCATGAAAAATCCAAAACGGGGAAAAGTTAAAGTCTTATTACTTTTACGTAAAGTCACGTAACCTATGAACAAAATGAGACATAGATCATAAAAACGCGTTTCGCTTTTAACCACAATTAAGTGAAGTTACCTCATTTTAAGTGTAGGAAAAAACGTTTATAAATAGAACAGCAGCAAACACACAAATATTAAAAAATTGCAATATAATTTATTAAGCTTGAGGTTTTTTTGTTTTATATAAAAAATTAAATAACATTTATTTATTAGTTCCAATATTTCGATACAGCAATGTGTATCATCGTCAGGGAAATAATTAAACAATTAAAATAACGTTCACAAAATAATGAAAAAATAATAACAATTGTCACATAGGAAAAATTATTTACAATTAGAAAAAATTTTTTGAACAAATAATCTATTACATTCTAAAAAATTTTAAATTTTAATTTCCTGTTTTGTTTTTATACACTAAATGTCTATAATTTTGTGCTACATTTTCCGTGTCCGATTTAAAATTAATTCTTAACAATTCTGGTACTTTAATGATTTGCAACATTTCTAGCATTAAACGTCGTTTATAATTTTTTTTTTCTGTGTTTAAAACTGATACATTCTCAAAGTCCGGAGAGTGATTTAAACTGGCACAGTGGGCTGTTAATGCTGTTTTTTGTGATGAAATATCCCTAAACTTTTGATTTGATTTGTGACCCGAAATTCTAGTTTTCAGTTTGTTCTTTGTCGTACCTACATATACTTTGTTGCATTGTCCATTATCATTTCCCTTACAAGGTATTTTATAAACTACATTTGACATTTCTAACTTGTGTACTTTATCCTTAGTCCTAGTGAATAATTTACCAACTGTATTATATGATTTATGTGCTATTTTACATGTCCTTGTGTCGAATATTTTTGACTTTTCTAAACGTTCCGATATTTTAGGAATATATGTAAGTGATTTGTAAATTTTTGGTTCTGCCATTATATTCAAGTTGTTTGTCCTATGGTAATTGTATTTTCCTATTAAATTTGATATCAGTCCCATTGGAAAACAATTATCCCTCAAAATATCCCTAATTATTTTTAAATTCCTGTTATGAAATTCTAAGTCACTTAATTTCAGTACTCTTTCTATAAGATTTTTTGCCGTATTAATTATAACCCTCTTTGGATGCTTGGAGAAATAATTAATAATTCTACCAGAAGAAGTTGGTTTTTGGTACCAATCCATTAATAATTTATTCCTTTTTCTTATTAACAAAGTATCCAAATATGGAAGTTTTAAGTTACACTCTTTCTCAATAGTAAATCTTATGTCCGGATGAAATGAGTTAAAAGTTTCCAAAACATTTTCTATTTCTGATTCTTCAATAATGCAAAATAAATCATCAACATATTTTGTCATTATTTTTGGTTTTATAGTCAATTTTGCAATACAAGTATCTAATAAACTCTCCATAACTATATCCGCTATAATTGGTGATGCTGGTGATCCCATTGGAAGTCCCTTTTGTTGTACATATGTTATTATCCAATTGAAAATATCTATTATCTATTATACAGAATCTAAGAATACGTAAAAGCAGTTCCCTTTCAATTTTTGTAAATTCTTTAATTATATTCCATTTTTCCTCTATTACATCGGGTGTTTTTTTCAGTGGTATAGAACTTCGAATTGAAATAAAACACAAGAAAATCGTTTTAATGACCATCAATTTGGCTTTATTGGAAGGATAATTTTATGCCATTAATGTTTAAATATGATATCAGGCATGTGGCCGCCGCGGCTGGCTCGAATAAAGCCAATTCTACAGGTCCAATTTTCAACCACTTTTTCGAGCATATGGGGCCGTATGTCGACAATAACGCCACGAATGTTGGCTTCCAATTCCCCTAACGTTTCTGGTTTGTTGGCGTAGACGAGCGACTTCACATATCCCCAAAGAAAATAATCCAATGGTGTCAAATCACACGATCTTGGTGGCCAATTGACAGGTCCATTCCGCGAAATTATGCGCTCATCGAATGTTTCCTTCAATAAATCGATTGTGGCGTGCGCTGTGTGGCATGTAGCGCCGTCTTGTTGGAACCACAACTCATCCACATTCATGCCATCCAATTCGGGAACAAAATAGTCGGTTATCATGGCTCTATACCGGTCTCCATTAACGGTAACTGCCTCTCCAGCATTATTTCGGAAGAAGTATGGCCCAATGACTCCACCAGCCCATAGAGCACACCAAACAGTCAGTTTTTGTGGATGTAATGGCGTCTCAAGGGTCTCATGTGGATTCTCTTCACTCCAAATGCGGCAATTTTGCTTCTTGACGTAGCCATTCAACCAAAAATGAGCCTCATCACTGAACAAAATTTTGCGATGAAAATCAGCATCGAGATCAATCTCATTTTCGGCCCATACACCAAAATCACGACGCATTGCATGGTCTCGCGGCTTTAATTCTTGCACAAGCTGTATCTTGTAAGGTCGCAAGCCAAGATCTTTGCGCAAAATCTTCCATAAAGTTGATGGACAAAGCTCCAATTGCTGTGCACGGTGGCGAATCGATTCATTCGGGTCCTCTTCAACACTTTGCTCTACAGCGGCAATTGTTTCTTCGGTGCGCACTGTTCGACGTCTCTGCGGATGCGTATTATCACATAGAGTAGACGTAGTGCGAAAACGATCCATGGTTAACCGAATTAATTGCTCTGATGGACGATTATGTCGACCATAAAATGGACGGAGCTTGCGGTAAACTTCGCGAACTGAACCGTTATTTTCGAAATAAATTTGCACGATTTGCAAGCGTTGTTCTTTTGTCAACCTGTTCATGATGAAATGGCAGACCAAACTGAACATAAATGACATTAGAGTTGCCAGATTTGACCACAAAATGCCAGTTTTATCTCTATTCGAAAAACAAACCTGTAAAAAAACACCCGATATCTATAGCAAGATCTATTGGTATACTCGGAAATAATGAAATCACGTCAAATGAAACCAATTTTTCATTGTAAAGTAACCTAACATGTCTTATTTTATTCTTAAATTGAAGAGAATCCTTCACATTATATTCAGAATTTATTGTTACATTCTTAAGAATTGTTGTAATATATTTACAAAGGTCATATGATGGAGAATTGATACTTGAGCAAATTGGTCGCAATGGATATTCTCTCTTATGAATTTTAGGAACTCCATACAATCTCGGAGCAATTGCCACGTTTGTTTTTAGTCTGTTCCTCTCTGTAGATGTGATTATGTTTTTATTAAAAAGTTCTTGAATAATATCATTATTCATCTTTTGTAATTTGTTTGTGGGATCCTTATTTAATCTTCTATATGTCAAATTATCCTGCACAATACTATTAATCCTCATATCATAATCACATTTGTCCATAGCTACTGTAGTATAACCCTTATCCGCATTTAATATAAGAATATCCTTATTAAGTCTTAAAAATTTTTTTGTATCTTCTACTTTTTCCAGAATGAATTTGTCTCTATTATTCAGTCTAATTCCATTAATATAATTATCAACATTTGTTGTAGCACAAAATTATAGACATTTAGTGTATAAAAACAAAACAGGAAATTAAAATTTAAAATTTTTTAGAATGTAATAGATTATTTGTTTAAAAAATTTTTTCTAATTGTAAATAATTTTTCCTATGTGACAATTGTTATTATTTTTTCATTATTTTGTGAACGTTATTTTAATTGTTTAATTATTTCCCTGACGATGATACACATTGCTGTATCGAAATATTGGAACTAATAAATAAATGTTATTTAATTTTTTATATAAAACAAAAAAACCTCAAGCTTAATAAATTATATTGCAATTTAATAATAAAGGTTAAATAAAATAAAATTTATAATATTAAAAAATGTTATTTTTGTATGGAAATCGCAATTTTTATTAATTAAGTTTTCTCAGTAAATTCTAAATAAAATAAAAAATTGTGCACCGATTACAATGAAATAAAACTAATTCGTTTCGAAATATATTTAACTAAATGTTTTGGATCCAAAACTGTAATTTGTGTCGTACAGTGTTTTTTATGAATTTTTAAAAAACAAAAATTTTCTTCTTTTTAAAATTGTTCTTTTTTTAAAACTTGAACAATACTCTGAAACTACTGAGAAAATTAAAATCCAATGTAAGCACGGCTTAAAGATAATATCGTTGATGAATTTTGATTCTTTTTATTTTAATATGGTGAACCGTTTTCAAGTTATTCCAATAAACGTTGAGCTGACATTCTGTTCTTAATTAACAAAAACATTGTTCCCTTGTGTTACTTAAGCAACACAAACAACTGAATAAATTTTCAAATTTAATTTTATGGACAATTACGTCTATTATTTTAATTTTACCCAGCTAGCATAGGCTGTTTGTTAGACGATTATGTTTAATAAACAACTCCTAAAAGAATCTTCTGATGATTATCTGACGATTAACAAAAACAAAAAATTCAAATTTTTTTTTATTTATTACTTTTTTTATAAATTTTTTGACACGCTCGTCTTTTAATCTTGGAATGAACCTTTTGCGACTCTCTGTAAGAGTCATATAACAATAACTAAATAAGAGCGTTTTTGAAATATGAAAATTCTATTGTCAATACAATTTCAATAAAACAAACCGACCTAAGGATCTGTAAAAAAGGATTTTCCGACAGGAAAGTGTTTGCTTTCGCAACCTTAAAGGTTTGTTTCATGTAAATTGGAAGAAAATTCGAAGTCTTAACATGAAAAAGACGCGTGATGCCCCTTTTTAGGTAGCTCAGTTATACGGCTGAGCATTTCACGAGTTGTAAAATAATCCCTACATGAGTCTCATACGACTCTTGGCATGCTTTTTAAAAGACTCGTTAGATAATCTCCAAATACATCACAAACGATTCCCTTTACGATTAATATAAGCGTCTTTCGCTGCGTTATAGAAGAATCTCTCATACGAATCAGCACGTGTAACAGTTTCTCCCGTGCTAGGAATCGTCTACAATTATAAAATGAGCTCGTCGACGATCAAAAACACTCTTTGTGAGATTCCCAATAGACTCCTAGACGATTGAAAATGCTAGCTGGGTAATTTTAGAATTACATATACATATAGAATAAAACCAAGGTATATTAACTTGATCAAACTAATAGGGTTGTAGTTAATTATAACATTTGATTTGCATTTAATATTAATTTATTTATTATTCTACACTGAAAATAAAGCGATTCCCACGACAATTGGGTCTACGTACTGGAACGACTCGGAGCATCAATTGCACCGACCAAAGATTGTCAACCCAGCAACAGCAGCACAATTCGACAAAAACAACTTTTCCCCATTTTTTATGTTGCCAAAATGAAGAAGTTAAAAATAAAATTAACAAAATCTTAGGTTTTACTTTTGAATTTGTAAAATATCTTTATACACCATATAAAAAATATTGTATTGAAAAGTTGGCTTTTAAACATTTAATTAGTTTTATTTAATGGGTTTTTTAATAAAATTTGATTCTCATTTACCCACAATTGCTCGCCAGTGTAGATAAAAGATGACTAATTAAGAAACCAAAAACATATAAAATGTGCAATTGTATGTATTTTAAATTAATTATGTATAAAGTATGAAATTAATGAATTTGCAAAAAAAAGTGGATTACTTACCCATTTTTTAAAATTTTTTAAATGGTTAAAGCCGAGGATATATTGAATTTATAAACATTGTTAAAAATATGTTTGTTAATATAATAAATATATAACATAAATAAGATAATAAAGAGATAATAATGAATTAATAAATATATTGTTGGGGAGAAATATAGAAAGTATTAATGACGTTTTTGTAATTTTTAATCAGATTTGGTTAGTTATAGTTACAACTTGGTTGATTCTTGTTTGTTTTATTTTTATTTTTTATTTTTTATATGCTAAAAAAACTTTTTTGTTTTTAATATTTTGTACATTTTTTTAGATTTATAACAAATGATTGTTTGCGTAAAAATTACTTTTTATAAAGTATTTTTCAAAATGTTAAAGTAAATGAAAATTTATTAATTATTTCTCTTCTTTTTTCTTTCTTTTTCGTAAGAATTCCTGTTGGTATATGTTTGATATATTTCATTTTATTTTGTTAATTGAAAAAAAAAATGCAGAAAAAGTAGAGAATAAAAATATGAAGCAATTGATAAAGAAGAAAGAATTCGTTTAACAATTGTTTGTCATTAAAAAGTTTAAGATTTTTAAATAAAAAAAAATAAAGAATCAATCAAATAAATAAATTACAAAAATCAAAAACTCAAAATAAACACTAATAAGTACAAAAATTATAAATCTAGATTGTATTTTTATATCATTATAACAACAAAAGAATACAGAAAAACTAAAAACTTTAATTGGCCTAGAAAATCTAAGATTACGAGATGTGTGGAAGGATTTTTCTTAAGTCTTACCTTTCTTTTTTGCGCTTTTTCGATTTCTTTTTTTTGTCTCTTTTGCGTCCAGGACTTGCTGAACTAAAAAAAGGAAATCCCATTTATATGATAGTCATATACATACAACTTTTTTTATTAATTATAAATTACCTCTCACGGGTTTTTTTCTTTTTCTTCTTTTTAGAGTGATCACCATTATCAGCTGCACTACCGCCTATCCCACCTGGGGAGACATTACGCTCAATGGATGGTGTACGTACCAATGTATAACGTTTCGATGATTCTTTTTCTTTTGCCGCCGTAGCGGCTTTGTGATCACGTTGGTTGTCCAGTTCTTTTTGTAATGCCAAACTTTTCGTCAAATCTTCCTTAGCTTTTCGATCTGAATCAAAACTGGAACCTTCAACAAAGTATTCGGAAATATTAAAAGCTTCTCGTAATTTAGCGTTTTTTTCTTGCTGAGCTTCGGCTAATTGATGGGTATCGCGTACTCTGTAAAATCAATTTAAAATAACTTATTTTTTAGCTTATTTAAAAGAAGTTTTTAATTAAATAAAAAAAGGAAATTTTTCACAACGATTTAAGTTAATTTTTTTTTTATAATAGATTGAACTATACAAAAGACACTATTTTATGTGTTGTATTAATATTAAAAATCACTTTAAAAGGTAATTTTGTTGAAAACAGTTCCCGCACCGAATGCAGTTGGTAAACCTCCCCAAAGAACTTTTATTTTTTCTCATATATGTACTAGTGCTGGGATACTATCGATATTTTCCACTATCAATATTTATCGATAGTTAAGATTTCATTATCGATATATCGATATTACTATCGACTGAATGTTTGTACTTGTGCAGGAAAACTTTAACTAGTTTTTATCAGGCTACATTCGTTGTTTTTATCACTTTATTGAAGATGACAGTTTTTTAAAAATTGATAAGTACCTTTCTTAAGGAACCGAAGAAGCAGGGACTGACTATAAAATATTCAATTGCAACTTTAAATAATTTTTTAAATGGGTTTTGATTCCCAACCCAAAAATGTAATCAATCTAGCGGACTTATCCTGTAATGGTCGTTCATTGTTTTGTCCTTTGCTAGCAATTGCATTTGGATTTGCATTTTTTTTACAACATTACAAAAATATTTGACATTTTAGTCCCTATATAAACATGTACAAATTTCGACTTAGTAATTAGTACCTAGTAAAAAGCACAGCTAAGCAATCCATACCACTTGCCATTCCTGTTGTTTGTATTCATTGCTGTAATTCAGCGGGAATTAATAATAGCAAGTAAAAATTTGCGGCAAAAAACTGTGTGTGTATAGTTGCTGTTAGATGTCTTCATAGCTGTATTTTAAATAATAATACAGTAATTTTGACTTAGCTGCACAATCTCCTTTGCACGATTTTTTGTGCAGGTAAATCAAAAATGCAGCTATCTTAAATGTATTTAGCTGCCTTAATGTGCAGGTACGCAATTGTGGTTACCTGCATAAAAGTGCAGCTAAAGTAAAGTGTTTGAAAGAGAAGTAACAACGTTTTTATTAATAAATTGTAGACATTTGTTACGCATTTTTATAATGAACGAGCTAGCCAAATTGGTAACAATAAAGTGTGGAACAGAAAAGCCGCTGTTGTACAACGTTAAGAATAGCGCTGCAAGCTGTCAAAAGTTAAAAACGGCTGTTTTAAAGTAGTGTCAACAGAATACGTAGATGTAGTAGTCGTTGCCGTTGAAGCGCAAAATTCGAAATTTTGAACTTTGTTGCGCTGCAGAGCATTCATCAGCTTCAAATACTACTACAACTACTTTATTCGGTTCCAGGCCTAGGATTTGCTATTCCTTTCATATAGTCGTGGTAAAGTTTCTGTAACCACAACCCATATGCATAAATGTAAATATATGCAAACAAAATAAATTAATTATAATGATACCAACTTGACTTGTTTGCGATTTTTAATTTTATAAACTGCTAAAATTGGATATTTATGTGAAAATGTGGCCACCATATTTTTTCATGTGTGCAGCTAACTTTGATGTTTTATATGAAAATATTTTAAAGCTGCCCAAAAATACGAAAAATGTGCAGGTATCCAAAATGCACGTAAACAAGGATTTTGAAGAATAATTACAGAAAATATGTATTTTGGGCAGTTAAGTCAAAGTGCAGCTAACTTGAATTTTTTGTATGAAAATAATTTTAAAATGCCAAAAACTTTGGGCACTTATCTTAAATGTGCAGGTAAAGAAAGTGCACTTAAAAAAGGAATTTGTATGGAATTATAAAGAATAATGCCAAAAATTATCAATTTTGTGCAGCTAAGTCAAAAGTGCACGTAAATAAAAGGCAGTTAAGTCAAAACTACTGTATCGATATTGATATTTTTCCTATCGATATTTTCGATATTTTAAGACTATCGATAATATCGATAGTACTATCGATAGTTTCCCAGCACTAATATGTACTAGTCTTTAGCCCGCTATTTCGTTAGCGTCTTCCTTTTTTTCGTTGACATATTTATATGCCAAAGTTTATTGGCGATTTCTTTTCTGAGAAAAATATGTTACAGTATGTACATGTAACATTTTCTAATGTTACCCTATAATCACTCGAAGTGTTACATGTTGTGCAATTTCAATAGAACACAATTAATGCTTTTTTTACAACTATTACACTTTCATCATTAATGTACCAGCAATTTTTTTACAAAATTATGAGTATGAATTATGACAAACAAAATAAAACATTGGCTGTACAAACAAAGTAGTAAGCATGGTGAAATAAACAGGTGGCAGCACTAGGCCAGATGACGATTTTTTGCTCTTGCATTGTTTGTCTAGGTTTATGTCAAAGTTTTGTTTATGTTTACAAAAAGTCCACGTTTTGTGCTGTGATTATTGTATTTTATTAAAGTTTTTGATAATTTTAAATTATCAAAAGCAACGAAGCAACGTATTGAGTACATGGGTAGTCGTGAGTACAATGGTTTATCGCCAAATTTGAAAAATATAAATAGCATTTCTGTACTTAAAACTAGTTTAAAAAATTATTTGCTTCAAAATATAAAGGAACTTTTAATGTAATTCTAATTCATATTGAATGTTAAAATATTATTCTTCTTCTGATTTAAATATTTATTTATTTTTTTTTCTGTTTAAAATACAGTTATTGTTAACTAGAAATTATTTCATAAGTTATGCAATATATTATTGCCAACTCGCCTCTAAAATGCCTTCAAGGCGCTGAGGCACTTACATTGCACTGAATTTTTTGAAAAATAAATGAATTAATAAAAAGAAAAAAAAAAAAAGATATTGACCATAAATTAATAAAAATTGGCTAAAAATTTATTTATTTCATCACTTCGGGTGCACGCTTTGATTTTTGTTTAATGTATTTTTTGACGTTAACGGTGATGTAATTTCCATTTTTGTTGTATTTGTTGCCTTAACGATGCCACCTGCTTATTCCACTGTGGCAGCAATGCTGCACGAGGTCAATCCTGCATTACACATAAAATATTTTAATCTGGTAACCCTTAGAATTCAGCTAAAAAAGGCTGCAACAAAAAGTGGCACCACTAACATTGTTATTTTAGTTTAAGTCTCGATTCTTCTTTCATATAGCAACAGACGCTGAAGTCTTACTTTTGTTAAAATAAAAAGTCATTAAAAATACAGAAATCTACGTTTCATTATTTAACATATCACTGAAAAAGTAGTAAACCACATTGGTGACCCCGAGTGTTATGGAGAAAAAAGAAAAATCTGACGAAGATTTTCATGATTCTCTGGACAACATGAGCGAGACAAAAGAAAATGCAGCATCGAGTGCAAATGGTGTTCGTGAAGTTTTTAGGGTGGGCGTCAAGCCACCGACATTTTGTAAAGAGCAACCGGACATTTATTTCATACAAATGGAATCACAGTTTGCCGTTGCCGGAATCAAAGTCGATGAAACAATGTACCACCATGTTATTTCATCATTGGAACCACAATATTTAATTCAAGTTGCAGACATTATACGCAACCCACCACCCGGTGAAAAATATGATGCCATAAAGAAATCTTTGATTGCTGAATATACTGATTCAGACCATCGTAAATTAAGAAAATTAATTAAGGAAATTGAACTTGGTGATCTTAAGCCTTCTCAGCTTTTGAAAAGAATGAAGGACTTAGCTGGCGACAAAATATCTGACGACGCATTAAAATCATTGTGGATGGAACGTTTGCCAGAGACGGTTCGCTCTGTTGTGACCATTGTTGATGGTAATTCTTCACAAATGGCTCTACAAGCCGATAAGTTAATGGAGGTGCAAAACTACCCTAGTATATCAACTGTTCAACATGATTCAACTTTAAGAGCAGAAATAGAGGAACTTCGTAATCAAATTAAAGACATGCGTGCCAGTCAAAATGACAGAGGCCGTTCAAATGACCGAGGTTATCAGCATAACCGCGGTAATTCAAGAACAAAGGTACGCTTTCCTTTTTGCAGATTTCATTACAGGTTTGGCGACAAGGCTCGTAGATGTGAGGAACCTTGCCAATTTAAAAATCTCAAGCCGGAAAACTAACTCCTGCTCTGTCATCGGCGGCAAACAGAGTGGAAACTGCAGAAAACCGTCGCTTATTCGTAACGGACCAAAAAACCAAACTGCGATACTTAATCGACACCGGCGCAGATTTCTCGGTTTTGCCACCTACAAATCGTGACGTACCACATTCATACAATTTATACGCAGCAAATGGTACGCCAATAAAAACATATGGTACGAAAATCATTTCAGTCGACTTTGGCCTACGAAGAAAAATGGACTGGGAATTTCTCATTGCCGACGTTACCAAACCCATTATAGGCGTTGATTTTTTACATGAATTTGATCTTTTAGTGGACGTTCGTAAGAAAAAGTTAATTGATAACAAGACAAAACTCATGGTAAATATAATTTTTTACAAAAGCTGCCATGAACAGATTCACACAATTTCGCCAGCTGAAGATGGCTGGGTGAAACAACTATTAGATCAATACCAGGATTTAACACAACCATTTAAGTACACAGCAAATTCTGAAAATTCTAAAGTTAACCACCATATCGTAACTGAGGGACCGCCAATATTTTCAAGCCTAGGCGACTCAATCCCGAGAAACTGGCCCTCGCAAAGAGGGAATTTGAATATATGCTAAAGCAAGGCATTTGCAGTCCGAGCAGCAGCCAGTGGTCAAGTCCACTACACATGGCACCGAAGAAAACGCCAGGTGAGTGGCGACCATGCGGCGACTACAGGCGATTGAATACGGTGACCAAACCAGACAGGTACCCCATCCCTCATGTCCATGACATTTCACAAATGTTGCACAACAAGTCCATATTTACAACCCTCGATTTGGAGCGGGCTTATCATCAGGTACCCATTGCACCAGAAGATCGTGAAAAGACAGCCATAGTTACACCGTTTGGTTTATACCAATTTAACGTTATGACATTTGGTCTCCGGAATGCCAGCCAAACTTTTCAACGATATATGGATCAAATTTTTCGTGATTTGGATTTCGTGATCGTATACATTGACGACATATGCGTAGCATCATCGGGTGAAGAAGAACATGTCCAACATTTGAATATCGTTTTTGATCGTCTTCGGCAGCAAGGCCTAAAAATAAAAGTTTCAAAATATGTCTTCGGGCAAAATGAAATAAATTTTTTGGGCCACCATATAACAAAAGATGGCGTATCACCTACGAGAGAAAAAGTTGAAGCAATTTTAAATTTTAATAAACCAACACTCACATGTGATTTAAGACGATTTATAGCACTGTTGAATTTTTACAGACGTTTTCTTCCAAATGCGGCATATAAACAAGGTAAGCTACAAAAACCAACAAGAAAAATGATAGAACACCAATTAAGTGGGATGATGATGCAACAAAAGCGTTTGAAGAATGTAGAAACAGCCTCGCTGAAGCAGCTCTATTAGTTCATCCCTCCTTAAATGCAAAATTGGTTCTCCATGTTGATGCCAGCAACTTCTGTGTTGGTGCAGCAATTCATGAGGTAGTAGGTCGTACTCTTCGACCCCTTGGTTTTTTCTCGAAGAGGATGTCTGATACTCAAAAAAGGTACAGCACGTTTGATAGAGAGCTACTGGCAGTCTACCAAGCAGTAAAATATTTTAAACACATGATTGATGGTCGTGATTGTACAATTTTAACGGACCACAAACCACTTACGTTCGCTTTTCAACAAAATCCGGAAAAGGCTACCCCTAAACAAATACGCCAACTTAGCTTCATTAGTGAATATACAACCAACATTCAACACATTTCTGGCAGAGACAACGTCGTTGCCGACACATTGTCGCGGATCGAGGCCATGTTTAACGCCGACCAGGTAAATTTTGAGGAGCTTGCATTAAGCCAACAAAATGATGATGAATTAAGAGATGCCGAACAAAATTCGTCACTACAGTTAAAACAAATACAGCTACCAAATTCCCAAGTGTCGTTATGGTGCGATGTTTCAACAGCAAAAGTCCGTCCTTATATTACTCCATCATTCAGAAGACAAATATTTAATTCAATCCACAGTATATCACATTCTGGAAAACGTTCAACAGTAAAGCTGATCACCGAACGGTTCGTCTGGAAAAATATGAAAAATGACATCACCAAAATGGTTAATTCCTGCCTTGAATGCCAAAAAACTAAGATAAATAAACATAATCGAAGCGCTTTACAACAATTTAATGTCCCAGATCAACGGTTTCGACATGTAAATATTGACTTAGCGGGACCGTTGCCGATATCGGATGACTTCAGATACGCTTTGACCTGTATAGACCGATTTAGTCGTTGGCCAGTCGCTATCCCTATTAAGGACATAACAGCAGAAACTGTGGCACGAGCATTTTTAAGCGGATGGATATCGCAATATGGTATGCCAAGCGCCATAACGACAGACCAGGGTAGACAATTCGAGTCGAAATTATTCAAGGAGCTAACTCACCTGACTGGTTCAAAACATCTTCGTACAACCGCTTACCACCCACAGGCAAATGGCCTGGTGGAGCGCATGCACCGTACTCTTAAATCTGCTATTAAGTGCCATACATCTACAAATTGGACTGATAGTTTGCCAATAGTATTGTTGGGACTGAGAACAACTTTCAAACCAGATTTAAATGCATCAGCAGCTGAAATGATATACGGATCCACAATCAGATTACCGGGTGAATTTTTTGAAAAACCAACAGAAGAATATGTTGAAAGTGATTTTGTAAAAAATCTTCGTAACGTTATTGGCAATCTAAAACCAGTTCCAACGTCAAACCACTCATCGCAAAATGTTTTTATACAAAAGGAACTTGCAACCTGCACTCATGTTTTCCTACGGGACGATACAGTTCGCGCACCATTGAAAGCACCCTACGACGGTCCTTATGAAGTCATAAATCGAAATGATAAAAATTTTGACATCAGAATAGGTGCTAAAATCGTAAAAGTAAACAAAGACAGAGTCGAGGCGGCATTTATACTCAACGAAAACCGGCAAAATCTTTCGGAAAACATTCCAGTTCAACATCAATCATCATCTGATACTGATGTTCAAATTGTTCCGGTAAATCAAACACAAATCGAAACACCAGTACAGCAGCAACCTGCGGGGAGTGTATATGTACCTCCGGAAACATCACGTTCAGGTAGAACAATTAACATACCGAAAAGATTCGTACAATTTGTTGCATAGCAACCATATTGAAAGGGGAGTGATGTGGCAGCAATGCTGCACGAGGTCAATCCTGCATTACACATAAAATATTTTAATCTGGTAACCCTTAGAATTCAGCTAAAAAAGGCTGCAACAAAAAGTGGCACCACTAACATTGTTATTTTAGTTTTAGTCTCGATTCTTCTTTCATATAGCAACAGACGCTGAAGTCTTACTTTTGTTAAAATAAAAAGTCATTAAAAATACAGAAATCTACGTTTCATTATTGATCGGTTACACTGAAAAAGTAATAAACCACACCACCATGGTAGTAAGTACCAAAGTTGTAAAACAGGGCAGTATGAACACCTTAAAAAAGAGTAAAATGTGCAACATGTTTTGCATGTTTTTAATCAACATATTCACAAAAGAACTTGAACATTTTTCCCACAGTTGTATTTTTTGTACAAACGAACACAAACATGTAGAACATGTAACATTAATGCAACATATTTCTCAGAAAAGAAATCGCCATATGTCTCTAGGTGTTAACAAAAAAGTAATAACATTTTTCATCTAATAGGTTCTCATTCACTCAGCACCCTGCACCCTGCAATTTTATGTTTTTTAAGCTATGTTCACAGCTAGCAAATATTCACGTAAACGCTAGTTTTATTAAAAAATTGTTTGCTTTTGAATAAAGTTTGCTAGATCAAACAAACATCATTAAACAGTTTGTATATTACATTATGTATACAATTGACCCCTATTCTGCGTTTCGATTCGGATCGAAATTTTCTCCGTTTTTGGCAACTTTGGTGTTTTGTGCCAATGTTCTGTAACTCCTACGTTGAAAAACTTTTCGATTGAAATGTGAGAACTGAAACAAAAATACCATAAGTTGAAACAAACATGTTTTTCTCACTAAACTGTTACTGTATCATTTTTGGTGTGTAATAGCTGTAACGTAAGGAAATTACTCGCCAAAAATGTTTCAGTAACAGTTTAGTGAGAAAAACATGTTTGTTTCAACTTATGGTATTTTTGTTTCAGTTCTCACATTTCAATCGAAAAGTTTTTTCAACGCGGGAGTTACAGAACATTGGCACAAAACACCAAAGTTGCCAAAAACGGAGAAAATTTCGATCCGAATCGAAACGCAGAATAGGGGTCATTATCTTTTAACAAATAAAGTTTACTAAATTGTTACAAATAAATAAAGCTAAAATTTGATCAATTTACTGTGTACGCTTTTTTGTATTTTTTTGTCAAATATTTGTAAGGTCTGAACATACCTGAGTTTCAATATTAATTCAAAAATTATTTTATAGAAAATTACAAAAAGTACCACATGTAGAACGGAAGAGTAAAAAAAAAGATTTTATTTGACGTATTTTCCCTTTTTGACTTATCAGGCCCATGTCAATGAATGGAGAAAAATATGTTGTATACAAAGTACCAAAAATAGATACGATTTTCACCCCTTTAACATTCGAAATTCGAAAAAGTACCAAACATATAATTGCATTTTTGTGATATAAATTTTATTTCTATGTTTATTGGTTTAAAAGGTAGATGGGGTGACAAAAAAGTTCTAAAATACAAGTTTTACCCGTCTACACCACACAGGCCAAATTACAAGACACATGTCTTCTAAATTTTTTAATGTACAACATTATATTAAATTTTTTTATCTCTTTTAGCTTAGGAGCTATTTAGTAAGCGAATCTACCATTTTTTACCACTGAACATTCCACAAATCCCGTCTGAGTAAATCGTTATGGCAAGAGTCCATTTTCAGGTCCAAGTTTAAGATTTTTAGCTCAGACGTTTAGGCTGGGCGATGATGAATCATTTAGTAACGTAATAATTTTATATACATACTAGCTTAATCCGGTGCGCTTCGCTTGATCTTGTGATCTTGTGTATTGATAAGACAGAATTGGTTCTTTTTACTAGGAGGTATAAAGGTATAAAGATTGTGCTAAGTGGCTAGGAGTTTTTCTGGACATTAAGCTGTCCTGAAGAAAGAATAATCAGGAGAGACTTAAAAGGGGTCTCACTCAATGTATACTATGCTTGCAGATCATTGATAGGTAGAAGCATGGCTGTACACATCGCTGGTTACTCATTACTACGTATGGATGCTGTTTAGTGAGAGGCATGGCATTGAGGCTGGCAAGTCGAAGCAGGAGTATTCTTAGAAGGTCCTATGAGCTTCCTGACGACTGCGGTGCCAGACGTACTGTTTTTAGCAGTACATGTACTGATTTTTGTCAACTGTACTGTTTTATGCACAACACCAAAAACAGTACGGGGTACTATTTTTTACACTTTGTACTGTTTTGTTTAACTGTTTTTTTGTAATCAATGCACTGTTTATCCGAATTTAAAATCTGGCTACCCTACCTCCAATAAGCTTTTATTTTGGAAGTATGTAACACGTTTCCGCTGAACTGCTGGGGTGGCCAGGGTCTTAGGGGGAGTGAAAAAAACGTTTCTTTTAACCACGTTATAATACGTATAGCTTTATTTACTTTTTTCGACGGTTGATCAGTAGCGCTACCTGGTGCAGTGGGAGCAGAACCAGAGGCCAGCACGAGGTTTACCACTCGAGTGTTGGCCAAAGCCTCTGCTACCACGCTGGGGAAGGCTGAGGAAGCACAGGGTTGACCACTCGAGTGTTGTCCCGGGACACTTCTCTTCAGCGCAGTTGTTGTGAGTATTTGCCCGGAATAGCCAGCTGGTAATACTTACACTACCATATATGCCACTAAGTGCGAGCGGATAATTTAAAAACTACTTCGACTGTGAATTCGCCACTGGCCTAAGTAGTTTTTATCTTATGTCGATCTGGTCACCGACTGAACGCCTCGTTACTCTTACGTAAATGTTGCGGATACGTAAACGTTGCGGTCGACTTGAAATGTTGGTTGAAGTGTATGTGTACTCGTACATATGTATGTATGTAAATTATTAAGGCAGAGTTAGCCGAACGTCCACGTCCCCTAACGGAACGTTTGGTTCGTTTTGTTATTTGCAAACAATGTAAATGCTTACTGAATTTAAATGTCAAGTTGACGGAACGTCTCGATCTGTATAAAACAGATTTTTATGCCGTTGTTAAGTGGCAGTTGTAAAGCAGTGATGGGCTGCTTGTATGTTTAATTGAATGTGGGTATTTTTGCTCTTTTTTTGGAACTTTTTTCAGTTAAGCTATGGAATTGAGACAAAACAACTTAAAATACAACATATTTCCATATAAACAAATATATTTATGTTTAGATGTAAAAAATAAAAAAAAATTAAATACACATACAATGGAAATGTGAAACAAGTAAAAGGCTTTAAATAGTATCAAAACCTCGTTAGGTGCGTACACCGCAATACAATATATGTATGCTAAAAATATATATGCTAAAATACAAATTTGTTTATTGTAAATCTATAATATAAATATAAATTATTAATGTTTTTTACATACACAAAATACTGTTTTAATACCATTTAAATCACTTGGTACTTTTTCTGCACTGCGGTCACCATTTAAACATTTTTGATTCCCATCACTGTGTGTTTTGTTTTATGTATACTATTGCTTTTTGTTTATGTATGGGAAACACATATGACACATTTTTAAATGTTCTATAAGTGCACCAACGTGCTTACAGTACGGTGCGGTACATTACGGGTACAGCAACGTTCGCCTAACTGGGCTTTTATTGTTTTGGTTTTGCTCACAGTCTTGTTCCAAAACATGTTGCTGACAGTCTTGTTTAAAAACGCCAATACATAACGATATCGGCGCTTTTGTACAAAAAAGTAAAATACTTTATACATTTACATATACAGCACAAAAATTGCTTTGAAAAACAAAATTTTTTATCTAGTTTTTATTACGCCTGAGGATTTAGTTTTGGAGTTATGGACCTTAAAATATTTTAAGTCATTATTAATATATCTTTAAATAAAACTTGATAGTATAACCAATATGTGTATAAGTAAAAATTGAAAAAAAAAAAAATTATAATTTTTTATTGTAAATTTAATTTAATTTCTTAAAGATGCTAACCAAAGGTAAGCGAAATATTGAGAAAAATAAATATAAATATATATATATATATAATATATTTTATTAAAAAAGGCCTCAAGCTTTAAAAATTCAAAATAATTAAAAAAAAATAAAGGCCAAATAAAACTAAATAATATATGGGCATTTCCACAGAAATGTCAACCGCAGCCAAAAAATTCAAAGTCTATAAAAGTATCTTGTTTTAACATATTTTTAAAGGGAATCTATCAACTTTCAATAATGTAAACAAATTTTACATTTATTCATTACACACTTTGAAATATTCAAATGCAAAGTCGAACAAGTGCAAAAGTTCTGTTTTGAACATTTCTATTGCACGTTTTGTTTTGCTAAATTATCTTAATGAGAAACATTATGCATTGACAATTGCTTTTTAATCTCGGTTTATATTCAAACAATAAAAGAAAAATGTAAACGGAACGATGCGATTGCCAGTTACAGCAATTTTTTTCTTTGCTTTACGGTATATTTCGATGTAGCGTGCGACATTGAAAAAGAACATTTGTTATCAGTGCGTCGAGGGTATTTGTACAATGCGCATCAAATATTAGAAACAAACAGATATTTTTGTTGCAAATTTAATAAAAAAAAAAAATGTTGCTGGAAAATAATCAGTGCTTTTCTCTTGTTACTTGTTTTAAATTTGTAGCGTGCGCCATCGTAAGTGTAAAATGCATAAATTCAAAAAAAATTTTTTCTAAAATATCTTTATTTGCGGTGGTTACCAACTACAAGCAGCAAGAACAGCTGATTCCATTAAAAAAAAACTTTATTTGACACTAGCAATACTATTTTCAGTTAAGTTAGTTTTTGTTCTATATTTGTATTTTTCTTTATTGAAGATATTTTTTTCAGTTTATAATTTTTGTTCGGAAAAAAAATATATTGAATGTATTTAAAATAATGTAGAATTATCTTACGCATGTCTTATTACATAAAAAGTAAAAACATAAACATAAAAGTATGATGGAACAAAATGTCGCACGCAACATGTAGCGTGCGACAGTGATTAAAATTAAATTAAATATAAACTACACAATATTTTTGAATCAAACAAAAAGCATTATAAGATTATTAAGAATGCATAACATTTTAAAATTAGTCGCATTTAAATATTTAATCAGGTTTCGCTGAAATCAGTGTTTGAACGACTTCTTTTTTTGTCGCATGCAAATGCCTTGGTTTTTTTTAATTATCTTGAAAACGAACAATTGCTCAAAGTCAACCTTAGCACAAATTATAGTGCTAATCAAGAGCTATAAGTTTCGCCTTTTCTCAAAAAAAAAAAAAATGTTTTGTTGAATATTTTTTTTTTTGACTTTTAAGACGTACAAATGTCGCATTCGACATTGGAGAAATGCCCATATACATTTAATATAATTAATTAGGTTAAGGCGAAAATTCGGAACTATGCGTTGATATTTTCTATTTGCATTCTCTAAAATATATGCAAATATTTATTTTATAATAAAACCGATAATCGAATCAGATGTTTTATGTTTTGGCTCATGTGTTTACAGCTTTAAATGCAATTTTTGTTTTATAATTTTGTAAATTAAGATTTTTGCGTTAAACTATTGTTAAAACTTGTGTTTTTAATAAATGAAAATTATAGAAAAGAAAATAAGAAGTGGAAATACAGTAAACATACACATGTACATATCAAATAAATGCCATCGTTGTATAACTTGCATTTGTTGTTTATATTTGTGTAATTTTTTTGTTTTGTAAATATATAAAACGAATTTATTAAAAATACAAAAATATTTGTTGTTTTAACTTATAAATAAATAAAATGACCACAGAAAAAGTGAGGAAAAGGCTTTTGCAAATTTGCAGCAGCCCGCTGCCGGATACTGCCGGAAACATGCAAAAAATACTATTTTAACTATTTATCAATTTTATTCACTAGCATCTATGGAAATAATTAAGCTGTTGAATAAAATAAAATAAAAAATAAAGTTTTTAACAACAATATTTATTTCCAATAAAAAATAACAAGAGCTGTAAGCTGCTTCGTTTATTTTCAATAAAAACCCGATAACATTGGTTTCTGTGACACCTAAAGCCGACACTAATTTCAGTTCGAACAAAAAACCCATAATAACATTGGACCAAATTTAATTTAATGTTTTGCTGAGAATCTCATTAATAAAATTTAAAAGTAAATCGCTGATTAATAAGTTTTGCTGACAACACTGCTTGAAAACAAAAATAAAATTCTTAACAGCTGATACGTAAAAACACAGAAAAATTCAAATTTTATCAGGTTCATCCGCAACGCAACGTAACGTTTACGTGTGAGTACCTATTTACACATACGGTTTCTGTCGAGAAACAGGCATACCCTGCAAATAATATCGGACTACCTGATCCATTTTGATAAAATGAACCATTTCATTGTTAAAAAGTGTTTGTAGTGAAACGACATGTCTTCGCTTTTTAACGACATTTTTTCGTTTTTAAACGACTTCAAAACTAATTCTCTTGATTTGTAATGATTGAAATCCGTTTTTTATTTGTATTTTATTTTTAGACGGTGCAACTAGTGCACTCGTCAGCTTTTTTATTATCATTAATTTTATTTACAATTTATTCTAACTTATATACTAACTATGAAAATAATTCTTAGCCTATTCTTACGTGTAAATAAAATAACTTAAACTAAAGCATGGGAAAATTAATGTAATATGATTTGAATTTTAAGTTTATAAATATTTCCCATGCGTTTGGGTGTAGTACCTTTTAAGCGGCTATTAAGGGTTTAATATTTTGGTGTAATAAGATACCCGTTTATGTCTGCTCTTTAAAGGTATGAATTCATGCAAATAAATAATATTTAAAGGAATGTATTCATACGATCAAATAATACTACAATTATACCATGGAGTAGTTTTTAGACCACTCCTTTGTAGTCAAAAGCTGGGTTATATAGTCCTGCCATAGGACATCGTAATGCTAAATAGACCATGTTTTTCCATAAGTTTGGGTTACTTTTTGACTAGTCCTAGTCCCTTGTGGGCTACACTTTACACGCGTGTTTGGACTAGTCCTATTATTTGCTGGGTATACACACACACATACTACTTAATCAACTAAACAGCTGGAATTGCCCAGTGTTGTAGTGTGGTGTATTAAGTATGTCTTTCACAACCATATGGCGTTGTTAACAGCCGTTAAATTTAAACTACAAATCCAAATAACTTAACTATAAAGTAAATATTAATTCCAATGCTTTAAATATAAATTCAAATGGTTAAAGAAAAATAAAAAATAAAAACAGATATTAATAAATATGGCAGCAACATGCCTTAAAGTGTGAAAGTTTTAATACTCTTACTATTACAATTCACCAGTTGCAGAGAATGCTTTAGGAATTTCCGTTCTCAGGATATACAGAAATTTATATTGTCTTTGTATAGAAGATGCCCAGCCCACTTAAAATTTCAAAAAAGTAAAAGGTTATCCATTTTGCGGTTTCAAAAGTAAACGTAAATAAAACACATATAAAATATTTTTGTTCATGATATTTCTTTTTTATTATAAAGTTTGAATGTTGACATTATGCGTGAAACCCTATATCATTTAAATGACCACCACGCGAAGTGTTGCAAGCATACTACAAAAATGGTGATTCTGTCACAGCCACATATCGTGATTTAAGAGAAGATTATGGGTTACATAATCGTCCAACTACGCAAGCAATTGGCAAAATTGTGAAGAAATTTGTAGAGACTGGAGCGGTTACAGATATTGTAAGGCCAGTGCATCATCGTTTCGCTCGTTCCGCTAAACATATCGCTGCTGTAAATGAAAGTGTTGCCGAAGACCCGAATTTGTCGATTCCTCGTCGTTCTCAGGAATTAGGACTGTATGGTCGTATGATAACCGACTTTTTTTGCCTGCTATTGAAGAATACGACTTGGAGAATAAGTGGTTTCAACAAGACGGTGCCACATGCCACACAACTCGAGCGAATATAACTTTATTGCAAGAGACATTCAGGGTTGTCATAGAAACCAATATTGTCAGAATTGGTTTTAAAACCGACAAGAAAAAATGCGTTGGTGTCATAGAAACCAATGTTATTGGTTTTATGTTCAAACTAAAATTAGTGTCGGTTTAAGGTGTCACAGAAACCAATGTTATCGGTTTTTTATTGGAAATAAACCAAGCAGCTTACAGCTCTTGTTTTTTTTATTGGAAATAAATATAGCTGCTAAAAACTTAATTTTTATTTAACACTAAGATTCTTTCCATAGATAGAAGCAAATAAAATTGATAAATTGGTAAAATAGTATTTTTTGCATGTTTCCGGTAGTCTCCGGCAGCGGGCTGCTGCAAATTTGCAAAAGTCTTTTTCTCACTTTTTCTGCTAACAAGAAATATGCAACAACAGCAGTGGTCACATTACTTATTTATAACGTTAAACAACAAATTTGTTTATATGGCTGACTTCCTAAACGCATGTTGCTTTGTAGTAATACATTGCAGCGTATTCGTAAATGCAACCATGAAAATTTTTACAATGTATTTTGTTCCCTTTTGCAACACTGTTGTAGTTAATACGCAAGGAAAAGCAACAAAGGCATCCAAATAAAAGTAGATGCAAAGCGAATGCAAGACAAAATACGATGGCGACGCAGGAAGATTAGTAAGCATTTTTTTGTTATAGTTTATTTTATTTCTCTATTCAGTTTTATTTTTTCTTTTTATTACAGTAAAAAATGGACGCATAATTTTTATGTTTTCTTTTTATAATGTTTACAGCAATTTTGAGGCTGGAGTTTCCCTGTTCGCACAAATCTAAAGGCCCAACCATAATATGCATAGCCTTGCTTAACCTACTGTCAAAAATTAACAAAAAGTCTCTCAAATGTATTTAAAAAAACAAAAATAAAATCAAAAAACATTTGATTCCGTACGGAATGTGCGATCTGTTTCGCACTTTGCTTAAGCAAATGACAGTTTCATAAAATTTAACAAAAAGTTTCCTTAAGTTCAATATGGTTTGCCTCATATGATTTACATGTATTCGTACATTTGCTAAAGCCAACTTAAGCACATTATGGTTGGGCCTTAAGACATTTTCCAATAAAATATGTTCTTCCCCCATTGTTCGCTTTATTATGAATGATACAATGCATATAAATGTTCCTAAACGATTTCAGTGTTGCAAAGTATTAATATGCAACGTATTAAAAAAGTTACTACACAATGTATCACCTCGGTTGCCTCATATGATTTACATGTATTCGTACATTTGCTAAAGCCAACTTAAGCACATTATGGTTGGGCCTTAAGACATTTTCCAATAAAATATGTTCTTCCCCCATTGTTCGCTTTATTATGAATGATACAATGCATATAAATGTTCCTAAACGATTTCAGTGTTGCAAAGTATTAATATGCAACGTATTAAAAAAGTTACTACACAATGTATCACCTCGGTTAAAATACTGTATTGATACATTGTTGATTTTCGTTTAGGAAGTCAGCCTATTTTTAATAAATTCGCTTTATAATTACATATTTTTACAAAACAATCAAATTACACATATTAAAACAGCAAATGCAATGCAAGATCATCTTCCAATAACAAAAATGCTACAACTTCTGATGTCATTTTATTTTCTTTATAAGCACTTATCACCTTTTAGTTATTTGATATAAATTATTTTCACAAAAAACACTTTTACTGATATTTTAATGAATAAAATATAATATTTTGTAAATTTTCTGCAAAAAAGTAAAAGAAAAAATAATAAAAATGTAAACAACAGCTGTTTCGATATTGGTTTTATTTACATTCGAAATTTCGTGACACCAAATGAAACCAATATTGGTTTCAAAACCGACAATTAGTAAAACCAATATTGGTTTCTATGACAACCCTGATTGACAGCATTAGACTTTTTTTGTGGGGCTACGCGAAAGAACTTGTTGATGCATGTAAACTTTTAACTCTTGAGCACTGTATGAGTGCCTCGGTAGACTAGCTGGTAGCGAGCTAGTCTATCAGCGCCGAGGTTGCGGGTTCGATTCCCGCCAGAGACTCTGGTTTCTTTCCTGCAGACAAGCATAGAGCTTCGCGGGATTAGCTTAGGAAATTAAAAAAAAAAAAAAAAAAAAAAAAAAAAAAAAACTTAAGAACCAACATTCGTCAAGTTATGGCTGAGATACCGCCCAATATGTGTCAAAAAGTGGTCCAAAATTACCTCAAAAGAAACAATGCTTGCAACACTTCGCGCGGTGGTCATTTAAATGACATAGTGTTTCACACATAATGTCAACGTTCAAACTTAATAATAAAAAAGAAATATCATGAAAAAAAATATTTTATATGTGTTTTATTTACGTTAATTTTTGAAACCGCAAAATGCCTATCGATCCCTTCAGACCATCAGTAATACACTGTAAAAGTTGCATAAATATTGGTTCAGCTGTTAAGGCGGCTATAAGGTTCAAACAAACAAATAAACATACATACATACATACATACCTACGTTATTTTTTATAAATCAGGGACCAAAAATAATGGTTATGTTTTTTTTTTAAGGTTACGAGAAAATTCCTTTTATTTGCATTTGGTTATTTTTAATCATTATCGTTACATATGTTTTATTTTTGGTTATCGTAATCAATTAAAGTAAAAAATATTATTTTGGTTATAAATAACCATTACTTCAACCAAAAAATGTTTTTGGTTACAAATATTTATTATAGCAAATAATAAATTTTTTTGGTTACAAATAACCATTTTAACAAATAAAAAATTTTTTTGGTTGCAAATAATTTTATAAAAAAGTAAAAAAAAAAAATAAAAAAAGTAAGAAAGTATAGTCGGTACCTATTTAGAGTAATCTTACTTATTGCTGTGATATTCCAAAGTTATTTTCTGCACTAAATTGCAATTATAATGCAGACGTATGGTGACTTTTCATTGATGGCTCATGTAAAAGTAAGTGCTTTTCAAAAAAGTGGATTATCTGTAATCTGTAATCTCATATTTAGGTTTGAAATCTGTTTTATGACATAACGAAAATCGGTTGCTATCAGTTCCAATTTTTCTATGCGACTACCACAAAAGAAACTTACGAAGTCATGCAAAAAATACCTCTGTTCGTCAGCTATGCCACGCATAAATGGAAAATCATACCTGATTTAAACATTTTGATAATTTTATTTGGCATGCAAGGTGGTTACACAAAATATCCGTGTTTTCTTTGTGAATAGAATAGCCGTGCAAAAAATCACTACACAGAAAAAATTATTGCTGAATTATTTTCAAACAAACGTTTGTTTGAAAATTTTTTTAATTTCTACAAATTTGTTTACTGATTCAATTAATATTTTTGTTTGATTTTTATTTTAACCAACAGAAATGTTGACAACTTTTCAAAAATATAATATACGCGTTATTGGTTTCAAGTTTTCATAATTTTGTATGAAATATTTAACGCTCTTTGATGAAAAAAAAGTTATTCAATCTGACTAGAACCATAGAAGACAACTAGAACCAAAACAATACATTTTAAATGAGATCATATTTTTAATTTTACATGCACACATATGAATTAAAACAATTTTGGTAATGTGATACCTACGAGAACAAAAAAGCAACTTAACATTAATAAAAAGACAATAACAAAGAACATACAGTTGTAAGTTATTTTCTACTCTACTTACACTGAAAGAATTTTCTTCGCAATACCAATGAATTTTGACATTAATCCCATGAAAAATTACATTAAAAAGGAACCTATGCAGCGCTTCGTTGGATCAATGAAATCTGTTTCATTAAAATGTATTTAATGAAACATTACATTAGATCTATGAATATATATTCATTGGATGAATACTTTCAATAAAGTAAAAAAAATTTTTCTTATTTTTTTTTTTATTTTTTTTTTGTTTTTTTATTTAATTTTTTTTTATTTTATTTTTTCTGTCTCTGGCGGGAATCGATCGCGCAACCTCGGTGTTGATAGACTAGCTCACTACCAGCTAGCCTACCGGGGCAGTGTAGTTTTTGGATAAAAAACTACGTTTTTTACTTAATCAAGAGCGTAAATATGAGATTAAATTGTCCATAACAACAATAACAAAGTTGATTGAAAATGGATTGAAAGTTTTTGTTTCATTACTATAATGACATTTTGATTGTCATAATGAAAATTTAAATTTATGAAGGCAATTATTGAAATATGTTGCTTTTATAAAAAAAATTTTGATTTCATAAATTTAATGGCATATAACATTAGATGTATGAAATCTTACATTTTTTAATTAACAATTAAACGTTTTTTTAAGGAAACTATAATATTGTATTAATTTATGGATATAGTTATGTTTGTATATTGTTTTTTATGTTCCCAATTAAAATTTTTTGTTTAACTTGAACAAACTTATGTTTTCATATATCCAATGAAATTTTTTAACGTAATTACGAAATCCAATGAATGACGTTTTAGAGCTTTGTGGTTGGGTTGACGTTTTAGAGTAGGCAATGTAAAAAAGGAAAGGTTGAGGTTTTGGGATGTTGACGTAAACGAGCGTTGACGTTTTCCCGAGTGCACTGTATTATTCAATAAATGGCACAATGGTTTCAATTAAAATATGGCACAACTCTTATTAAAAAAAAACATGACCTTTAAAGCATGCCAACATCGTGTATTGTTGCCAACACATTTCACAGTATATTGCAATTCTTTGCGTTGTGCAATACAAATCAAAAGGATTTTGATTCTTGCCAATATATTGTGCCATCTTCGAATATCACATACACATTGGCGATATATTTGTACAATATGAACAATTAAACAATTATATTACAAGTGTATGAGCCGCTTAAGAATGCGCATTTGCTGTTTGTAAATTATACGAAGAAATTTAAATAAAACATGTATTTATAACTAATAGGGTATTCATTCGGTTAACCGTTAATCGGTTAACCGATTAATTACTACCCGATTAACTGATCGGTTAATTTAAAATTGGCAATTTTCGATTAAACCGGTTAATTTCAGTCGATTAACCGATGTAACAAATTTTTTTAGTTTTTTGTAGTAATAGAACATATTTTTTTGTGTTTTTAATTATTTGTTTTGTCTCATATAAAAAAGGTATGTATATGTTTGGAAAATATTTGTTCCTACATTATATTTCCTTCGAGCAGTACATTCTTAAAATACAGTACAAAACAGAAACTAGGGGTTCGGAAATACATTTTTTGCAGAATGTTCGGTGCTGAGCTTTGCCAGGATGAGTCAGATGATGACCTGATAATAGAAGAAATTCTCGATTGTAATAAAAACAATCTTTAACAAAATTGGCCGAAATAATGACCCCTATTCTGCGTTTCGATTCGGATCGAAATTTTCTCCGTTTTTGGCAACTTTGGTATTCTGTGCCCATATTCTGTAACTCCCGCGTTGAAAAACTTTTCGATTGAAATGTGAGAACTGAAACAAAAATACCATAAATTGAAACAAACATGTTTTTCTCACTAAACTGTTACTGTATCATTTTTGGTGTGTAATAGCTGTAACGTAAGGAAATTACTCGCCAAAAATGTTTCAGTAACAGTTAAGTGAGAAAAGCATGTTTGTTTCAACTTATGGTATTTTTGTTTCATTTCTCACATTTCAATCGAAAAGTTTTTCAACGCGGGAGTTACAGAATATGGGCACAGAATACCAAAGTTGCCAAAAACGGAGAAAATTTCGGTCCGAATCGAAACGCAGAATAGGGGTGAATGGCATTTTGGAAGGTTTTATATGTTGAGAGAAATCCTGGAAAAGAAATTAGATAATCTGTATCATGATACAAAGAAACCAAGATAATGCATACAGCTTTTAAAAATGAAATGTTTCTGCGCATCTACGTCACATCAGCGTATAAGTACAGCTAAAATATAGAAACACAAGCAAACAAACATGTGTATAATATGCTTAAGTGACGTCATAATTAACAGTTGAATTTTGTAAACATTTTGTAAACAGTTGAATTTTGTAAACATGTGCAACGCTTAATCTTGTTTTATTATTCTTGAATCTGTATTATGGGTTGCTTACGATTTCTTCAACATCTTCGATAAGTGAAAAAATTTTTTCCAAGTCAAGTTTTATCAAAATTAAAGAAAAGAATCGTTTAAGTCCTAAACATTTAAACCAAGTTATTTTTCCAAAAGATTATTTTATAAGATCTTAAACTATTGAAAAAATTAATAAAAAAATCGCACAGTTTATTTTTTAATAAATACATAAAAATATTATGTATAAATTATAAAATATGTTTTTTATATTTATGAATTACTTTTTTGTTTGGTCGTTTTAGTTCAAGAATTGTTTTGTTCGTTATGTTATTGTTTTTTCTACTAATAGACTCCAATAACAAATAATTTTTGCATTTTTATTAATTGAAAAGACTTAATTTATAACAAAACTTTATTAATCGGTTAACCGATCAATAACAAAATTAACCGATTATTAACCGATTAAACCAAAACCTCGGTTAATTAATCGAGCGATTAACCGATTAAAGCAAAAGCCCGATTAAATGAATACCCTAATAACTAATCAATTTTTGATTTGTTCATTATGTATAATTTTGTATCAATATCACATTTAAAAATTATTTTCAACATCTTTTAATGTTTAAAGCTATTTCTTAAATAAAATAAAACCATTAGGATTAATATTTTAATTTTTTTAAAAAGGGAAAGTTTAAAACTTTAATAAAAAATCTATTAAAAAATGTAAAAAAAATGCCTTAGTTTTTTAGTATTTTCATTTTTTTTTAAATTAATTTATAATACAATTAATAATGCATATTAAATTAATATTGAGCACTAATAAAAATACGGATTAGAATCATTGAACTTCATTGGTTTTAGTTCGCACTCATTCAAATGAATATTTAATATCAATGAAAATCCTTATTAATCCCTGAACTTTTAATGAAGAGCCGTTTAACTAATGCGAACCCATTCTCGCCAATGACGCGCTAATGTTAAAATCCAGGGCTGTGGAGTCGGAGTCGGAGTTGAGGAGTCGGAGTTGAGGTTTTTGTACCGGAGTCGGAGTCGGAGTCGAAGTACCCACAAAAACTAGCGACTCCGACTCCGACTTTTTTGCATTAAAATTTTTCTAATATTTTTCAAAATAAAAAATTTTAATGACCAATTTCTCCAATTCTTTATAAATATCAATTCATATTTAAATATAATTTTTCTTATAATTTTATTTTTATTTGACATAAGAAAACAAATTTTAAACATAAATTGATATATTACTAAATTAGTGGAATTGGCCATAAGAGGGTCTGCTTTTTGAAATTGTGAAGTCAGAAAATAAGGACCAGTATACTTTTCATATGAGTAGGTGAGTTTCAAAAATTAAAAAATTGAGATAACATCTTATTTTGCCAATTTATAAGAATAGTTATATAGATTGTATCGAAGCATGTCCTTTTCTATGTTTTAATGTGACCCCAAATTTCTGTAACAAAAACCAGCGGGTTCACTATTTGAATTTCGCCAAGATATCGTTAATGAAATAGAGCCGAATTAAGGAATTTAAAAATTAAATTTGTAAAGATGTTGTTTTTTATTTATCGTATACATATTAACAAATATTTTTGTAGTCATGTTCATGAATATGACTTGAAATCAGCTGTAGCTCCTGTGGTGAAAGCATTAAGTGAACTACATTTGAAGTTCCAACCTTCAAGGTGGATTATAATAGAATAAAAGGAAAAGGAACTCGGAAAAATACATGACATTGTTCCAGATATAATTCCCATCAATTTGGGAAAAATGATTTGAGAATACTTTTATCTACTCACTTTAGGGAAAATTGGAGAGATAATAAAGACTTGCAATTTCAAATTTCGGTCTTGGACAATAATAATATTGAATTAGGAACGGAAAAATGCAATGGCGAGTACACTGAAGAAAAAGATTTAAATTTAGCAGTTTAAAAATTCACATTTTTTTTTAACTCTGCAGGTGGGAGATAAACTACATCAAGCCACATTTTGAAAACTTTACAGCAGACCTCGCAAACATGTTGATAATCGCAAATGATGTTTATGTTATAAAAATGTGCATTTGTACAAATATTTTATATGATCCTAACATATTTTTTTTATGTCGATGATATACATAAAAAATTACGTCATAAAAGGTTCGTTACCTTCTATGGTACTGTTCCACGCCTTGAGACAAACAGCACCAAGTCCAACAACAAAAGGGGTACTATTTCCCAAAAATAATAGAAGGCTAACAACATTTTTTTACGTTACATTTCTCTTCAAAATGTGTTATATAAATTGTAGAACTAACAACTGAAGGTGCATCTGCATGTTTTAATAAACTATATTAAATTTTCCTGAGAATGATTTGACTTAATAAATAAAATGTATATTAAAAACAAAAGACCTCACTTCACAATTTACAAAAAAGGACTGTCCTTTGCCTCTATTAATATTGTGGTAAACAACACTAAGTACACTTGATGCCTTTAACGTATAAGCCAATTGGACTTGGTGTTGTTTTCAACTTTTCCAAAATCCAAATAAAATTTTTTGCAGCTTTCCTACTCATATGTTAGTAACTAGTATGTTAAAGCTCAATGCGCGGCACGTTAGAATTAAAATATCGATTTGAAATTTTTACAGAATCATTTTCTTGCTATATTTAACCATTTAACAGGTACTAAATTAAAAAAGAGTTTAAAGTCAAAAAAAAACTAGTCTCTTAAATAATGCTAGGTTAGAGTAGGAGTCGGAGTCGGAGTCGTACTTAAAAAATTTCACCAAAAGGAGTCGGAGTCGGAGTTATAACTTTTTCTTAACGACTCCACAGCCCTGTTAAAATCTTTCATGTTTCGCCTAATGAGAACCTGTGCATTATCCTAAGAACTCATGCATTTATTACATTTTTTTCATGTCTTTTTTTTTAATATTTTGTATGCCCAGAAATAATGATGCAATTTTGTGTATTCTTGACACTGGGTGAAAAAGTGTGCAAAACCAATAAACAACAAGCTGATTCAAAACTTTATTGTTTTAAAAATTTACTGTTTCAATAAAATTGTGTATTATGTACAAACAAACTTAAAGTAAATCATAATTATATAAATTTTTCATATTATTCGAATGTGTATTCTATGTCAAATACATTCCTCAAAAGCTTTTATACTTTAATAGTCTTATAATAAATGTAACTCACCATGAGAAATAAATTCCCAGATTCTATTTGGTAAATCATAATTTCTAAAAAAAAATCTTCATTTGAGAAAAAAATCTGTAAATGGTATTTTTGTCAAAAAACAATCAAAAATATGACAAAATCATCTTCTGACAACGCTGTTTATATGATGTATTCAAACAAAAGAAAACAAAACTTTGAAAAATTAAACTTTGAATGTCTAAACACCAAACAAAGTTTCAAAGAGAATTCAACAAACTTTGTCTAAGTAAACTTTGCCTGTCTAAAAGGGGACTTGGTTCAAAAATTATTCCTACAAAAAAATGTGTCTCAAAGCCAGCCGCGCCGTTCTGCTCTGCCATCATCTACTTCTACAGAACTTGCTTGTGTGCGCGTCATTGCTTTTGCAAAAATTTTTTGTTTCCGTAAACTATTTGTTTGATTCAGTTAAATTATTTGTTTGAAAAAATCAGTGTTTTTTTCAATAAACGAAATGCAAATAAATTGTTTAAATATGCAAATTTGTTTGTACGACCGATTTCAGACAAAAAATGTTTTGATTCTACAATTTTTTTGTTTGTTTGAATTGGAAAAATAATTTTTTCTGTGTAATACTCTTTCTGTAACGTCTTTTTACCATCATCATATATGATCATATATGATTGCAAAGTATAGCCATCTCGTGAGTCGCAGCAAGTTGGCAGCAAAAACGTTCAAAACATATCATTAGTTAAAGCTGAGAATGTAATTCTTCCACCATTGCATTTAAAATTAGGATACATGAAACAATTTGTTAAAAAGCTTGATATTAACGGCAAAGCTTTTGCGCATCTTAAATCGATATTTCCAAGATTAAGTGAAGCCAAAATAAAAGGAAGTATATGTGTATTTACTTCGAAATAGCATTTAGTTTTAATATTTGTATCTCTTCTGAATAATTTAAGATATTTTCATTGGACCTCAAATTCGTAAAGTTGCGTCCCGTTGAAAAACGCGAGTGGAACAGTTTTGTTGCGCTTTGTGATAATTTTCTTGGGAGTCACAGAAGCGACGACTATGTGATGGTTGTTAATGAATTTTTAAAAGCTTATGGTGAAATGGGCTGCAACATATCTATAAAAATTCATTTTCTGCACTCGCATTTGGATTTTTTTCCAGACAACCTAGGCCAGTTAAGCGATGAACAAGGCGAACATTTTCACCCAGAAATAATTACAATGGAAAGACATTTTGAAGGAAAAAATAAAATAAAAATGCTTTCAGAGTATTGCTGTTAACTTAAACGAGATACTGAAGACGTTAAATTAAAAAGAAAAAGGTCAAGCAAACATTTTTGATTGGAATCGTTAGGAATAATTTTTATGTAAAAAAATTTTTTTTTTAAGTTGAATAAACCAGTGCATTTCTAACGGATTTTTGAACACAAACCCTCGTTTTATTTTCTATCCATTTTTTTTTTAATAAAACCATAAATAGCACGGTTCTTATACAAAAATATTGTGTAACAACGTCCCGAAAATAGAAAAATGAGGAAAAAACCGTAAAAAATACATTTGGTGTAAAAATACATGCATTTATCTGAAATTTACTTAAAGAAAATATATATGTACCTTTAAAAAGGTCTAGGTTTCTTCTTTCTAAATCTGCCAATTTTTTGAAATCGGTTGGTATTCAACTAAGTTATAGGGTGACAAGTGCATTCGGGTGTAGAAAACCGGTTTTTTTTGCCAGACAGTTCTTAAATTGTACCGTCTCAATGGCAAAATTGTACCAAACTGATATTAACTCTACCAAAATTACGCTATAAAATAAAAAAGCTTACATAGTAATTCATAACACTTTAGATATCTGTATAAGCTTTGTTTGCCCTTAAGTGATTTTAAGAAGGGCACTGTCTCTAACTTTGGATCTACCGGCATAATAATCATGAGATAGTAGCTACGGTAAAAGTTATTGTAGCCAATTTGTATGTCAATACCAAGGAAGTTATGGCATTAAACAAATTTCAGGGAGTAGTATTTATGTTAGCGCCACTGCTGATTAGGTTTATATTATTTATTGTACACTTCACACTCTATGCTATTTGAAACATTTCTTTTTAAAAGTCAAATTTTTTATGTATTTGTTGAGTGACTTTCTTGTTATTTTTTTTTTTATTGTAAATTTCGGAAGATTCCAGGCGGTTTTTGGCCGAATAAAATTGGCCCATATAAATAAGCCTGAAGCTGCCATTTTTGATGTAAGTTTCTAGTAGATATTGATATTAGTGGCCAAACCAAAAAGAATTTTAACACTAGAGTACTAGAGTTAATTAGTGTTTTGAGTGTTTTTCATTTAAAGTTTACTGCACGTTCTACTACACTTGTGTTGTGAAAACAGCACATATGTAACTGGTTTAATAAAATTGTTTATAACTCTGTGTTTATAATCTATTTTGGATGCCAGGAGCCTGGGTCAGATTCCCCGCCAACAATTTGTATGGGAGCTATCGTTAAAGAACTTATATAAATACAAGGCTTTTAATACACAGAGAAAACAGATTCGTGATCACAACCGAATTTGGCGCCAATCGAATTTCTTCGGTTGCATGTACTATCACACAATTCGTTTACAATTACTGAACATTTCGGTGCTTAGCATAATATTTTTGATAGCAATATTTGAATTTTAGTACACTATCAGTCATAACAACAGATATTGTTAGTTGTTAGTATGATTATTAGAAACAAAACTGTGCTTATACCCGAATATATGATAGCTGCAACTGAATTAACAAATAATTGGTTTTCATAACAAGAGATTTGATTGTCGTTATCAATATATTTTTTTAACCGGTCAAATGTAGCCCATAAGGGGCAAGGTCTTGTCGAAAGGTAACCCCAATGAATGGGAAAATGGCTAATTTTACAGTACGATGTCCTAGGGCAGGACCATATAACCCAGTTTGCATTACAAAGGAGAAGTCTTAAAACTACTCCATGGAATACTCCAGAGGATTAGCTTTGAAATCGTTTCAAAACGAAAACATGTCGTTAAAAAACGAAGACATGTCGTTTCACTGCAAACTCTTTTTAATAATGACATGGTCCATACTTGCACTACATTGGACCAGCCCAGGATCAAAATGGATCAAGTGGTCCAATATAATTTGCAGGATATAAAAAAAATAATACATACATACAACATATGTACGTGTATATGTTCATACCTATAAGAATACGTAAATTACTTACCCCTATTAATTTCGTTTTTGCACATATTCCATTTTTGACTGCAAATATATTTTGTAAATATAAAATTAAAAAATATTTTATTCTATCAAATTTTTTGACAGAAAATTTAGTAAGCAATTGGGGCTTTTAACTATTTTTTGGTTGTGAATTCCGAATAATTATATTTTCATTTGTTGTACTCGAATTGAAACTATTCCAACAATCAATAATTGGCTGCAATAAATGAATTAACATTTATATTGAGCAATTCCATATGAAAGCGATCACCTTTTTGACGACCCCTCTCCGATTTTAAAATAAATAGTCTCAATCGATTGCCCAGCAAAAAATAATGTACCTACATTTTTTTTTTTTTTTTTATAGTGACTGGTTTAGTGGTGGTGTACACCACTGTCATGTGACAAAATTGAAGAATTCTTCATAAAGGACCTCATTGAAAGTTGTTTTAAAAAAAACTACTAAAGCGATCGCAACGAGTGATAGCTCGTTGGAAAGGTATTGAATCAGGCTTAATAAAATTTTCCTAATTTTTCTTAGAAATTTACCTTTAAATTTTCCGATGAAAATTAAATTTTCCGATTTTCCACAGAAGCTCCTAAATTTTCCGGCTAATTTTTTTATCAAAATTTCGAAATTTTTGTTTTTTAAAAATTCATACAAAATTAAAAAATGCAGCTAGGCTTCTAATTTTTTGCAGACTTATAAAAAACGAAGCTACAAACATCTTTTGATTTTATTCACAAAAGTCGACAAATTTTTATTAATTTAAGAATTTCATAAAACGCAATATTTGTATGGGAGCCCCCTAAGGGAAATTCTTAAATTAATGAAAAATTTGTCGACTTTTGTAAATAAAATCAAAAGTTGCAAACAGATTTTATTCATTTATGGCTTATTTTGTTTGTAGCTTCGTTTTTTATAAGTCTGCAAAAAATTAGAAGCCTAGCTGCATTTTTTAATTTTTTATGAATTTTTAAAAAACAAAAATTTCGAAATTTTGATAAAAAAATTATTTTTTTTTTTTCAAAAAAAAAAATTATGTTTCAATAACGACTACTCATATTAGAAAAAGAGTTTTACTTTTCTGAAATGAAATTTTATTGCGGAATTTCGGTTTTTTTAGTAATTTCAATAAACTAAACCGTTTTTGAGTTACGCGAATATATGTTGAGCAACCTCCTCCATTTTCGAAATAACGGTATATCTCTAAAACCAGAGCCAATCTGAAAAAACCGCGGGCACCACTGGATTCAGCGTCCCCGAATTATGTTAAAACGTCATGTGCCCGGCTTGTCACGAAAAAAAAGTGTCAATTTCATGCACAGTGTAATTTTTAAAATGTATTTTTAACAAGGTGGTCTCTTAAATGCTCTTCTCCTGACCAAACAAGGAGTCGGGGCCCATTGTTTATTACTGATTCTTAAAGCAAAAATTATGAGGAATCCAAAAAATTAGCCGGAAAATTTAGGAGCTTCTGTGGAAAATCGGAAAATTTAATTTTCATGGGAAAATTTAAAGGTAAAATTCTAAGAAAAATTAGAAAAATTTTATTTTTCAATTAAAGCCTGATTCAATACCTTTCCAACGAGCTATCACTCGTTGCGATCGCTTTAGTAGTTTTTTTTTTAAAACAACTTTCAATGAGGTCCCTTATGAGGAATTGTTCAATTTTGTCACATGACAGTGGTGTACACCACCACTAAACCAGTCACTATAAAAAAAAAAAAAAATGTAGGTACATTATTTTTTGCTGGGCAATCGATTGAGACTATTTATTTTAAAATCGGAGAGGGGTCGTCCAAAAATTTGCCAATTTTGATCGTTTTCATATGGAATTGCTCTATTACAAAATTTATTGACGAAAGCAAATTATTGATTGCAATGACCAATATTCAGTATTGCCCTGTATTAAACTCGGTTGTGATTCTAACCATTTGTACTAATTGTTAGAACTAAAATAAATTAGTTATCATAACTAATAAAAGAATTGAAGGAATCATACTTCAGTTGGAACATCGTTTTAATAATCAAGAGAATTAAAAATCAGTTAGAACTATACATTTTTAATAGTTGCAATAATAAATCATGTTACTTGATCAATATTTTATTACTGCAACCGTTTCCCAACCAATTTGTTTTCTATGTGTAGGGATGAGATTTTCATGCACTAAAAATTCGAAAATATGAGCTAAAAATATGCACAAAATAATCCAAAATATGCTCTATAAAAATAAAAAATATGCACTAAAACTTGATAAAGTTTCCATAAAAAATCGTTTTTTAATTTACTAAAAACTATAAAAAATTCAGTCTATTATTATTCAAATATCTTTAAAAAACTTTTAAATAACTAATTTAAATTTTTGTTTGTTTTAATAAATTAGTACTGTTTTATTAAAAATAAAACTTTCTCTTGTACTTGTAGAATGCCAATGCATTTTGAAAAAATTTATTTAATATTTGAAATTTATTTTAATTTTTAAAATCCTTAATTTTTTAGCAAAACGTTTAGGATTTTTTTTTTTTTTTAATTTGTCGGGCTATTTTCCTTCCACATTGTTAATTTTACTTTCTGCAGTATCAATTAATTTGACTTGAGTATTAAGTGAACTAAATCTCTCCTAATTACTAAATGACTTCTGATATCTAAATTAAATATTTCTTTTACCGTTTTAGTTTGCATTATCATCGATATCAACAAGCTTTTCTAACATTCTTAAATTACTCAAAGTTTTTTTAAATATAATTCCGAAGCACCTAGCCAGACCACCATATTGTTACTACTGGAAGCGGTGGAATGGAAATCAAGGGATACATTTCATTAAAAAATTGCAATATTATCGAATTGGCTTCTAATTTCCTTTGCAACGCGGTATAACCCATTTGACAAGCAAGTAACTTGTAATAGTTTTGGATAAAATATTTTAAACCCATTGGAAGCCTTAATCGTGTGTGGGGGTGGATCGATTTTATTGGTGCCAATTTGGAGACACTTGATTCCAGGTTTTCTACAGGGATATACTTATGTAAGTACACACAGAAAAAAATACCAATGTAAAATTTAAGCTGTGTTCACATTATGTGTATTTGTCATGTGGAATGTCACTTTTTCACATGTTAAATTTGTACATATCGTCTGAACCCCTCCAAACAACATCATGTGTTATTTCTTTGTGTGCAGTACACATGACATTTTTTATTTAGAACGAGTTCTATTTTCAAGTGACAAACCATCTGACATCAGCTGTTTTTTATTAACAAAATTTTGTGGCGGCAAAAATTAATTGAAATTTTAATAAATATAAATTATAATCAATTTACAAGATTTTGTTTGTCGTGCTTAATTCTTAATAATTATAATAGTAAATAAAAAATAACCAATTTTATTATTGAAAATGGAGGGAAAAATTGAAAAGGAATTAACAAAAGTAAGTACATATGTATTTTTTTTATGACAATTTCCATATTTATTTTTATGTTTTTCCAGTTGGACTGGTGTAAAGAATCGGTACTACAGAAGAGAAGGAAGGAATGCTTGTATAACCCGCGGAATAAGTTCTACCACAATAAGCATACCAGGTACGCAGCGCTCAATGATATGGCTGACAAGTTAAAAATTTTCAATTCATCTATTGGGCCTAATGAAGTTAAGGTAAGGCATTGGGCAATTGTTGTTTGTAATAAATGTAATGCAATATATTTCCAGAATAAAATAACATACTTGCGCGGTCAATATAAACGAGAAATTGCAAAAGCAAAAGAAAAAAGAAGTGGGGCCGGAGCAGATGATGACTATTTGATCAACCTTAAAATAAAATTTTTTTAGCACAAATTAAATTTTTATACACTCAGCTGTTTTAAGATTGTTTTTTTTTTTTTTGATGGGTTATGTCAAGTGTACTTTACATACCAACATGTGAACGTGTAAATTACAAACCATATGTAAAACATAAATTTTGACATACACATGAAATTACATGTGTGTAGAAAAGTGACATTCCATATGACAAATACACACAATGTGAACACATCTTTACATGGAAAAATGTTGATTGAGAATCATAGTAAATTTCTGTAAAAGTATGCCCTTTTTTAAATTTATCATTATTTCATATTAATTTTAAATAAAATAACCCTGTTTTATATTAAAATCAAAAGTTTATCTTGTTAAATTAACATGCATACATACATACTTATATATGTACATTTTTTATTTTCATTTTTAAAATATGTTATAAAAAGAAGACAATTCCCGTATTCTTTTAATTAAAATTATTTAGTTAAATAGTACATCAAGTTTTCAAGGTAGAATGATGACGAACTCATATCGGGCGATTCTGCTGATGCTTCTGTTAACAAAGGGGAATAAAAATAAGTGAAACATGTGTTACAGGGGTAAGTGTTTTAAATTATTCTTAAATAAATGGATATGTTGTCTGTGAAGCTTCTTCACACTGTTATAACACACTCGAACCAATTTGATTCTACATGAAATTCACGTTGTTTCAACTTGAAATAACTTTCATTCAACGTGATTCGTTATTTCAATATAAATTACATTTTGCTCTAACTTTACTGCAATGTTAAATTAACATGAATTATAGTTATTTTAAAAGAAAAAAATGTTGTTCGCAAGTTATTGTAAAATCAGGTTGAATTAACTTGAAAAACGTATGAAGCAAAATCACCACCGAAAAATTTTAATTCAACCTGGTTTTCTACGTTTTTAACTTGATTTTTTTCTGTGTGTATGTATAACATCATGAACACAAATTAACAATAATGCAATTTTTGGTAGTTCCGGTTAGGGCTGGAAATATGGTTTTAAAAATTTTATTATTGAAAAGAAAAGTGAGTTAATCCACTTCAAAGAGATGATAAAACTTAGTGGATATTTTTTAATTGCACACAAACAGAATGAATTGTACCAGTGTACCAATAAAGTTTCGATTGTACCAAATTTGGTACAATTGTACTACAAATTTTAAAAAACCTTTTTTTTGGATTTTTTATGAACATATTTTTTAAGATTATTTTTTTTTTTTGTCTATAATGAATAAGTCTGTTCAAATCTTTCAGTGAAAAAAAAATCGATGCAAAATACCATTATTCGTTTAGCCCCTTAAAATATATTACATCGACCCTTAACCGCGAAAATAACGTAAGCGCCTAAAATCAAATTTTACAGGAGAGAGCTTTTTTATTTTATTTCATATAAATTTTGTATGAAATTTGTCGCTTACAATAAAATTGTTCTTGCTATAAAATCGTAAATGTACCTTATGTGACCATAACATTTTAGGAGATGATGCAAGTGTTGCCAATAAAGTCATTTATTCAAAAAAACGAAAATTGAAACGAATTGCTTACGTTATTTTCGCGGTTAGTGCTCGATATAAACATCTTGAAAAAAAAAAAAAAAAAAAAAACATTAAAATCGCATGTAATTTAATTCACATCCACCGCCTGGATAACTAACCGCGATGTGGTGGTTTTTATGACGGCTGTAGTGTATGTCTTGTAACTTGAATCGGTTTAGTCTAGCCGGAATAAGTAAGAAGGCATAAGCTTAAGGCCAGCATGGCCAAGGGTATCCATCAATCATCCCACCCCCTGTTTCCTATAATCCTATCTACCCCCCTTTGTTTTCCCACATCCCCAACTTTTAAGGTCAAGGTGGTTGACAGCAGTGTCGAGGACCTGAATGGCTTGTTAGTGGTTAAAGAAACTTGTCCAGAACAGCTTCCCTCTGACGCCGATGGCAAGGGTCAGTTGTAACTCTAGCCTAGTCCGTGCAAGCCGTCACTGCGCGAGATGGTCCTTTTTCTCCTTTGAATTACCACAAAAAAAAAATTTCGTGAGTTTTTCATGATCGGAAAAATGTCGGTGAAAAGTGAAAAACTATTCACGATATGGGTGATAAGTGTATTCCTTATGCACGTAAATTGGAAAAATAATAATAATCGTTATTTGCAGTCCCTGTTACTAACGGAAATACTTTTCTCTGCCAGGATACAAATTCAAGGTTTATAAATTTGTTTGTCACTGTAACGAGTACTTATAACCTACTTGCAAGACCAAATAAATTTCGATAAATGGTTGCTTACGATATAATCGCAAATAGGGCTCGATTTTATAAAAATCCCGCTATTTGAAATAAGAAAATCCGAGGTTTCGGGGATTTGTAATCCCAAAAAATCCGGGATTTTCGGAAACGGGTTTTTCTGTTCGGCATTCCTAGTGGCCCTATCATATGGTCGGGCGTCACCAATTTTGACTACTTATTCTATGAATCTTAACCGCATAACATAATTTTGTTATAGCAGATCAATGTTGCTATGGGTCTCAAATAGGGTACAATCTCGAAAATTTGTTTTTTAATTCTGTGGTGTAGAAACGAATATACTTTTTCACAATATTTGCTACTAAGTTATATGTAAAAATGTACCTTTTTGTTTCTTTTTCATTTTTTGTTAATTTGGCATTATTTATTAATGTCTCCAAAATCATGGTGGGCGCATGATATTGTAGGTGCTCCAGTAATTTTGTTAGATCTTTTTCAATTATTGGCAAGCGGTTTGTGTAATTTGTTAAGCTTGTAGTTTCAGCGGTAGAAGCACCAGTAAGACATGAGCATACTTTGTTATTAGTATTAGAAATAAAAGATGCCTGTAATTCCAAGTTATTGCTGTTAGTATTTACGTTATTATAACATGTTTTTTGTTGATGCTGACAAGGACAAAAACAAATCCGAGGATGCATGTGATCATTAGCCAGTGATAAATTTATTTTAGTATTATTGCTACAATTGCTTAGACTTGTTTTTAGAGACATACATTTTTTTGATTTATGTTTCTGAAGAGGTTTCAGATTTTTCTGGCAATGGTATTTTAGGAAAGCTCTTGTTGATTTTTTTAAATTTTTCTTCTTGTCATTTAAGGGTTTAAATTTTTTTGCTACTTCGTTATAAAGTGTTTCGCTTTCTGTAGTGTATTTGTTAAAAGAAGAGAGGCAGGAGGATGAAAACAAGGTGTGTTTTAATTTTGTTTCTTTTTGTCCCAAACGATTATCATGCTGAAAATATTGTTTGCTTTTTACTAGCGCTTTGTGTTTTACCAATTTAGTGGTTATCTCACTGGAATTATTATTATTTTGTAATTTTTTACGTCTTTTACGACGTTTTTTAGATTTTAAAGAGCTATAGTGACAGTGCGTAATGATTGATTCAAACTTCTGTTTTTGAATTGATGACGATAACATGATGATGTTTTAGTAGGGACTTAATAGAACTAATTATGGATAATTTTTTTATTGATATTACTTTTTTTTCAAACTGTCACTATTTTTTAGTATTTCTTTATTGTTTCGATATTTTTTTATTTTTTTAGGTTGCGCGTAATTTAAAACATATATTTTTAATTTAAAAATTATTTTTTTTTTTTTAGTTTATCATACTGTAACATTATTGATTAAATTTGTAAGGTTTTACTTTGTTGTATGATTGGTTTTTTCATAGAGAAAAATATATTTCAATTTAATTCACTTAATTCTATTAGCTTAACACTATGTATTTTTTAAGTATTTCAAATACTTTTTGGAAGACTTTGGATAACATATAAATTATTTCAATTATTTCATTTTTGGAAGACGTTGGATTATATTATAATTTATTTTTGTAAACTTTTATGAATTTTTTTCGTTTCTAATTTAAATTATTTAAATGCTATTTAACAAAAAGTTTTGTGTATTTTTTCAGAACACGAAAACTTGGTCAATATGATTTATTTTGACATACTTTAAATATGTATGGTTTGAACTTGTAATTTTTCATTTGGCTGACACAGGATTAGAAAATATTTCAACTTGTATATTTAGCTGATACATTTTTTTACAAAGATGCATATTTAATGTATGTTTACAAAGACAACATATATGGTATATTTTTATATCTTTTTTATATTAGATTAATAACTGCAAAGACACTTGATTATGTAATTTAAATGTTATCATCATTGGTTATGTGAAAACGTTATAAAACACACATACATACTTTATTTATCATGATATTATTTTTTAATTTAATATTTAAATGGTTTATGTATGATTCACAAATTGAAATTTTTAAAATTGAATATTTTTTTCCAATAGAAAGAATTCTGGTATTTTCTTTGAGTCGATTTATTTTGTTTACTATAAATTGTCCGTTAATTAACAATTTTTAGCATATTTTTGTTTGAAACTAATTTAATGAAAGGTCTAAGACCATTGGAAGACTTATTTAGCGTATTGCTGCTTTAGTATTAAGAGTTCATTTAATGTTGTTTACTGTTATTATATATATTTTAGTTTTTTTATGTTTTATTTACAGTTTTTCAATAGTAATCCTATTTTTAAATTCAACCACCAAACTGCTCCACTTAACATTTTTGTCGTTTTATGTTACATTTAATTTAAGGGATGTTTGTAGCAGGGAAATACAAATAATATGTATTTAGTAAAATTAAATTTCTATTTAAAATTAAATTCACCGCCATATTGACACTTTTTTTTTTGAAAAATTTTTATTTGAAAACAATTTTAAAAGTTTAAATAGATTTTAAGTTCTGTGTCCAATTTTTATAAATATTTTAAAAGTTATATCAAAAGTTGCAACATTTTATAATATTTCAAAATAAAAGCACTATGTTCATTATTGATTTTTCAAATTCTTTAGCCAGAACTGTCGTTGACATTAATTTTTTAAGATATTGTTTTATTATATTTAATGTTATCCTTTTTCCTTATCAGTTACTTGTTAATTTTAGGTTACTTCTATATTTATTTAAATTAATAATCTTATATTTAAACTACATATATTTATTTTATTTCTAAATGTTTTCGTCATTTCGCCCTTATCTTTTGGAAGACATGTTAAAACTAAAATTTGACAATAATTTTTATATACATATATGTATGTATTCATAAAATATGTATGTTCTACTTTAAACTCACCATACTTTTAGTACTCAATATGAGAGTTTTCAGAAATGTCAGACAGTATAAACTCAAGAGAAACCCAACACAGACAGTCTCCATACCTAGGGGTAGTTATTTAAAAGTAGAGTTTGCATGACGACTATAATCGTAATTTTGTTTAATCGCAAATTTAAATTGTAATCGTAACGCACAAAATTTCATTTAATTACAATTTAAATTTAAAACTTATATAAAACCATGATATAATAACTAGAAAGTAGATGCATACGAAAGAATTTTCTCTATTATAAAACCCGCAATGTCAAAAAAAAAATATGACAAAAAAAATGTCAAAAAGTTAGAGTGGCCGTTAGTTGTATGTAGAATTTTTTTTTTTTTTTTATTTCTTATATTCTCCTTCCCTAAATCGGTTCAGTTTAATGTAAAAAAAAAAAACAACAAAAATTTCGTAGCGATCAGTTGTGTTTTAGGGGGGGGGGGGGGTCCGCCCCTCAAAGTTTGCCTTCAAGCCATTTATTCAAATGTAATTTTTTTGCATGTGACTTCTCTTTAAAAAAAATTTTACAAGAATATGACTTAAGGCCCTTCTAGTCAACAACATAAGCTTCAAAAAAAGTTTTTTGCTAAAAATAATATTTTAGAAAATAATTAAGAAAATAACAAAAAAATATCAAACATTTTATATACGTTTTATATACATAAAAGGGGGATTTAAATGTCAAGTGACCCAATTTTAAAATCGATGTCGTCCGATTTGGATGAAATTTGCACCAACGTTAGTCCTATTGGATAGTAGTTTAGACACAAAATTGCAACAATATTTTGAGTTAAGGGGGGTCAAAGTTTGCCATACAGGTGTTCTTTATCATCCATGTCATTTACATATTACCTATTGGTGTTAGCAAAATTTTAGTTTAGCAACGAAAAGTCTAAATTAAATGTGATTTTATTAATTCTTTTTGTTAACAAAACATTTTTTAATTATTAACATTCGCCTTACCAATGTATGTACATCTTTTACTAATACCCACCCGGATGGTACTTCTTTTCTATATTTATGCTAATAGGTGATGAACAAGTGTTTGTGTCACAAACTTTTATTTTGTAGTTCTTCAGTTTAAGAACTTAATAATATGTTCAGCGAGTAAAAATTTCCTTTTAACTGAACCAAAATTAAGTAAGTTATCAGAGAAATAAATCCAAAATGGTCACCAGACTCAAATTTGCAAAATTCTTGACACTAACAAAAAAAATTTTAATTTTGAAAAGAATTCTTGACAATTAAAAAATTCCTAAAAAATCTTTTATAAAAAAGCATATTTGTAAAAACCAATTAAAAGCAAAATAGAACTCACTATTTGTACCAGTGTTGCCACCTTAGGTGTAATTACACATATCATGTGTAATTTTTGTTTTCATGTGTAGCCCTTGTGTAATTGGTTCCATGTGTTATTCATGTGTAATTTTAAATTTTAACGTTTTGTAGCACTGATTTTTGTTATTATTTTATCACAAGATGTAAAAAGGTTTAATATTCTTGGCAAAACTTAAAAATTTAATTAATAGAATGGAAGCGTTAAAAGAGCTAAACTAAAAATGGTTGGATCATTAACTACTAACCATTTGGCATTTAGATAGATTTTGTCACAATTTATTACCTATAACGACAAAACGTCCCGGGTTCATTCTCGTTTTTTTCATTGACTGCAAAATAAATGTTTGAGCTTCTCAAAAGCACAACTATAGAGAAATGGATTCCTTTTGAAAATCTAGTTGGATGCACCAGATACACCTAATGTTATGTTTGGACAGTATAATTCAGATGTTAAAAGACAAAAAGCTATACATATATTGCTTTCATAAAATGCTCGTAGCGTCAAAGACCTGTCTGAACCTGCCAACATATTTCGAAAATTTACTTCGCAATATTATATCTTGTTTTATTAGAAGTAATGATCGGCAAACCTAAGTAGTTTCAAGAATACATATTTTCGCGACAACGTGCACTCTTACATTTTGAAAAACTTTAGCTTCATAGTAATTTGGAGCCAGAATATTATTGGAAAAAGGTTTTTAAAATAAAAAATTCATTGGGAGACAGATTATTTAAAATAGTTATTTTTGTTTTAGTGTTTTCAAATGCTGCTGCGTAAAGAATATTGAGCAATTTAAACAATTGTACGACAGATTTAAAAAGGAATACATAGAAATGGTGACCCAAACTTTCCTATTCCAATCATAATACACAAAAAGTAGAAGCTTTAAATAATTGGAAAAATCAAAAAAAAAAATTATTTCAATGTAAATGTGATGTATTTGACTTTCTTTATTTTTTAGTAATAAATTACTTAAAAAAATAGTATGAATTTTTTGTTTTGAACCGTTATTTTTATAAAATTAAAAAACAATGAATGACTAGTTAATTTTTTGAAAAAAAAAAAAAAAAAAAAAAAAAACGCATTCGTTTTTTTTTTTAACTAAATGAAAATTGAGATTGCATGTGTAATTTGTATTTTCATGTGTAATTTTGGCATAATCCATGTGTAATTTACCATTTCGTTGGTGGCAACACTGATTTGTACCAAAAATTTCAGTATGCTTTTCTTTTGAGTCAGCTGTTTGCGTTTTTAATTACACTGTACTAGTTCTGAAATCTAACAAGCCTAATTTTCATCAATAAAGTGTTTTTGCACTCGATAGAAAAATTAATAAGTCCTCGTCTATATTACTAAACATTTGCTGCGAAACATTTGAGTTTGTTAATGAAAGGAGAAAGACGAATGGAAGTGTTCTTTGTTTCGTGTACAAATAGTTTTTATGTGTTTTTTATTGAAAGAAAGAGAGAAAGAAAGAGAGGGAGAGAAGTCATACAAAATGCTTACATAAATGCTGCAAAACAAAAGTTTTGTTTTATGGACACGAATGCAATTTCAAAAGAGAATTGAAGAAAGTTTCTGCAGCAAATGTTTCATAATATGGAAGAGGACTAAACTGCAAAAACATAACAACAACTACATAGATAATTATATCGCACAAAAGATGCAAAATTGTCAGGGTCTCGTTTTTTTTTTTTTGCAAACCTGCAGTAGTCGCACAAATACTGACTTTGTTGTTGTTGTTGTATTTTTATTCCTTTTTTTCTGTTTATCTGGAGAACGGCAAGAGCCAAAGTTTCCAAATACGGTACAAACATTAGAGTTATCAATACACAGCATCTCACAAAATGTGGGCGGGATTGGAGAAGTGGGCGTGTTACCCCCCGTACAGAAAAATCGGTTCAGATACAAAAAAGTTATGACCAAAATATAAATTGAAAAAATGACCAAAATATAAAGTTTTGGGAACCATAGATCTTTCGGAGTCCAAGTTTTATAACCCAAGTAAATGGTAAATTTCTTCTTAAACACGTCAGTGTATAAATCTGTCAAATAGCTTAAAAAATTACACTTTTTTATTATTTATAATTAAGTTTGTCTCTTAATATACATATTTAATAGCACGCGAACATGTGCAAATAATTAAATGCAATTGAGCGATTCCCTGCAAATAATATTGGACGACCTGATCCATTTTGATAAAATGGACTACTCCATGGACTGGTCCAATGTAATGCAAGCATGGACCATGTCATTGTTAAAAAGTGTTTGTAGTGAGACGACATGTCTTCGTTTTTTAAAGACATGTTTTCGTTTTTCAACGACTTCAAAACTAATCCTCTTGAGTATACCATGGAGTAGTCCACAGGTGGGTAATATGGCCCTGCCCTAGCACATCGTAATGTTAAATAGACCATGTTTTTCCATACCTTTGGGTTACTTTTGCCGCAGGTTAAATTCGGATGTTAGCCGGATAAAATTATACCATCAACGGCGACGGCTACAAAATCATAGCCGCTCGGCGCAGGTCTCTTCTGATTAATTACAACAGCACAATAAACATAGCAAGCAAAGTTTTATTAACTTAAGACACTTTTTGTTTACAAAGCAACATCAATATTTTTAAACCATTGTAAAATGTTAGAACATTATGACAATACAACATGAATGCACACCTTGTGAATATCCCAATTGTTTTTTTTTATCCTTTTATTTTGTTATCAAATATTCAATTTGAAAACACAAAAATAATTTCATTTTATATTTTTAATTTTTTTTCTAGTTATTACAATTCGGTTAACCGCCGTATGAAATAGAATTAAGGCGGAGTTAGCCGAACGTCCACGTCCCCTAACGGAACGTCTGATGTAAATGCTTACTGAATTTAAATGTCACGTTGACGGAACGTCTCATTTAAACATTTTTAATTCCCATCACTGTGTGTATTGTTTTATGTATACTATTGCTTTTTGTTTATGTATAGGAAATACATATGACACATTTTTAAATGGTCTATAAGTGCACCAACGTGCTTACAGTACGGTGCGGTACATTACAGGTACAGCAACGTTCGCCTAACTGGGCCTTTAGATCTATGTCGACGTACGACGTAGATACGCATTTACGTCTACGCCAGCTATTGTGTGCCTTTGTATAAAATGTTATACGTTTTCATTTGACGTGTCTGCGTCGTACGCTACTACGTTTATACGGTGCAATTGTGTTCCTACGGATATGGTGTCAACGGATATTGCCTGAGCCCGACTTGTCTGACTTGCCAATCTACGTACAATTTGAAAGATGAGTTGGTAAAAATATCTGTAACGTTTTATGTAATAAATGGAAGTTTTTGTTAAGTTTTAATTATAATAAATATAAGTTTTCTTTGAAAAATGGAAGGCCCAAAAATTTTATGTACTGCCTACTGTTACGGATTAAGTCAGATTTGGAGTAAGAACAATTTCTGGACGACTCCACAGCCCTGGTTAAAACACTGTAACTCGGCTTTTCACTTATTTTTTATTTCTCCTTAAGCTTTTTAAAAATTTATATTAGGGCTTTTTACTTTTCGTATTACGATAAACACTAAATAGAATCTGGGAATTTATTTCCTGGAAAATATTGAAGGAATAAGCCTATTAAAGTATAAAAGCTTTTGAGGATTGTAATTTGACTTAGAATACACATTCGAAGAATATGAAAATTTAGATAAACACTAAGCTATTTTTTGAAAAAATGTCTACTATTAATTAATTCATTTTATGGCCAAAAATGTCCACCTACCCAATAAAAAATGGAGCTTCCAAAGAAGCAGGTTTGTAAGGGAGAAACATATCTTGCCATTAGAGTAGGTAAACGTATTATCAGCGAATAATCAAAGCAACCGCCGATTAGCTGAAAGTTAGTGAATGTTAGTAAAAAAGTGTGAGTGTAATGCGACTTTCAAGAAATTACTTTCATGTGTAACCCTGCAGATAACGAGACTAGTCCATACATGCATGTAAAGAGTAGTCCATAAAGGAATAGGAGTACTCCAAAACTTCTCCATATATATGGTTAAAATGTGGTCGATTTAACATTACGTTGTCCTAGGAGTGGACCCAGTTTTGCATTACAACGGAGTAGTCTTAAATCTACTCCATGTTCATACATACTCTAGTGGACTAGTTTTAAAACTACTCCATGGTATACTCTAGAGGATTAATTTTAACTTCGTTTAAAAACGAAAACATTCCGATTAAAAACGAAGACGTGTCGTTTCACTACAAACTCTTTTTAACAATGACATGGTCCATGCTTGCATACCATTAAAGCAGTCCAGGGAGTAGTCCATTTTATCAAAATGGATCACGTAGTCCAAAATTATCTTCAGGGAAATTCTAGGTAACATCAACTTGATGATTAGAATATAGCACACTTTGAAAAGGATAAATTGGTACTTTTTAAGGCGTAAAACGGGACAAAGTTGGTACTTTTTCTGTTTTCAAAATATTTGGTATTTGGTAATCTTTTTAATGACGTTAAAACGGAAAAATTTGGTACTTTTTCTCTTTTTGATATACATTCGGTATGCAGATTACATATCGTCTACTTGCCGATATATCGGTACCAGCGATATTTTACTGTCGATACGCCGAAACCTTTTTTAGAGTTTTTTTGAAAAAAAACAATTTAATTTTCAATGCTTATTATCGCATAACAACTATGGCTGGGTTTTTGCGATCTAAGTTAAACTCGGTTAAGTTAATCTGAAAACTGATTTGTGGCGCCATTTGTAAACACAATCTTGACGGAACAGCTTAGTTTTGGTTAAAATGTTGGTCTTTAATAAAATAATAATAAAACAAATTCACATATTGTTGGAATAATCCGAGTTTCAGACTACGTTTAACTAAGTTTAAACTTAATCCACATCTCAAAAATCCGGCCTAAGAGACAGTTCACATTTAAAAGAAGTACATAAAATAAAAACAGAATAATAATTTTGTTTCTTTTAATTCTGTATGTAGAGGTCTACACCACGCGTTCTATGCGTTTGATACTTTCTTGACCTTTTTTTAAGGCGCATGCAAATGTGGAAAGTAATCCCACTTAATGCGTTCTATACGTACACACGGTTTAAGCGTTTGCTGTGCAACTTGTGATTCAGTGATGTTAGATGTGAGATTTTTCGTAATTTTGACGATTTTTTTTAAGAAAATACAATAAAATGACGATTTTCTGATATTAATAAGAGTGCTTAAAAACTCTTTCATGTTTAGAAACACTTACAATGATATTAGGAACAGTTCAAAGCGTTATAATCAACCCTTCTCTTTAATTCTTGCTATAATTTTCACCTGATCGCAATCACGGGTGAAATCTATTGTTTATCTAAAATTCTTTGAATATTTTCAAAACAATCGGCTTCAATCGTATCGAAAAAAACGTCTTGCTATGGTACTATGGCTATGCATTCTGAAATTGTAGAAGACACGATCACGTGATAAATCTTAAAATGGCGTTTGGAGCGTTTGTGAACATATTATAAGAAAATCCGAGGAGGATGAGCTTCTGTCCATCCTCAGCTGTGGTTTTGCAAAAGATATTCTACTTTAGATCTTCTAAGATTTCAAGAGACGCAGATCCGCAGATCCGCTTGCTTCAGAAATACAAAAGTTTTTAAATGAGTTCTGTCGCATCTGAGAGATTATTTTCGACTGCAGGTAAGATAGCGAATTCAGTGTCTTTTCTTAAAAAATTCCTAGATATCCATTACTAATATCTTTACTTTTCAGGATACAGTATCGAGAACTCGTGCTTTTCTGTGACCTTTTTCTTGTATGTTCCCCACAGCCTCGAAATTTATTTTTAAGATATCCATATATATAGGCTCGAGTTCTTAAATTATATAAACGCGTCAAACAAGTATCAAGTTTACTTAAAAAAAGACGGGATTTATGTAAAAATATTGATTATTTCAGTAAAAGCCATTTACCATAGCAATTAAAACAAACTCAAATGTGTAACATTTAAAAACAAAACAAAATATATATGTACGAAGCATTTATAATTTTATATTATTCTATGTTTAAAAATTATACTTTGGTTTAAAATAACGTTTTGAAAATAAAATTCTTTGAAACAAATTATGTAATCATAAAAAAACTTCATTTAGAAACAACCAAAACAACACTTAACTAGTATAATAAACTCCATTTTATATATTTATACTTACACAATTCTTCCAAACTCATCTTTTGGCAAATCTGATTTTCCTTGTCCCATTAATTTTTTCCTGTACGAATCAACTTTGGCCTTGATTTCATCGGATGATATACTGTAAAAAAAATCAAGTGAATGATTTGATTTAATTTTAAGAAACGAATTATTATCATACTTTTAAGTATATAATTATGTATAATATTGATTGTTGGTTTTTAGTTCAAATCACAAATTTAGGATTTTATTTTATTCAAATTAAAACATTAATGTTTTCTTTAACATTATTGGTTTTTATTAAGAAAATTATTAATTAAGCATTTATTTTCTTCACTTTCAAACCTAAATTTTTTGTTTACTGCTCTTATTTTAATAATAAAATATTTTTGCTGTATTTGTTTTAAACATATTAATGTTTATCGTTGAACGTTTCTATCGATTATGAGGTGTGTTGACTATTTTATGTATTATAGTGTCGTATACATGCAGTGGTTAAAAGCACCAAATAAAACGAAGAGACAAGTAACAAATAATGTAATTGCACATATCCACCCCTATATCAAAATATAGTGCAGGCTTTTTCAATGTTTTGTTTCTATGTATTTTTTTATATCGTGGTGGCGTAAAATTTTATAATTCCAAGGGGAGAGAAAAATGCTACATAGATTTTTAACCGGACGAGTTTGTTTACGAATAAGTAATCAAAAACGAAGAGAGCAACTATGTAGATGAAATTACAAGAGTTAAAATACTTTGGGGTAACTAAACTTCTGTTAACAAATAGTAAAGCTATGTTCACATTATGTGTATTTGTCGTGTGGATTGCCACTTTTTCACATGTTAAATTTGTACATAATTTCTGAACCCTTTCAAATAATATCATGTGTTATTTCTCTGTGTACAGTACACATGACATTTTTTATTTAGAACGAGTTCTATTTTCAAGTGACAAAGCATCTGACATCAGCTATTTTTAATTAACAAAATTGTATGTGGCGGCAAAAATTAATTGAAATTTTAATACATATATATTATAATAGAAAAAAAATAATAAAACAGATAAAAAATACACCAATTAGTTATTAAAATTTTTTTTTTTAATATTTTTGATATGTTATGTCAAATGTACGTTACATACCAACATGTGAACATATAAATTATAAACCTTATGTAAAACTCAAATTTTGACATAGACATGAAATCACATGTGGGTAGAAAAGTGACATTCCACATGACAAATACACATAATGTGAACATAGCTTAAGTCTGCAAAAGTGTGTAGTCAAAACAATCATTAAGAAAAGACGAAATTTGAATTGGGCTGGTAATAAAAATTAAACCAAAACAAAAATTTAATAAATTTTAATTAATTTAACTTGTTTGTGAAGCATTTATTTGTCTAAATACCAACTTTTGAAACTGTTTTTGTTATGTTAATTTTTTAGAGTTGTAAAAGTGTGAAGTATTTGGGTACTTAAGTAATCAATAGCAAAAAAATTATTCATGTTCTTTTAAATAAATTAACCCGCCACAAATTTGTAAAATCAAATAAATTAAAAACAAACAAATATGAAAGATTACATTAAATAATTTGTTTGTATTTTCCAAAAATGTTCGTGTTATACAAAGTACGTATTTAATCGAGTGCCGATAAGAAAACGAGTTAAGTAGTCAAAAGTGTAAACATTTTTCAACACTTCAATTATTTGCCATCAGCTGTTGCCTTTATTTTACGAATTTTTACAAATTTTGCGTTTGCGTATTTTTTTGTACGACGGCTTTTTGTGAGAGCAAATTTTTTAGTTTACTCATTTACTGCATTTTACTGTAAAAGTTCTCAAACGCACCTAATAACAATACAAACTTAAATCAGTGAAGCGCCAAATACACTGATCAAATGCTTGTCATGCTGACAAATTCACTCGTGTATGTGTACTGGATGTATGTTAACCAGAGAACCGAAACGTTCACTCATTTTTCAGTCATGAGCGAGCGTGAAAAATTTGAAATTTTATTGCTTTTTCATCCTCATGAGGGTGAGGAAAAAAATATTTTGAATTTCCTCATTCTTGAGGAATGAACAAACAAACAAATTCATATGTGAATTTGTCGGATATGTAAAATTTGAAAAAAATTCACATCCGAATTCCTCATAAGGAAAACGCGATTTGCCCGACCATTAATAGCGGGAAAATGAAGTAGTAAAGAGGCCTTGTAAAAGGCCTTTTTGGCGATATAAAGTTTTCCAGTCGCATTCCAACTGTATTTCTAATTTACACAGTGTGTCATTAAAGACCAAAGCCTTGCCTTCTCGCATCTACTTTAAAGGCTTGTGAAAGGCCTTCGAAAAATAATTAAGTATAAAGTTTAATCCCAGTGTAATTCGCGATCTTAGGACAACAAGGTTCTATCTTACATGTAGTTAAGGTGCAAATAGAACTTTGTTGTCCTAAGGTCTCGAATAGTTGTTGCTAATAATGCGAAGTTAGTAAATTAATAACTAAACTTGCTACACATTCCAACATAACTACTAATAAAACGATTTCGATAGGCCTTATCTTAAAACAGAAAATTTGAAGTTGTAAAATATCTTACAAAAACCATTCTAAAAGACCTTTTCGAAGAAGGCAGAGGGGAAAAAATAAAAGTTTATTAAAAATACAGTTGTAAACCTTCTTTAGGCCTGCAAAGTGAAAGCGCTCGCAATTATTCCCGCTAGGCAGCACGATAGCTTGTGTATGTTTTTTAAAATTATTTGTTGGCTGGTAAACTAAAATGTGTTTTGCTTTTGTAAAATATTCTTTGATGTCTCTAAAAGGTCAGTTTTTTTTTTGTTTAAAAGACATAAAGGCAAAAATTATTGAAAATAAATTACTACCTATATAAACTGAAGAACTTGTGAAAAATGTTAGTTTCTGGACCAACCGCAACGGTGTTGAAAAGACTACATTGAATTAACAAAAACTGGCATAATTTGGCGCGAAACAATAAAGATTCATTAATACAACAATAAAACACATCTTCTTACTAGGGATGCCAAACGGGATCGATTTTAACAAATCCCGGGATTCGGGATTTTCGGGATCCCGGGATTTTCCGGGATTTCGGGATTTTTCGGGATCAATTTGTTTCTTTAATATACAAATTTTTTTTAAAAAACAACAACACTTTATTTATTTATGTCTCAACTTTTAATAAAGAAAACTTAACAAAACAATTATAAGAAAATTTTTTTAAATTAACTAAATTTTATTTATTTTTGAAGGCTCAGTTAGTCTTTACTTTCTGTTCTGTTACGAATCAGCTGATTTGTTTTTGTTATTAAAAATCCTGTGAAATTGATTAGCTTTTCTGTTCTGTTGCTGTTCCGTTTGTTAAAATCAAAAACTTGTTAAGTAATTTTAAGTGACAGCAAAATAAATAACAAAAATTACATATTTATATTGAAATAAACTATTTTTTGATTTTAAGAATACATAAAATTTAATTTCTTCAAATTTATGTGCATTAAAGTTATTGAAATAAAACAATGGACGGTGCAAAACTAATAAATTTTTCATAAATGGCTGATAAGTTCCTACAGAAAAAGTAAGTATTAAAATTTCGTAACAGAACAACACGGAACGGAACAGAAACAGAAAGTAAAGACTAACTGAGCCTTGAATTTTTAAAAAAAAAAATTAACAGAACAATTCTTTTACAACTTTTTCTTATAAACAAAAGTTAAAATATATATACATTTTTTTTTTTTTTTATAAAAAAGAAAACTTAACAAAACAATTCATTTTATATACAAATTTTTATGTCGTTATTTCTTAATTTTTTGTGCGACGATAAAAATTTTACGCTTACTACGTTTAAAACAAAATATTATTTAAGATACATGTTAAAAAAAAATTTTTATTTTTTTATTGCATTACTGGAGCGATTTAAAAATGTGAATTTGGAAAAAATTAAAAATATCACATTTTTTTCAACTTTAAAGTCCTGTAGCTCAGTAAATCTTTATCCGACCCACACGGGGAGAGATATCTATTCCAAATGTTAAATCTTGTAAAATTCAGTTAAACTGTTCTCGAGATTTTTCGAAATACCTTAAACAACTGCTGAAAACACGATTTTCGCGTATATCTCGAAAACGGTTCATGGGAAAAATAAATAAATGCCATATTCGTGTTCAGCAGCACCAATTTAGCTTGGACAATATCTCATTTCTGAGGTTCATTTTTTTTGTGGCATAGTGTAATTGGCAGATGAGTGCTGGTTAGCTTTGCGACAGAATAGAAAACAAATGAGACATTGAGAAAACCAAATTTCTTTAATGTGCAGTTTTTCGTTGGGAAAAGGATAATCGCGTAATGAGAAAACGACCATAAAACAATGAATAATTAGAAAGTATAAAAATTCAATTAAACGAATATTTTTATACATATAAAAACTTTTGATACACAAAAGTTGTTAAATTGAAAAATCCCGGGATTCATAAAAATAAATCCCGGGATTCGGGATTTGTCAGTCCCGAAAAATCCCGGGATTTCGGGATTCGGGATTTCCCGTTTGGCATCCCTACTTCTTACCCATCAACTATACTTACTGTCGCATTTGCTTATATGTATACAGGTTATTTGCATATAAATTGTGGCAAAACAAGACTTTTTTAAAACCTTTTCCTTAGCTTCACTTCGGAAAATCAAGGCCCCTATTATGAGTTACATTCGATAAACGATTTTCGCTGGCTATCGAACATCGACTATCGAATGTTAATTTGGTATTATGAGTTGGCAGCACTGTCGAAAATTTCGTTGTGCATCGAATTTTTCAACGAAAACAAATTTGCTTTCGACGGTGCAAATAAATGTAAAAAACTTGTTGAAAATGTAACTATTTGTAAATTTTTTTGTGTTCGTATACCAAATACCATATTCTTTATCAGTTTTGTTCATTTTATGCAAGTCCAACGTCGTAAACACCAATTGGAAACTCTCATATTCCTAATGGAACAAAATTATTTTTTGGCCAAATGATTTGCAGCAAAGTTCAGCATCTAAAAAAGTAGGATGGAACCCCCCTGAAGCTAAATTTTTTGAAAACAACCATAATTCCGCCGTGGCCCCCTTTAACTTTAATTTTATTTTTTAAATTTGTAAACAAATTTTTTTTATTTTAAGTGACAGCTGATCGAAAATGTACTACTGTGAATTAACAAAATCACAATAGTAAATTTTTATCGAATGCGCGCCATAATACCAAATAAAAATTCGTTCGATCAGCTAATTCGACTGCTGTCGAAAATCGAATTTAGTTCATAATAGGCACCCAAATCTTGTAACGTTAATTTAACCGCCTTATACTCAATGCAAATGGATGAAACTTTGCAGGCATACATATTACCGATGACAATACACATGGGCGTAGCCAGGATAAAATCCAGGGGGGGCAAATTTTTTTTTTTGGTAAAATGCTTTTTTGACAGTTTTTTACTCAAAGCAAATGGATGAAACTTTGCAGGCATACATATTCCCGATAACAATACACGAATTCATGGGCGTAGCCAGGATAAAATCAAGGGGGGCCACAATTTTTTTAAATGCTTTTTATTAGCTTCACTTTGGAAAATCAAATCTTGTCACGTTAATTTAACCGCCTTTTACTCAATGCAGATGGATTAAACTTTGCAGGCATACATATTCCCGATGACAATACATGAATCCATGGGCGTAGCCACGATAAAATCTAGGGGAGGGCGGTTAAAACATTTTCTTTAGCTTCACTTGTAATGGTAGCTTTTTATTTTTTCTTTTGTACTTCTAATGTACTAAGACATATTGCCATAAAAGGTGTTTTCGCATGCTTAACGATAGGCCGCACGTTCAAAAGACTAGGACTCGCCGGATAGGGGGGTGGTTCTTGGCCAACGTTAGCCCACAAGTTTACCAAAACAAAACAAAAACGTGCACAGACTAAAAATAAGGTATAAATTATTTAAGTTATAGACGGACGGACAAAATGGGTCTATTGCCTTAATTACAGAATACGTGTTTCTCATTTTCGTACCTACCAATAAAATCCTTAGGTGATTCAGATTTTAGGCCCTCGCCAACCAATGTTCTCCATTTCATTTCCTATAAACTTTCTAGGAGAACCCCACAACATACACTACCCCTTTATATGCTTCTTAAATTCAATTAAATTTTCAATACATGATTTAAAGGTTTATTTTCGTATAATCAAACATAAAAAAAATCTTATCTGACAATTAAAGTTATATTTGTTATATAACATCTAACTCGGAATAATAATTATAAATAAATTTAACGTAATATTAACATTAATACCTAATAGCAAACTTACATGAGTCCACTCACAAATGCATTATGCTGAGGCCTCCGCAAAATTATTTGTTGGGTAAACGTCGTGAACCCTGCTTAAAACAATTATTTAGTTACTTTAAACAAATATAACAAAGTAAAGAGCATCGATAAACGAAGAGTAATTTAATATACGTTAATTATAAAATTCAATAAACTCCGTTGATCAACACTTAACAATTTTAATAAAGAAATAGTAATTATATATATTGTGAACAACAATAACATAAATACTATTACCAGACGTGGAAATGACATTAACTTTAAAATTTCATGAATTTAAGAAAATGATTTTTAATTACTTATGATTTTTTTTTTTAAATTTACAAAAAAACAAAACTTAGGTTTATACAAGTATAAAGTGGTTTGGATATTTCTATAGTTACCCAACTTAATTATATTACTCATTTAATAAGTTCCATACGCGTCTTTCACACTAACAGCCTGGAGGAAACCGGCTCGAACCGAATGTACAATAATCTTGACTTTTGTCAGGGGTATATTAAAAAATTTACTTTTGATGTGAAGTGTGGGTATATCCAAAGTTAGCTCTTTGGTTAGATACAAATGCTCCTAGAAACTAACCCCACAGGTCTTTTATAACAACGTGGTCTCCAAAATTAGGTGGTTGTAAATATCTGGGTACGACACTCGGTCTTTAAACTTTTCCTTTTGGAAATAAATGTCACGCTCATAAGGGTTGACTTTCCTTTAAATATTTTATAATTTAATAAGTATTTAAATTTTTATGCAAATTTTTATTTTCTTGGTTACATGATTATATAACCCTTATTTAGTAATTAAAAAAAAATCACACCACGTTAGTTTTTTAAAATAAAAATATTGGGAGCAAACTTTTGAACTATTCAATTTGACGTCTCAGTTCTGAAATGAATCTTGCGCGTCACGATTAACATTAATATACCGGTTTTTCTCATTCATATATTTCAACTGTTGATCAATGAATATCTTTCCATTCATAATATTGATTTAAGAGAGAAAGAGAGGGAAAATTAAACGGAAAAAAAAAGAATATTTATGAATGAAGTAAATTGGAACAAAGGGAATTGAAATGTTGTTATGTGCTCATAGTATAGAAAAGAATCAAAGTCAATTTAAATATATAAATTGCAGTATGCAAAAGAATATCATCAATAAAAAAAATGCCGTCACAACACAGGTAGATTTTTATATAAATTTTTAAGACAAAATGTAGCTGGAAACGGTGGCATTCAACTAGGCTTTAAATCCTTAGCATGATAAAGACCAATAATTTTTCCCTGTAGATCCGAAATAGTATAACATGAATTTCCTAAACGCTTTATAACTTTACATTTCAACCACTTGGGTGCTAGTTTGGAATTGAAGTTCTCAGACTTTTTGCTCAACACAAAATTTCTCCTATAAATTTCATCGCCTTCGTCGTATTGTATATCTCTAGAACGCAGATTGTAGGGCTTATTCGTCCACACAACAAAATATGAAAATGATCACATAAAAGTTAAAAATCTCCCCCTAAATTATCAGTGGTCAAAGCCGTAATTACATATAAAAACTTTCCAACCGGAAAGTTTGACGAACTACCATCGAATCTTATATTCCAACTATTAATAACACTAGCCACTTTACTGCTATTTGCAAGAGCTGTCGGTGAACATGAATTATTATTACGGTTATAGCCTGTTTCGTTGGGATTCGAATTTGGCAAGCCACTTCTTATGCTAGTCATATTAGGATCATTAATATTTCTAAAATTCGTAGATGAACTTTGAATATTATGATATGAAGTATGCCGGGAGTCTAAAGGAAATAAATGCTGCGGAAAATCTGGTCGAATTTGGTTAAGATTGACCTGTTCTAGTTTTTGAGATAGCAAATCTAAGGTTTTGTAAATATTCCTAATTTCATCACTCAAATCAGTCCTTGCTGTGGCAGGATTCTTAGATAAAGGATCTGAATTTACCACGGTAGAATTATTTTCGACTGATGAATTAAGTTCTAAATTGTCGAGTGGTAACGCTAAATTTCTGTTATTATCAATTTCCTGCAATCTATTGGCAGAGCGAGTATTCCGCATATTGAATTTAGGTTGTGACGTCTTTGCTTTCGGTATAGCACCTTGAGAAGATTGAATTATAGAAGACAATCTAAATTGCGTTAGGGTTGAATTACTAACTGAGCTTTTACAGATTGGACAAAAGGAGACTTTTCCAAAAATGGCATTAGACAATCTTTGTGAAAGGTATGAAGACAATTTGTTGAAATCAAATTTTGAGAATTATCGAAAGAATTCGAACATAAAGAACAGATTAAATTAGGAGTTTGTGACATTTTATACTTTTATAAATAACACTTGAATTTAAGAAAGCCAAAATAGGTAGTGTATTAGAACGGTAGGTTAAAGAAAATGAGAATAATAATGGATGGTCAAATGGGAGATTAGATATTTTCTTAAAAGCAATAAGAGAGAAACAAAACAATGGATAGCTAATTTTTCCTAACGACCGGAAAAATAGTTATATTCCAATTACTCGTCTACATCTCAATACAAATTAGTTTTTCACTAAATTCCCAAGTATCTATTTATTAAAACACAAAATTGATATTTACGAATAACAAAATAGTTTGGTTTACGGATAAGTCAAAAGTTTTTTTTTTCACACTATTGATCTTATTATTCCAGTAAATTCCACTAAAATGCTAAAGAATACTTTAGAGCTAGACAAATCCATTTGCAGAAAGATGTTAGTTTTCTGGGGTCATTGAAAAATTTCATGGACTGTCAGGCCCCACGTTGGGCGCCATTTGTAATGGTAGCTTTTTATTTTTTCTTTTGTACTTCTAATGTACTAAGACATATTGCCATAAAAGGTGTTTTCGCATGCTTAACGATAGGCCGCACGTTCAAAAGACTAGGACTCGCCGGATAGGGGGGTGGTTCTTGGCCAACGTTAGCCCACAAGTTTACCAAAACAAAACAAAAACGTGCACAGACTAAAAATAAGGTATAAATTATTTAAGTTATAGACGGACGGACAAAATGGGTCTATTGCCTTAATTACAGAATACGTGTTTCTCATTTTCGTACCTACCAATAAAATCCTTAGGTGATTCAGATTTTAGGCCCTCGCCAACCAATGTTCTCCATTTCATTTCCTATAAACTTTCTAGGAGAACCCCACAACATACACTACCCCTTTATATGCTTCTTAAATTCAATTAAATTTTCAATACATGATTTAAAGGTTTATTTTCGTATAATCAAACATAAAAAAAATCTTATCTGACAATTAAAGTTATATTTGTTATATAACATCTAACTCGGAATAATAATTATAAATAAATTTAACGTAATATTAACATTAATACCTAATAGCAAACTTACATGAGTCCACTCACAAATGCATTATGCTGAGGCCTCCGCAAAATTATTTGTTGGGTAAACGTCGTGAACCCTGCTTAAAACAATTATTTAGTTACTTTAAACAAATATAACAAAGTAAAGAGCATCGATAAACGAAGAGTAATTTAATATACGTTAATTATAAAATTCAATAAACTCCGTTGATCAACACTTAACAATTTTAATAAAGAAATAGTAATTATATATATTGTGAACAACAATAACATAAATACTATTACCAGACGTGGAAATGACATTAACTTTAAAATTTCATGAATTTAAGAAAATGATTTTTAATTACTTATGATTTTTTTTTTTAAATTTACAAAAAAACAAAACTTAGGTTTATACAAGTATAAAGTGGTTTGGATATTTCTATAGTTACCCAACTTAATTATATTACTCATTTAATAAGTTCCATACGCGTCTTTCACACTAACAGCCTGGAGGAAACCGGCTCGAACCGAATGTACAATAATCTTGACTTTTGTCAGGGGTATATTAAAAAATTTACTTTTGATGTGAAGTGTGGGTATATCCAAAGTTAGCTCTTTGGTTAGATACAAATGCTCCTAGAAACTAACCCCACAGGTCTTTTATAACAACGTGGTCTCCAAAATTAGGTGGTTGTAAATATCTGGGTACGACACTCGGTCTTTAAACTTTTCCTTTTGGAAATAAATGTCACGCTCATAAGGGTTGACTTTCCTTTAAATATTTTATAATTTAATAAGTATTTAAATTTTTATGCAAATTTTTATTTTCTTGGTTACATGATTATATAACCCTTATTTAGTAATTAAAAAAAAATCACACCACGTTAGTTTTTTAAAATAAAAATATTGGGAGCAAACTTTTGAACTATTCAATTTGACGTCTCAGTTCTGAAATGAATCTTGCGCGTCACGATTAACATTAATATACCGGTTTTTCTCATTCATATATTTCAACTGTTGATCAATGAATATCTTTCCATTCATAATATTGATTTAAGAGAGAAAGAGAGGGAAAATTAAACGGAAAAAAAAAGAATATTTATGAATGAAGTAAATTGGAACAAAGGGAATTGAAATGTTGTTATGTGCTCATAGTATAGAAAAGAATCAAAGTCAATTTAAATATATAAATTGCAGTATGCAAAAGAATATCATCAATAAAAAAAATGCCGTCACACACTTCGGAAAATCAAATCTTGTAACGTTAATTTAACCGCCTTTTACTCAATGCAGATGGATGAAACTTTCCAGACATACATATTCCCGATGACAATACATGAAGACATGGGCGTAGCCAGGATAAAATCTAGGGGGGGGGGCAAAATTTTTTTTTTGGTAAAATGCTTTTTTGACTGCCTTCTACTCAATGCAAATGGATAAAACTTTGCAGGCATTCACCAGGATAAAGTCTACGGGGGGCCAAAATTTTTTTTTTGATAAAATGCTTTTTTGACTGCCTTCTACTCAATGCAAATGCATAAAACTTTGCAGGCATTCATACTCCCGATGGTAATACACGAATACATGGACGTAGCCAGGAAAAAATCTAGGGGGGGGGGAAATTTTTTTTTTATAAAATGCTTTTTTGACTGCCTTCTACTCAATGCAAATGGATGAAACTTTGCAGGCATACATATTTCCGATGACAATACACGAATACATGAGCGTAGCTAGCATTAAATCTAGGGGGGGCCAGAATTTATTTTTGTGAAATGCTTTGCTTTACATTCACTTCGCAGCATCAAATCTTGCATCCATTTGCGTTAAGTAAAAGGCGGCTAAAAAAGCATTTTACAAAAAAAATTCTGCCACCCGTAGATTTCATCCTGGCTAAAAAAAAAATTTCTAATGAATTCCTTACTTACTGCAGTTTTTACCCCTAAATATTAAAAATATTTTAATTTAAATTTAAAACTATTTTCGTAAATGTAAATTGTAATGTATTAATTAAAGCTATTCGTTACTAAAAAGTAAATAATAAAAAAAAAAAAAAATTTTAAGAAACGCTTTTCTTTACCTTAATATATTGATCAGTTGTGAACACAGAATAAATATGAATACCAAAAAAATCGACTAAAAGTCAAAAAATAACAACATTTCAAACAACATAAACTTTTAAATTTGTTTTTTTTTTTTTTTTTTTTCATTATTTATTTATTGAATCTTCATATATTAAATATGAACTAACAATAATTAATCAAATCTTAACCTAATACGTTATTTTATGTCCTGCCAGTGCCAGACAAAAATTTTCTTCATCACGGGTTCTGTTCACTTATCTAGGTGTTTATCGCTCATCTAATTGGATAAGTGCTGCAGTGTCTCTTCTTCTTAAGCGAGTGTGGCCGCCATGATTTAAGATATTTCGAGCTAGTGGATTTGGGTGTTGTTCAAGCCTTTTTAAATATTTTACCGCATATTTTGTAATCATAGTTTTGACTAATGGAACATTGAGATCCTTGTGAATATTTGAGTTTTTTACATACCAAGGGGCAGCTGTGATTATTCGAAGAATTTTATTTTGGCGCCTTTGAATTTTTTCTATATTAGAGGCCGAGGCAGTGCCCCATAACTGAATACCATAGCACCAGATTGGCTTTAAGATGGAGTTGTAAAGAAGAAGTTTGCAGTCGAGACTAAGGACAGAGTTTCTACCAATAAGCCAATGAATTTGAATGGCTTTTAGTTTCATTTGAGTTAATTTTGCCTCTATATGGCATTTCCACGTTAATCGCCGATCCAGATGTATACCGAGATATTTTACATGCGAATGTTGAGGAATTATTTGATTATTGATTGTAATATGGGGGCAAGATTCCCGGCGCAAGGTGAATGTTATATGCACGCATTTTTGCTCATTGACCATTATCCTCCATTGTCTTAACCATATTTCTAGTTGAAATATATGATGCTGTAAGTAACGAGATGCTTCATAACGGTTTTCGTGGACGCTTAGAAAAGCAGTATCGTCTGCAAATGTTGATGTTTGTGTATAGTTGCTTGTTGGCATGTCCGAAGTATAAATTAAGTATAATAGGGGGCCCAGGATGCTGCCTTGTGGGACTCCAGCGTCAATGGGCTGAGGTGAACTTAAGAAATTTCCTTCTTTAATAATAAATTGACGACCGACTAAGTAGCTTTCTAGCAGCTTGTTTGTGTTTGCTGGTAAATTTTGCTTCAATTTATGTAATAAGCCTTAGATTAAAAAATTAGATAAAAAATGTATTAAAAACAGCCTCCAAATTCTTGCGTTTTGCGTTTGCGATTTCCAGCACACCCCCCTTAATATTTCAGACCGAAATAAATACAACCAATCATGTTTAAAGCTACCAATTTTCAATAATTGAGCATTTTGTTTCATAACAACGCGCCCCACGCTTTTCGTTAAGGGATGTGTGAGTTGTTTTCCATTTTGATTTAAAAGTTTATGTTGTTTGAAATGTTGTTATTTTTTGACTTTTAGTCGATTTTTTTTTGGTATTCATATTTATTCTGTGTTCACAACTGATCAATATATTAAGGTAAAGAAAAGCGTTTCTTAAAATTTTTTTTTTTTTTATTTAGTGTTTACCAATAATTAGTATTGTGGTTATTTTGTTGAACTATTTATGGTTTTTAATCCAAATTTTTAATATTTTTAATTAGGCTTAAGTTCATTAAATTTAATTTTTCATTCAATTATTTTTATGAAGAAAGGTGTTTTACAACATGAAAATTAATTAAAATTGTTATTGATAATCTTTCATTTTTTGACCGTGGCTGGGATTCGAACCGCAGCCGGCAGGTTACCATGACATGTTTCGATCGCAACCACTCGATCTTCTCAAATGGATTTGCCGTTTTACACTCGCAGCCATCGAAGGCTGCTGACGTCAATAGTCAAACATCAATCCTTAAACCAAATTGTATTTTAACCTTTGGTAGATCGAAGTTTGTTTTTTTGAATGATTATCTATTTTAATTGATTTTACATGTTCTTCCTTACTTCTGTTTTTTCGTACTTTTGTCAAGAATTTTTCTTGAAGTCCAAAGTACATTTTTTTGTTTTTTCATTTTTTGTCTTTCTTTTTCTTGTTGACCTTTTTCAGCACAACTTGAAGGACAAATGAACACATAGAGCTCGTGCCTTAGCTTTTAACAATAATTAGTATTGTGGTTATTTTGTTGAACTATTTATGGTTTTTAATCCAAATTTTTGATATTTTTAATTAGGCTTAAGTTCATTAAATTTAATTTTTCATTAAATTATTTTTATGAAGAAAGGTGTTTTACAACATGAAAATTAATTAAAATTGTTATTGATAATCTTTCATTTTTTGACCGTGGCTGGGATTCGAACCGCAGCCGGCAGGTTACCATGACATGTTTCGATCGCAACCACTCGATCTTCTCAAATGGATTTGCCGTTTTACACTCGCAGCCATCGAAGGCTGCTGACGTCAATAGTCAAACATCAATCCTTAAACCAAATTGTATTTTATTTTTTTTAACTTCGTAAGAAAGGTGTTTTAAACAATAAAAACCCACCGACGCGATTGGTACAGAAACCAAAAAATTTTTTTCTTAATAATTTCTGCCTATAGGTACGCCTTTCAACGAAAGAAAAACTGACCCTTTTAAAGGCATCAAAGAATTTTTACACAAACAAAACACATATCGATAGCTTAATTGCAAAACAATGCACACTGGTAAATTCCGGCCAAAAATGATTTTTTTCTAATTTGAATAAAATTTTGATCACAGATTATAGCGAACACTTCAAAACATACAACTCATTTCTTATTTTGGCTCTTGGATAACTATTTTACTGCTTATACTGGAGCAAAGCAAAGTTTTCAAAGTTGATTTTTGTACTTTGAAATAAAAGTAAGCTATGATTTTTCCTTTAAAGTATTCTTTCAAAATAAGCACGTTACGTTTTAACCGTATTAGTAGTAAATCATTCCATGTGGTGATTGTGATTTTGTGTGCGTTATTTTTTTGGATAAGTGAAGTGATTGTGAGTTACTTTAAAAATAAATAAAACCTTAAGTAAGCCAAATTTAAAGAGGCCATAACAAAAAAGGTGGGGCTAGGGGAGGTTAAGTGATAATTATATCTCGTACTGTTAAGTATCAAAAGTAAGTACTATACATTTCAGCTGCCACCCTAGTAACCAGATCATTTTTAGTGATTTTATATATTTTTATAAGATTAGCGTGACTGCCTGGGTGATCATCGCCCAGCCCAAAAAACTTAAGCCAGACACATGAAATTTTGTATGTAGACTCTCCTCATAATGTGTAAATAAAACAAGTAGAGACTTTTTGAAATTCAATTCATAAGGGGTTAGAAATGGGTAAAATCAGTAACATTATATCTCGTGATCCAACAGAGGTAGACGTAAAATACAGAAAATACCATTATTGAATCGAAAATTTAATTGTCATGTGTTTGGTACTTTTTTGAAATTTGCACATTTTGGGTATAAAAAAGGGCAAAAATATAATGTTGGTACTTTTTTGGTAAACAATTTATCTTCTTAAGTAATAAAGATAAAAATAAAATGTAAATTTAACAATAAAATCATAAAATTTGTGTTTTCCATACAAAAAATAAAATCCCAACCAACCCCTGTATGTACGTGTCCAAAATTATACCTAGGGATCAAACATGCTATTCTTAAGTTGGATAACAAATTTCAGCCATTTACGTAAGCAAATAAAGAAGTTATAAATTTTTGGCCGGAATTGACAAGTATGCAATGTAGATATTATTGGAAAATTTGAAATTGACTTGTTTTGTTTTTTACGATTCACGTTACATATTTTTATAAAATTTTAAACTTCTACCTTAAAAAATAACCAAGTTATCTACAAAATTAATAATTACGTATCATCAAATATATAATTTTCTTTAACAACATAATGTATAATCCCACTCAAGAAAAAAATTAGCAGAGTATTTAACTGCCTGTTTGTAGAACGCGAGCGCAAAAGTGACTCGTTCAACTTACATTTAAAACAAAAACAAAATTTAAAAATTTGTTTTTGTTTTAAATGTAAGTTAAACGAGTCACTGTTATGCTCGCGTTCTACAAACAGGCAGTAATTCTTTTATAAAAACACATTAATATTTTTAATAGTCAAAACTGGGTAATCTGTTTTATAACTGTTACCACGGTGTACATTACTGACGTGAAACTTTAATAAAGTTTTTCTACCATTGCTCATCGCGAATTTATTGCGAATAATCAATTGTTTTTTTTAATATTTTTCTATTAATGTACATATATATGCTAGGGAATGGTAAATCGATTTCGATTCGAATCGAAAATCGATTTTGTGGTTTAAAAAAAAATCGATTTTTTGCAATCGAATTTTTTATTTTTATCAAAATTTTGGCAATTTTTAATTTTAATCTTAATTAAATCGATAAATTATGGGCATGCACAATATGAAGGTGGTATGTTTATGCAGTTTTCTATGTTTAAAGTTATAGTTTTACGTATTTATCTATTAGTTCCCTTGGTACATTTCAACTTTAATATAGGGGCTCTTGTTCTTCAGAAATTAAAGTCATCAATGGACAGTGAACAAAACAGTCCAAACATATAGTACCGAACCAAACAAGGTACATTAACACAAGGTAGACTCATTTAGGGGTGTAGAAATGCTGCTCTTTAAAAAGAACCGACTTGTCAAAATTGTCTTCATAGAAAACAAAAACAATTCAACGCACACATGTACAAATTTTGGCTCGCATACACGATATTTGACAATTGGGTTCGAACTGGAGCAAACAGCTGACAAACATATGGGCTAACGAGTCTACCTTGTGTAGTTGTACCATGGAACCAAACACTGAGTCAGCTTTGTGAAAATCAACATTAATGTAAAAAGAAGAAACTTTTTTTATTTTATTAACTTAAAATTTAGTACATAAAATAAATAATTAATGCAACTAAAAACAAAATATATAAAATTCAATGCATAGCAATTCATAAAGAACACAAAATAATAGATCTTTAATATTAAGTATTTAATATACTTATGCAGTGAAATCTTTTAATAAGTCAGATATTTCAAATTTAATGTTTAAAACAACAAAGCTTTGTTCATTTTAATTTTGTAAAATAATAATATTAATTTTCAGTTTAATATCACGTGTTAGTTAAACCATTTAATTATTCTAATTAAACAATTAAGTTATTGTAAATTTGAACAATTACAAATATTTATCACTGTTTTTTGTACTTCGATAACAATGCCATTTTTACCGTTATCTGTTTTTAAAAAATTTAAAAACTCAAATACCTGTATTCATAAATGATGTTTGGTAAAAGTGATAGGGTTGATTTTTCTATTACATTAGATGGTCATTTGATTGAGTTTGTTGAGAAAATGGAATGCCTGTGGGTTGTTGTTGATAAAAAATTGAGTTTTGAAAGCCATGTTAATACTAAAGTTAGTAGGGTTAACTTTATTTTGCGTAAGTTGTATAGTTTGGATTTAATGTTGCCTTTTTTTAAAAAGGCGGGTTGTTCATGACCTTATTATGCCATTATTTCTTTATGCCTTGGAGTGTACTCGGGAACTTGGGGATATGTTTTAAAAAGGATAAGGCTGGTGTTCAATAGGGTAATGAGATATTTGTTTTCTCTGAGATTATGTCAGCATGTTTCTTCGTATGTCGTACGATTTCTTGGTTTTTATTTGAGGATTTAGTTAAATTTTTGGTTGATTTGTTTGAATTTGGTAGATCAAACAGAAATAAGCAGTTGATAATACTAAGATTAACTTCAGTTTTGGAGCGTTCATTTTGTGTAAGAGTTGCTCGGTTATATAATAAGTTGCCAGGATTTTTAAGGGTATTTAATGTTCCCCTGATGTGTTTAAGATTAAGCTCTATCGTGAGTTTTCTGCATTGTCGGGTTAAAGTAAATGCTGTTCCTTTCATTAATGGAACTGGTAAGTAAGATCACTAAGGGATGCATAGTAGGACTTTTGTCTGACATTTTTATTAATATTCTTATGTATTTTAGATTTTTTGGAATTATTGGGTTTTGCTTTTAATTTTTGTGCAATTTAATTTACCTTTTAATTAAAATTTATTATAAAAATGTTACTTATATTATTTAAAATTTTTTCTATAAATTATATTTTGTTTATATGTACTATGTACTAATTTATTTTTAAACTTTTTTATTTATTTAAAAGTTTTTTTTTACTATTAATAAGTAGAAATTTGTAAGCCGATTATGGCCAATAGGTTAGGCTACTGAAATTTAATAAATAAATAAAAAAAAATGTTTTAAGTTTAATAAAGGCTTACAGAACAAATTTTCTAAGAAAATTGAATAAGGGGAAAGTGTATTTAAAATTAGTTTTTATTATTATTATTTTCAAATAAAAGTTAACTTCGCTCTTTTCTCCAAAAAGAAAACATTGAACTTAACAATTTTTCAGTTGTTTGAATGAGGAACTAAAAATACGAATATTTTCGAAATTGGGAAGTGACCAACTTTGAAGAATTTCTTTTCATTTATTTTATACGGGGTTTTCTTTTTAAGGTTTTTTTAGCAAAAGTTCAAGTCAATTTCTTTTTAGAAGCCAAGGTTTGCTTCAGCAATTTCAGTTAAAAAACAAGTTAGAGTGCTATATTCTGCTGTGCCGAATCTTTGATACCCTCCACCGACAGTTCGAATGTTTAAGGAGTAATATCTGTATGATGTCTTTTTATTATTATTATCTTAAACTGTGACGATTTGTTATTAATTATGGTTTTAGGAGACTAAACTGTTTTCCGGGAGTAGGGCATATATGGGGCCTAGGGTAAATTATGTACCGATCTTCACGAAATTTCACAGTATCATTTATAGTCCTATAAAATTGTGACGAGCCAAAATTTGTTATGATTGCATTATTTTTTACGGTTTTAGGCGTACTAAACTGTTTTCCGGGAGTAGTGTTTATATGGGGCTTAGGGTAAATTATGGACCGACCTTCGCGAAATTTTACAGTGTCATTTCTAGTCAAATAAAACGGACATGTGCAAAATCTTATGTCATTCCGTGCATTTTTGCATTTGAGTTTTCCTAAAGTGAGTGTGTTTTCAACAGACGGACAGACAGACGGACATGGCTAAATCGACTTAGAATTACTCAAGCAGCCAGAATATATATACTTTATGGGGTCTGAGATGAATAATAAAAAAGTTTCACACGGAATGACAAATTTAGTATACCCTCTTCACAACTAATTGTGGTGGAGGGTATAAAAATAGCTTAAAATTGGTGGACAACAGTTTTGAGACCACAAGTTAGCTTTTACGGCTAGATAGTTTTTTTTAAATCTTTTAACTACAGGCGCAATCGAGGTGGTACATGACGCAGCATGTACAAAATGAAGTACAAACTTTAAAAAAAGTACAATTGCGTAGTAGTACAAATAGTAAAAAAAGTACGCGTACTTTTGAAAACAGTACGTCTGGAAAGACTATTATAGAAACAGAACAGGTGAATTAAACCATGGCATTCCTGTGGAAATACGCTAATATTCAAACAGACCAGTGTGCGAGCGATATTAAAATCTAGTTATAAGCAGAGTGAAAAACAAAAATTATGCAATTTATCCTAACAAATACGAAATTACAAGGAAATAAATCTGCATCCTTCCGACATCAATGACATGCAAACGTTTGTTTTCTAAATCTAACTTAATAGTAACTTAGCAAAGAAACAGTCGCCACCGATCAGGAACTATTGCCATAATCCTTTGAAATACTATCCATAGATTCAGGTTTGTCACAGAAAGCAATTCCGATTAAAATTGATTTCGTTTTATGTGAAGCAAGATACGAAATCACTTTCAATCGGAATTGATTAATGTGACAGGTCTGATTGACTACACAAGAACACAATTTTAATGTGAAATGTACATTCATATCGCACTTGTTTCTCTAAAGGCCATTTTAAAATTTACACATTTTCACTTTTTGCAGGAAAATTATAAACAGTAGTCATATCTACCCACTTTTAAAAATCTGTGTTCAATTTCTCCAGTAGTTTGTCATATAAGGAATTAGTTTGCAAATTAATCTTAAACGATTTTGAAATCGATTTTGAGGTTCGATTAATCGATTTTAAAAACCGAAATAAAAAAAGTCGATCGAAAAATCAAAAATCGATTTTGGAATCCATTTACCATTCCCTAATATATGTATGCATACATATGTAATTAACAGCAATATTATCGTGTTCTAAATACTTTTGTGTTAAGAATGTCTTTATATAGTAAATTCTTGTAATATATAGTAGTCTTATAAGGATTTATATCCATAGATTTAATAAAATAAATAAATAAATAATCCTGAAACTTTTTTAAATGTATTATCTTTTTGTTGTGTATTTGAATAGTTTGACACTTGATCAAAAGACAAAGTTGATATGTAATTACCATCGGAAGTGAAAAATATAAGTTTAGCGACGTCTTAAAGTAAACTTAGAGCCGCCTAAAATATTGTTATGTTTTATAATTTAACAACATTTTAATAAATTAATCTTATGGTGTTTTCTTTTCTACAAAAAAAAATACCACATTTTAAAAGGTGCATGCATAAAATGTCTTTCCTAACATGTAATAATGCAATTTTTTATTTGACGAGAACCAAACACAAAATTGGATCGCCCTGTTTTTAACAGCTGACAAAAAGTTTGTTCTTCAATATATGTATAAAAAAATATGTACATAAATCAAAAAGTATGTTCTTCAAAATATAAAAAAAATATACATAAACCCAAATTTGTTAATAGGTTGATATTAAATAAATAAATACATGACCAAATTTCAATTTCTTGAGTTTGTTTTTCATAAAATATGTATACAAAAAACAATACCTTTAACCGATTGCCAATTTATTAACACCAAATTTTTTACGATTTCTTAATTTGACGTTTTTTTTCAAAAACAATTTTATAACACCGATTCCATTAAAATTTTATATTACTGACAACCTACCATTAACAATGTAATGCTTTCTTTTGTTTTTACTATAAAATAATAGAAACAATTACTATTAAAATTTGAAATTTTTACTGTCCTGATTAGAGGCGATTTTTTCCCAACTTCGTCTGGTAACCCTATATATAAACAGAAGCCATCTTTTTACAGGGTATTTTCAACACTCTCGATTTATACGGGGCGTAAAGTGCAATGCCTTGACATTTGAGGGTGAATTTTTTTAGAATAAAACACTCTGCCCTTTTAGAGAGCAAAGCCTAAATGCCGCTGAGGTCATAAAAACCTATGTATGTATGTACATGAAATATTGAAATAATAAAAAAATAAAAAAAGCATTTTTAAGAAACGAACACCCAATTGCATTTTTTTAAATAAAATGTGAAATTTTTTGTAGAAAAGAAAACACCATTAATTTGGCCTTTTATTTGTTAATGATTTTACATTTTTTTGAGCTTATGGCCGTTTTTTATTTTTTTTTTTATCAATATTTCACTAGCAATTTGTTAGCATTGTAAGGATAGATTCTTGTTCTTAATATTTTGAAAAAAAAAAAACCATCTTTGTCACAGATGTCATGTGTATGCTAAAATTATTGTGTTACTCAATGTTAACGGCCATAAATATATTTGGGAAATTGTCGCTTGCAAGACGATCGCCCAAAAAATTTATTATCGTATAACTTCATCACTTGCGCAGCCGAATCTAGCACTCTTACTTGTTTTTTCATACTTTTAGTTGGATTCTTTTTACATTTTTGGGAAATTGTCGCTTGCAAGACGATCGCCCAAAAAATTTATTATCGTATAACTTCATCACTTGCGCAGCCGAATCTAGCACTCTTACTTGTTTTTTCATACTTTTAGTTGGATTCTTTTTACATGATTTTAATAAAAAGGGAAGAAATTCCGTGCAGTGAACCATACCATAAATGAAAGAACATTTCTATTCTTTTATTCACAAAATTAATATTAAAAAAAATTAAAAGGTTTGTTCTTCAATTAAAAAAATTATACATTGCACACTGGGAAATTCCGGCCAAAAATCCATAACCTCTTTATTTCTTTACATAAAAGGCTGAAATTTGGTATGCAACTTAAGAATAGCAAGTTTGATCCCTAGGTAATTTGGTAATTTTGGACACGTACATACAGGGGTTGGCCAGGTAATAAATGACGACCCAAAAGCATCGAACATAATAAAAAAAGTGCTTTGGAGGTGTAATAAATTATGATCATTTGTAGCGATAACATTAATATTTTATATATATATATAATTTTATATATGCTCATATCCTGTCCCCAAAAGCATCGAACATAATAAAAAAAGAGCTTTGGAGGTGTAATAAAATATGATCATTTGTAGCGATAACATTAATATTTTGTCGAATATCTATATATGCTCATATCCTGTCCCCATCTGTTTGCCTATCTGAGAAAATAAAAGTAGATATGATCATATATGGTTATAATATAATACGTAAACGTATGTGATTATATACATAACAGATGTATATATATCTTTACATAACTCAGACGTGGATCCGACTTGAGCTCCTGTGCGATGGGTGAGGGGGGTATTGTTTAGGAACCTTCAACTGAAACATACAATTTTGCAAAATTTTTTTTTGGAAAGACCATACAAATAGTATATATTTTTCCGTTTAAGATGGTGGGGGTTGGGATGAGTACCAATACATTTTTCTTCCCCTGTACTCGCGACTGCATAACTATATATAACAAGTATCTGTTCAAATATTGGGCATATATTCAGTATAAAAATAAAAATAGCTTAATAGAAAAAAAGTACCAACGATATTTATATATTCGAATTTCCAAAAGGTACCAAAACTTGTATGAAAGCTTTTAAAGAGAAGAGAACACAATTTAAATTTTATTTATATCTTTATTACTTAAGAAGATAAATTGTTTACCAAAAAAGTACCCAAATTATATTTTTGCCCTTTTTTATACCCAAAATATGCAAATTTCATAAAAGTACCAAACACATGACAATTCAGTTTTCGATTCAATAATGGTATTTTCTGAATTTTACGTCTACCTCTGTTAGATCACGAGATATAATGTTACTGATTTTACCCATTTCTAACCCCTTATGAATTGAATTTCCAAAAGTCTCTACTTTTTTTATTTACACATTGGGAGGAGAGTCTACATACAAAATTTCATGTGTCTGGCTTAAGTTTTTTGGGCTGGGCGATGATCACCCAGTCAGTCACGCTAATCTTATAAAAATATATAAAATCACTAAAAATGATCTGGTTACTAGGGTGGCAGCTGAAATGTATAGTACTTACTTTTGATACTTAACAGTACGAAATATAATTATCACTTAACCTCCCCTAGCCCCACCTTTTTGTTATGGCCTCTTTAAATTTGGCTTACTTAAGGTTTTATTTATTTTTAAAGTAACTCACAATCACTTCACTTATCCAAAAAAATAACGCGGACAAAATCACAATTATCAAATAAAATGATTAATTACTAATACGGTTTAAAAATAACGTGCTTATTTTCAAAGAATACTCTAAAGGAAAAATCATATCTTACTTTTATTTCAAAGTACAAAAATCAACTATGAAAACCTTAAATTTGTAAGAAAAAAATTATCTACTTTGCTCCAGTATTAGCAGTAAAATAGTTATCCAAGAGCCAAAATAAGAAATGAGTTGTATGTTTTGAAGTGTTCGCTATAATCTGTCATCAAAATTTTTGTTAAAATTAAAAATAAAAAAATCATTTTTGGCCTGAATTTCCCAGTGTGCATTGATTTAAAATATTTTTTAAAAACAAAGTGTATCATGTACATTGGATATTAAATGTATCTACAATACTTTGCCTAAGTATAGTATATGCATTCTTATTGTAAGTAATACCTAATATTTTTAATTAAAAATTCGGACAAAACAGGCTAAAAGATGGTTAAAAAACTTTCAGCAAACATAAATACATGCGACTCAAGCAGTTAAAAATCTCATTTGCGGCTTACCGCCGGTTCAAAACTGCTAAGCTTTGATATCTGCATTTGACTTTTACATATTATTAAGTTAATATTTAACATTGCAAAAGCACATTTCGTTTATTATTAATAAATGAAAATACGTTGCATGGTGAATGCATACATATGTTGCCCATGGTAAAGAACAAGACGGAAAATAGATATTACTAGTCAGAAGGGTTAAGCAATAGTAGGCTGGTGTGGGTCATGTTTATTATGATGGTAAAAATACGTTACAGAAAGAGTATTATAATACTATATAAATATATATAATATATTGTATGAAGTGGCTGTGTGACTGAGGAATTTGATCGTTAAGATATAGCTATGGAATTTTCGAGAGAAAAGAACTTAAACAAGCAAATAATAAAATACCTTACTAAAATGACTTAATACCAAAAACTTAAACACATAAGAAATATATACAACAATATAAAAAGTAACTTACAATACCGCTACGACAGAGTAGCATAAAAATCAAGCAAGAAAGTGTAGTGGGTCAAGCCCGACCATATGATACCCAACACCACAGTATTAAAAAACAAATTTTCGAGAGTATATGGCTATATGAATAGGTATCTATCTATGTTTTAAATTTCATTTGAATCGGTTTGATAGTTTCTGATAGGAAGAAATTGCCCCCTATCTCCCCTCGCGGTCCTATTTTTTAAAAAATGCATACCTTATTTGTCGATATAAATATGGATCTAAATACATATGTTTTAAATTTCATTAATATTGGTTTGATAGTGGGCACAAAGACCCTATTCCGGAAAGTAGCTTGTATGGGGGCTATATAAAATAATGGACCGATTCGCCCTTGTGCCAATTAGAGCCTATGTACCAAATTTCATTAAATTATCTTCAAAATTGCGACCTGTACTTTGCGCACAACGTTGCATGGATGGACGATTGACTTAGGACAAATGCATAATACCTCTCCACTCTTGTTGCGTGGGTATAATAACATACAGAGATAATATAGGTTGTTGGGAAGATATTGTTAAAGAGAAAAAACCAGATATTACCATTATCCTGCCTTTACACATGTAAGTAGTGGCACGCCACTGTTGTATACATATTATCAAAGAAAAATTGTTCGAAATAGTCGAATCTCATGCCATTTGCTATTGTGTTTAAACATGCCACTGCGAGTTCATTTTCAAAATGTCGTTGAAGCCTGAACTTGAGCAAATTTGTTTACTTCTCGAATTAAACAAAAAGTACCAGACAAGAAATAGAGATACCAAGTTAATCATATAGGCACATTTTTGGGGAAATTAATTACATTTCTTTATACATATAAGCGTCATTTTAACAATAATAATGCTCTATGACTGAGGGGTCGTGGTTGAAGAGTCAAAGTTGGGGTTTTTGTACCGGAGTCGGAGTCAAAGTACCTACAAAAACTCACGCCTCCGACCCCAAAATTTGAAATGACAGAGTTACAGTGGACAAAAGTTCAAACTTCATAAAAAATTTGATGATGAAGTTTGAAATTTTGTCCATTTTTGCCATTTATTGACTCATCTTCACGAAATACCAATGGTTATTTTAGAAATTTTATAAAAAGAAAGAAATACATAGTCCGTTTAAAATTTTTGAAGATATTTGCATTTCAGTCACATCATCTTCCCAGCAAAAACTTTACTTACAATCCTACTTTTAATGACTTCAAGAATTCATTACTTTGTAGCTTTATTCGCCACTTTTTGGATTATTAGTTATATATTAAATAATAACTTTATTATTATATCTTAAATATACAGAAAAATTTATATTTTCATTATGACAATAAAAATGTCATTATAGTCATAAAACATAGTTTTTTAATGCAAAAACTACACTGCCCCGGTAGACTAGCTGGTAGAGAGCTAGTCTATCAGCACCGAGGTTGCGGGATCAAGTCCCGCCAGAGACAGAAAAAAAAAATAAAAAATAAAATAGAATAAGAAAAAATAAAAATAAAATAATTAAAAAAAAACAAAAAAAAAAAATTTTAAAAAAATTAAAAAATTTTTACTTTATTGACTTTGTGTAACTATATATTTTTATAAAAATTTTAAGTATAAAAAAAACATATTATTTTTTAGATTATAATAGGCTAAATTATAAAGGATTACTTTTGGGACATCTCGAACAAAAATAAGTACTTTTTCTAGTAGAAAAGTAAGTAGACGGCTCGTCAAATTCTCATTATTTTTCTGCTTACTTTGTAAGCAAAGTTTTTGCTGGGTTTTTTAAAAGCACAAATAACGATTATTTTGGAATATCTCAAAAACTGTTCCACTTTTAACAATTCTGACTTCATATTTGGATTCAGTGGACAATTTTACAAAAAAATTAGGTGTCATTTGGTCAAAAAACTGTCAAGTAGTTTAATAAATATTTTTTGTATATAAATGTGACCTTGAGTGAAGAAAGAGGGGTTTGCTTAAAAAATTTTGAAGTCAGAAAATAAGGTCCAGTCTACTTTACATATGAGTAGGTGAGTTGCAAATCTCGTTCGTTTCAAAAATTAAGATAACAATAGATTTTGACAGATCTTTTAGGACTAAATATATGAAGTTGCCCAGTAAAAAAATTTTGGGTTTTTTTGAAGCACTTAAGAGAAAAAGCGCATAATCGAGGGCTTCAATAAGAGAGCTCTTAAACAGCAGTAAATGATAAAGAATAACACAAAAATCAGGCATCCCATCAGCAGGTTGGAAGCGATTTGAGGTATGATCTCATACATAAACCCTGCTCCTTTTGGAGCACACTTTTTACTGGGTGTTTTTCCACCTTTTATTAATATAAATAACAAATAAATCAAGCTTGAGGTCCTTTTTTGTAAAAAATATTCTTTACTTTATTTTCTTCAATATTTCGTTATTCTTTGAATAACATCATCAGGGACTGTCTATTAAATAACAACAATTAAAATAGAATCTGGGAATTTATTTCTAATGGTGAGTAACATTTATTATATAAATTTTCATATTATTCGAATGTGTATTCTAAGTCAAATTACAATCCTCAAAAGCTTTTATACTTTAATAGATTGTAATTTGGCTTAGAACACACATTCGAATAATATGAAAATTTTTATATATCAAAATCTATATATAAATCGGCAAAGGCAAAACAGTTAAGAACACTTTTCTCCTCTGTATGTCAACAGATTTGAACAAAATATACACCATTTACTTACAGAAGTGCACAATATATATTTTATTAAAATTTGTTCAATACTTTCAGAGTTATAAGCGTTCGAATTTGCTACTAACACAAATACAAAAAATTTGTTTTTTTAATTATCAAATAATAAAAAATAGGGTGTTCGATTATTCGACATTTTTAAGAAACTGGTTTTCGAATATTTCGACAATATAATCTTATATATAAATCGACACAGGCAAACCAGTTAAATATACTATATTTTCTTCATATTAAAAAAAAATTATGGCCAAATTTCGACCATTAGGCAAACACTTGTATAAATAAAAACATCAAAGCAAAAAATGAGAAGTAAAACAACAAAAACTAACCAAATAATAATTTACGCGCACAAAATTATAGTACAAAAATAAAAATTAAAATTTCAATATTTTTAGTTAGTCTTGGGTTCATCAAATTTAATTTTCATTAAATGATTTTTACTGAAGGAAGGAATTTTGCAACATGAAATTTTTATTAAAATGTAGGGATAATTTTCTTGGCTGAGCTGGGGCTCGAACCTGGGTTGAATTTACATGTTTCAAGAATCACCACATTCTTTCATCAGAATTCTTTGAGTTCTAACCTCTGCACTAGGGTGTTAAATTAGTCGGGTTTTATTTTTGTTCGATTAAACGATTAATCGATATTTGTCATTTTAAACTTATTCGATTAAAGGAACAAAATTTTAAAATTAATCGATTAATCGAATAATTCTACATCCAGAAATTTTATAAATTACGAGATTTTTTCGCTAATTTTAGAAAACAAATTAGTACTTGAGTAAATAAACATTAAAATAAAACTTGTTAAGGTAGCTCCATATTGTTGCTTAACTTTCGGGCACGTAGATTTTAAAAGAGTCAATATAATTTTGGATTTTTTGAAACTTTTCACGGACATTCCATCCTCTACTAAGCTTCGGCAAATAGTTTCCTCTAGAGAATCGATCGAAGTATCTTGTTTAAAATATTTATTCATTGGACTACTTGTAGCCTCCTTTGATTTTGTTGGTGGAACATCTTCATAAAATCTGTCCGATTTTCCCTACGCTTCTATTTTAGTAGGGATTTTCCCCTACTTCTGGCAACACTGATTCTAAGATAAATTACAATCTTTCAAAGTATAAAAGCTTTTGAGGATTGTAATTTGACTTAGAATACACATTCGAATAATATAAAAATTTATATAATAAATAAATTCCCAGATTCATTTTTTGTTATTTAATAAACAGTCCCTGATGATGGTTTTCAAAGAATAACGAAATATTGGAGAAAATAAAGTAAAGAATATTTTAAACAAAAAAAGGACCTCATGCTTGAAGATATATTTATTATATATAAACAGCCATATTCATAAAAAGTTCTTACTTTAAGCTTATAGTATGTAATAACTATTAAATGCTTTTTGTCTTATAAACCCTATAAAAATTTGTATTCAAAAACGTACTTTAACAGCTTTTTTACTATTAACTCTTTGTAGCGATTTTGTGTTTAAGTATGGCAACTATCTTTATATTTTGCTGCCATTTTAATGTTGCCGAAAGGTATCATAAAAACTTTTGTTTGAACCTTTTTTAAATATACGATAAGAAAGTATTCGAATAAAAAGTTTGCTTACTTTTTATTAACAACACTATTATTATGATTTGTTTATTTTATTTTTTTTATATATTTTTGAACAATAATTTGTTGTTTAAAACAAAAAAAAACAACTAGTTGCAATAATTTAATAAATAATTAACGATAATATCTGCATTTGCCCCTAAACATATTCATTTAAATCATATACATTTTTTTAAATAATTATCAATATAACTTTAAGTTGGTTGTCTAAAATAAAAAAAATAGTGAAATGTATTTAACATGTCCATATTAATAAAAAAAAAACATTTTTGGCATTATTTTTCAACATATTTCACAAAAATAATATCATAAAATGCAAACACTTATCAAAATGTCATTTTATTTTTGGTTTAAAAAAGGGCAAATCCAACAATAAATTTTCTTACTTTATGAATGGTTTATTAAAGGTTCAATAGACTATTTTTCGTTTATGAATACAACTTTAGAAATTTTTGCTTAAAACGGTTAATTAATCATCAATAAGTTTTTATGAATACGGCTGAAAATTTTTTGGGACTTGATGAGAATAAATGCATAAATAGATTGTATCGAACCATATTTTTCTATGATTTTATGTGAAATTGCAGTTGGTAACAAAACTGGTTCGTTCCACTCACCAGCTATTTTCAAAACCATCTCTTTGCATTTTCTATAACAAAACTCGCTGGTTCACTAGTATTTGAAGTGCGCCAAGATAACGTTGATAAAGTGGAGTCGAATTAGGGAATTTAAAAATGCAAATTTGTAAACAAGTTCGCTTTGACATATTTGTTTTTTATAAATCGTAAATTGAAAAATATTTTTGTAGCGATGTTCATATACATATATGACCGGAAATCTCCTGTGGTGAAAGCACTAAGTGAACTTCATTTTAAATTCCAACCTTTAAAGAAAAAAGGAACTCGGAGAAATACATGAGATTATTTGAGAATACTTATATCTACTCACTTTGGGGAAAATTGGAGCGAAAATAGGGATTTACAATTTTATGTTTTCTTGGGCAATAATAATATTGATTATTATGAATATATTTTATTAAAATCTGCTCAATATTTTCAGAGTTATAACCCTGCAGAAGATTGAACTAGTACCTAATGAGTACCAAACTAGTACAAAAATAACCAGTACTAGTTCTCAACTGTAAACTTTTCTATACCATCTTAATGCTCAAATTAGCATTGAGTGTGCTTGGAACATCACTGTACTAGTACACTTGGACCACATTGGGTTCTTTTTGCATTAGCATTTTGCATTTTAACAATTTTTTTTAATAAAAATGACATAAATATATGATTTGAAATTAAATTTAAGAAGCAGTATCAAAATAGAAATACATAGGTAGTGGAATTTTAGTTTTGTTACAAAAAATTCTATCAGTCTACAAGTAGTGCCCTTGTACTACATCAAGTACTGGTACTCATATGCACTAGTATTTTTAATTTTAACTCTAAGCCCGTTAGCACTAGTACTTCTTGTTTTATTAATGGTACTAGTGGCATTTAGACAATTAACTCTTAAGCAGGGAAGCGTTCCAATTTGCTACCAACACATATGCAGTACATATTGTTACGAAAGTAACTTTAGTTAAGAATTAGTTGTAATTATTGGTTAAGAATTGGTTATAATTGTTGGTTATCTTGTATTTATTAGTTATCTTGTATTTATTAGTTATCTTGTATTCATAAGTAATTTTATTAGTTTACATCGTTTTTGTTATAATTTAGTACACTTCAATCCCAATGTTCAGAAAGCCCTAGAAATGACCGTTAAAAAAGCTTCAGTATAAGAGTAAAATTATGTAAACATAAGTGCTACCATAAATAAAATTAATGTGTGGTGAATAGTAAAGCCTCGAACCTTCGAAAAACATTTCGAATGTTCTAGACAACCAAATTGCAGTATAAATACTAGCGGCGACTAGCAGAATAAAATCATTCTAAGTTCAGACTTTGTCAATAACGTATAACGCTAAGAAAATTATAGTTGGTTGTGAATAAAAGCTATAAATTAGGGTTGTTAAAAAGACTTAGTACTAAATAGAGTTGAGTAAATTGTAAATAGTGTTTAAAGTGTTTGTGTTTTTATTTATTTTATTAAAGTTGCAATAAAGAACTCGAAACGGTATATTATAAAGGAAATAAACCAAAACGTTATTGAAAGGCAGTAACGTAACAATTGGTGTCAGGAGTGGGATTGCATAAATAAAAGTGAAAAAAATATACATAAAAAAAAAAAAAAATAGACAGCAATTAAATTTGAAGAGCTTAACGTAGAACAGCTCAAGAAAGAATTGGGCAAGTTGGATCTGCCAACTGCAGGTAATAAAGCAGAGCTGCAGAAGAGGTTAATAGATGAATTCGAGCGACGCAATATCGACATTGTGAGTTACGAATTCGAGGACAAAGAAGAAATAGAGGTATGTACTCGTGCAGTTGCTACCAGCGTGGATTTCAACACAATGTTTGCTGCTATGATGGCAAAAATTGAAGAAAATCCCAGAAAAATGGACGATAATTCCAAAAGTATGGTACAGATGATCAAAGAAAATTCGAGTGATATTCTAGCTGAAACTTCTAGAAAAATAGATGAAACTTCTAGAAAAAAAGATGAAACTTCTAGAAAAATAATTGAAACTTCTAGAAATGTAGAAAAAATGGTAAAGGAGAATTCAGTTACCATATTAGCTGAAATTCAAGAGCATTCTAGAATAACAAACGAGAAACTTCAGGAGATTTCCAGTGAGATGAACGAAAGAGTAAACGAAATAGAATAGAATAGATGTAAAAACTCAAGTCACGGATGTTAAAACACAAGTTACGGTTTTTGATGAAAAACTACACCATCTGGAGGCAAAAGTTAATAACATTCAATGCCAAGAAGCACCAGTGCGAGTTATTCCGGAAGTTTCTAGTAGAATAAAGGCCCCTTGCTTTGACGGTAGTGTTCCATTAAATGTTTTCAAGTTCCAGTTCGATACAGTTGCTAACAGAAATGCATGGAACAGTGAGGAAAAAGCAATCGAGCTAATTCTTGCTTTAAAGGGGACTGCGGCTGAAGTGCTTGAAAGTGTACCAATTAGCTGTAGAAACAATTATGATGACATAATGGTTGCACTGCTTTGTAAATATGGTGGGGAACACAAGAAAGAGATATACCGAATGGAGTTGCGTGGCAGAGTGCAAAAGGCAAACGAAACCTTACAAGAGTTTGCTCTCGAGATCGAGCGCTTGATGCAGCTTACATACCCTGGTGAGAATCATCCATTTTTGGATCATTTTAAAACCGAAGCATTTGTAAATGGTATTAGAGATGCTGATATAAAACTTGCGGTATGTGCATCACAAAAACCAACCTTTGCAGAAACTGTTTCATTTGCCCTGGCCCAGGAAACCGCTAGGATCATTTCCAAACCACAGGCTTACAAGGTACGTAAACTTGATATGGCTTGCGAGGACGAAAGCGAGTTAATAAAGGAAGTGAGGGACATGAAAGAGGCACTTTTTAAGGCTTTAGGTGAAAAGCAATCTAAAAACAGAGTCAAATGCTATAACTGCGGTAAGACTGGTCACATACAGCGTAACTGCAAAGCACCAAGAAAACGTTCAAGATCTGCTTCACCGCCCAGAAACAACCAGCGGGGTAATCACCAGTCTTCACAAGAATCCTCGTTAAACTAAAAATAGCTAGCACTGCGGGGCATGAGCTTGCTTCCACATCTAAGAGCCCCACAATCTCCATCTCAGTGATGCAACAGAGTAACAGAAACCTTACTGCTTGTGGTTATATCAACTGTCAAAAACGGGTTTTGACTGTGGACACTGGGGCATCACATTCGATCATTAGGCCTGATTTAATACAACAGCCCATTGAACCACTTAGGGGTGTGAGTCTGCGAACAGCTACGGGGGAGCCTGCCACCGTTTATGGGAAAATAAAAGTAAAATTAAGTATGGCCAATACAAGCGCTCACCATGTATTTATTGTGGCTGATATTGTGGACGAAGTAATTATTAGCTCAGATTTAATGATTGGGCAAGGTATTCATCTGAATATGGGACAACAAATTATGACTTGGCGCAATGTTGAAATTCCGCTTAATGTTGGATACGAAAACAAGGCTCATGTAAGACAGTTACTCGCCTTTGAACGTGAAAAATTGCCACCCAAGTCAGAAACCATAGTATGGGCGCGAATGGAGGGAGATTGAGAGGACAATAATAGTCTATGGGTGGTAGAGCCAGCAGCAATTACAGGTGATATAGTAACAGCGAATGCCCTCGTTAAAACCAGCAACAGCCTAGTTCCTGTAAGAGTTTTAAATTTATCAAACAGTGAAAAGGTTCTTACGCAGAACTTTAAGATGGGGCAATGTGCTTCAACAGAGGCAATAATAAGTTGCGAGGAACATCCAGACGCAGCTAAAAAGAGTACAAAGGGCCAAGAATTACTAGAGGAACATGTGCGGAAATGGACCGAAAAACTGAGGCCGCCCAGGAAAAATAAGGCTAAACAATTACTTAAGAAATATGCCTTTATCTTTGCTTCGAAAGGTAAAAACCAGGGCCGGACGTCAATAGTGAAACACGAAATTAACACCGGCGACGATAAGCCAATAAAACAGGCCCCAAGAAGCATTCCTCTAGCAAAACATAATGAAGTTAAGGGACCTGGTTAATGAAATGGAACAGGACGGCATAATAACACCATCATCAAGTCCGTTGAGCTCACCAGTGGTTTTGGTAAAGAAGAAAGATGGAAGTACTAGGTTCTGCGTAGACTACAGGAAACTAAATGACGTCACCAAAAAGGACAGTTATCCATTGCCTAGGATTGATGACACCCTGGACACGTTAGCCGGAACTTAATGGTTTTCTACATTAGATCTGCAGAGCGGCTATGGGCAAGTAGAAATTGCAGACAAGGATAAAGAGGAAACTGCTTTTAGTGCAAGTGATGGCTTATGGCAGTTTAATGTAATGCCATTTGGACTCTGTAATGCTCCGGCTACTTTCGAGCGTTTAATGGAACAGGTGTTAAAAGATCTTCACCGAAAGACATGTTTGGTTTACCTTGATGACATAATTGTCATGGGAAAAACATTTGATGAACACCTGCAACACCTCGAAGAGGTGTTAAAACGAATGTCTACAGCCGGACTAAAGTTAAGTGTCAAGAAATGTTCACTGTTCCAGAAAGAAGTAAAATACCTAGGACATCGTGTAACATCTGATGGCATTTCAACAGCCGAAGAAAAAATACGAGCAGTTATGGATTGGCCTCGCCCTAAAAATCTACATGAGCTACGCAGTTTTCTAGGTTTATGTACATACTACAGGCGTTTTGTACCGAATTTTGCAAATATTGCTGCAAGTCTGCATGAGTTGACCAAAAAAGCGCAGGCATATGACTGGGGTAAAGCACAGGGACGGGCATTCCAGAAGCTAAAAGAATTGTTGTGCTCAGCACCAATTTTAGCTTATCCAATCGCGGGCGAAAAATTTGTGCTAGATACTGATGCGAGCGGATTTGGAATTGGAGGTGTGCTGTCCCAAGTGGTCAACGGTGTAGAGAAAGTCGTAGGCTATTACAGTCGAAAACTTTCGACGCCTGAGAGAAATTACTGCGTGACTCGGCGAGAGCTTCTGGCAGTACTTAAGTGCATAAAACATTTTCACAAATATTTGTATGGTCAACATTTTGATTTGAGAACTGACCATTCTGCACTCAGGTGGTTGCTACGACTTAAAAATCCGGAAGGCCAGATAGCTCGTTGGATTGAACGCCTTCAGAGCTACGATTTTAGCATTGAACACAGAAAAGGTGGAAAACATGGGAATGCGAATGCGCTGTCAAGGCGACCCTGTAAGCTGGAATGCAAGCATTGCGTAAGGGCTGAAGGAAAAGAAAACATCTGTTACGTTCGTCTATTGCAGATAGAGTCCAACGAAGATTGGTCAATTGCGCAGAAAAATGATCCCATTTTAGCAAAAATTCTGAAAGTTAAGGAAGAAGCCAGAAGACCCGCCCGAAACGAAATTTCGCCTGAAAGTCCACTGATGAAAGCATACTGGGCTCTGTGGAACAGCCTTCAAGTAGAAAATGGCTGCTTATACCGTACGTGGGAAAGTACTGACGGAAAATCAGTTAAAAACCTTATCGTAGTGCCATCGGCAAAAGTAAAAGAAGTTCTGAGTGAATTTCATAACGATCCTAGCGGAGGTCATCTGGGTGTGACGAAAACTCTAGAAAAATTAAAACAACGCTTCTACTGGGTTGGCTGCCAACAAGCTGTAGCTGATTGGATAACAAATTGCGCACAATGCATTGCCGCCAAAGGTCCAGTTAGGAGAAGTCGTGGGCCACTACAGCAGTATAATTCTGGTGCTTCATTTGAGCGAATTGCAATGGATATAGCTGGGCCATTTCCTGTAAGTAATGCCGGTAACAAATATGTGCTAGTAGTCATCGATTACTTTAGTAAATGGCCGGAGGTATATGTCATCCCAAATCAAGAGGCTAGGACAGTTGTAGACGTCTTCGTGAACAATTGGGTGTGCCGCTATGGTGTTCCATTAGAAATACATTCTGACCAGGGCAGAAATTTTGAATCTGCTATATTTAAGGAAATGTGTGAATTGTACGGAATAAAGAAAACAACAACATGGTTGAAAGATTTAACCGTACATTAGAGGGACATTTACGAAAAGTAGTCAGCACAACAGCAACAAAAAGACTGGGATGAGCACATTTTAAAATTCCTGTTGGCGTATAGGTCAGCTGTTCACGACTCCACCTCTCGTACACCCGCTAAAATTGTGTTTGGAACAGAACTCAGACTACCAGGAGATCTAGAGTTTGGTGTTAAGCCCATACTAACGGGAGAAAACAATGAAGACTCCACCTCACAAGAACAAGAAACTCTTCATGAACTTCATGAATTTGTACGAAACCGTATTAAGTTGTCTAGTGACAAGATGAAAGCCAGATACGATCGAGCGGCAAATTCTGAAGGATTTAAGGAGGGCCAGTTAGTTTTGCTTTTTAATCCCCGACGAAAGAAAGGGTTATCTCCCAAATTACAGACCCATTGGGATGGGCCATATAAGGTGATAAAGAAATTAAATGATGTTGTACATATACCGAATACAGAAATACACAAGTCCAAGAGCCAAAATGAAAGTTGTTCATTTAGAACGATTAGCCCCTTATGGAAGAGGTGATTCTGAGCCTATTCGGGACGAACAGGCTTAAGTGGGGGGCAGTGTTACGAAAGTAACTTTAGTTAAGAATTAGTTGTAATTATTGGTTAAGAATTGGTTATAATTGTTGGTTATCTTGTATTTATTAGTTATCTTGTATTTATTAGTTATCTTCTATTCATAAGTAATTTTATTAGTTTACATCATTTTTGTTAAAATTTAGTACAATTCAATCCCAATGTTCAGAAAGCCCTAGAAATTACCGTTAAAAAGCTTCAGTATAAGAGGTAAAATTATGTAAACATAAGTGCTACCATAAATCAAATTAAAGTGTGGTGAATAGTAAAGCCTCGAACCTTCGAAAAACATTTCGAATGTTCTAAACAACCAAATTGCAGTATAAATACTAGCGGCGACTAGCAGAACAAAATCATTCTAAGTTCAGACTTTGTCAATAACGTGTAACGCTAAGAAAATTATAGTTGGTTGTGAATAAAAGCTATAAATTACGGTTGTTAAAAAAACTAAGTACTAAATAGAGTTGAGTAAATTGTAAATAGTGTTTAAAGTGTTTGTGTTTTTATTTATTTTATTAAAGTTGCAATGAAGAACTCGAAACGGTTTATTATAAAGGAAATAAACCAAAACGTTATTGAAAGGCAGTAACGTAACAATATAAATACAAAATTTGTTTTTTTTTTTCAATTATCAAATAATAAAAAAATAGGGTGGTCGATTTATTCGACATTTTTAAGAAACCGGTTTTCGAATATTTTGACTATAAATTGACTCTTATTCGACCTTTACAAAATTTGATTAGTATTATTATTTAATTAAGCTGTAGGTCTCTTTTTTATAAAAAATATTAATTTTATTTAATCCAATATTTCGGCACTCCGTTGTGTGCCTTCTTCAGGGTTTTTTTTCTTGAATTTTTGAACAATTTTTAACAAATTTAACAAATTAAATAAATTTAACAAAATGTCATATAACAATTTTCAATTCAATACAAAAAAGGTTTTTCAATTCAAACCTAATCTATTACAGTATAAATAAATTTTTAACTTCCGTGTCTATTTTTATAAATTAAATGCCTATAATTTTGTGCTAAACTTTCAGTTATAATTTATAATTTGCAACATTTCTTACATAAATCTATGTTTATAATTATTCTCCCTATTTAAACTGTTGTATTTTCAAAATCAGGATAATGGTTTAGATTAGCACAATGAGATGATAAAGCTGTTTTTTGTGATGAAATATTTCTATATTTTTGATCTGACTTATGTCCTGCTAACCTAGTTTTCAGTTTATTCTTCGTTGTACCAACATACACTTTACCGCATTGTCCATTAATGTTTCCCCTACAAGGTATTTTATAAGCTACATTCGACATTTCCAACTTATTCATTTTGTCTTTTATATTAGTGAATAATCTACCTATTGTATTATTAGATTTATGCGCAATTTTATACCTTTCCGTATCATAAATATTGGATTTTTCTAACCTCTCCAAAAATTTTGGTACATAAGTTAATGATGTATAAATTTTCGGTTCCGTATTACAGTTCGAGTTGCTTAATCTATGGTTATTTTATTGTATTAATAAGTTAGATATAATTTCCTTTGGAAAACTATTTTCTCTTAATGCTCTAAAATAAATTTTCTCCTTATTATTCCTATGGAAACAAGAATCACTTATTTTCAATACCCTATCTATAAAATTTCTAGCCGTGTTAGTTATAATCCTTTTAGGATGATTTGAAAAATAATTAATTATTCTACCAGACGATGTTGGTTTTTGATACCAATCGATTAATAAACTTTTTCCCTTTCTTATTATCGAAGTGTCTAAATAAGACAATTTAGATTCAAACTCCTCAAACTCCGCATGAAAGGAATTAAATGTATCTAAAATTTTTGCTATTTATGATTCCTTAATTACGCAAAATAAATCATCCACATAATTTGTCAAAATTTTAGGTTAAATAGTCAACTGTTCCAAACGTCTATCTATTAATCTCTCCATAACAATATCTGCTACAATTGGAGATGCTGGTGATCCCATAGGAAGTCCTCTTAGTTGAGCATATACATTACTGTCCAATTGAAAATATCTACATATGTATTATCAATTATACAAAATTTCAGAATATGTAAAAATAAGTCTTTATCTATATTAGTGTGTTCTTCTATCTTATCCCATTCTTCCTCTATTATATCTATAGGTTTACTTGGAAATAATGATACTACATCAAGAGATATCATTATCTCATCATCATTTAACTTAATATGCTTAATTTTATCTTTAAATTGAAGAGAGTCCCTTACATCAGTGATGCAAAATGTGGCACAATTGGGCCATTTGCGGCACTTTTGAATGTTCGATGGCCCTGTGGTACCCCCTAATCTATTTTGGCCCTTTCATGTCGACTATCTATTTTAACTGTACTTTTTCATGTAATTTTTCCCCTGTTTCAAACACTACTTTAATATACAACATTCCCAGCGGGAAAACTCAGAAGACCTTCTTACTTCAGGCCCTTTTAAAGGCCTGCTTAAGAGATTTTTTGATTCAATTACTATTCTTATCTAACTGCTAAAGAAGGCCTCATAGAAGGCCTCGGCTCTTTCGTATAAAAGATAAGATACACTTTCCACACTCGCTTCTATGAGAAGGGAGTAGAGAAGGAGTAACATTTTTTGTATTGTTTTTTTGCACAAGCAAAATCAATTTTTTTGGTCCCGTTACCCTTATGTACCTGCTGAAGAAGGCTTTCTCCGCAATGACAACGTGTGTAAAAAAGATATGAGTATGGAATGGAGCCAGAACGCCTTGTACATCCAAAAGAAGGGGTACAGAGGCCTTCTAGAAGGCCTCCTTACTTTTTTTTCAAATATGTATTTTTTCAAAAAAGTTTTAAGTACATAAAATACTACATATTTATATGAAGTACATAAATAAAAAAAAAATAAAGTAGACTGTCAAAAGCGGTAACGGCTAAATATTTTTGATACATTAAATTTTGTATGGCACTACGTAATGGTATTTTTGGAAAAAATATACAGCGTGTATTAATTAAATAAAACAAAAATGGACAAGTTTTTAAACAGGTAAGTTTAAATATGAATTTATTTTTATACAAACGTTAGTATTTTTATCAAAGTAGTAATAAAAACATTCATATTTTTAGAGTCAATTCATATTACGATCAATGTGATCCAACGCTATCTTTAAAAAGACAATCCGATAGAAAATTTAAAGCAGATTGCATTAAATTTTACCCATGGCTAAAAGAAATGGAAAATGGCAAAAAGTAAATTTTGGAAAAAATGTCTTTTATATTTATATAGAATTGTTCAAGGCATTCTTGCTATTCCACATTCCTCAGCATGTGTAGAAAGAATATTTTCATCCCAAAATTTTATTAAAACCAATTTGAGGAATCGCCTTCATGTAATAACAGTTTCTTCGTTAATACAATCGAAAGATTTCATAAAATCAAACTCTGGTAATTGTTATGATAAAGATATTTTAAAACTTAAGCTTCGTACAGACGATGGTCAGATCTTACAATATTGGTAAGCGGCGTTGCTTAAATTGCATTAAACATTGTAAGCTCATTTGTATTTGCAGAAGTGCAAAAATAATGCATCTGACAATCGCACCATTGTCAGAAAAATATCGCTGTTGGCAACGCCTGCTTACAATATTGTAAGATCTGACCATCGTCTGTACGAAGCTTTATAACACAAAACACTGTTACAAACCGTAATGTCGCAATTGAGCAACTGCTGGAATAAAAACTTGGGGTCAATATACAAATTAATTATAATTACATATGTTCTTTTGACTTCAATTTTATTACTTTTTAATTTAATTTAATTAATTTAAAATAAAATATGTACATATTACTTAACCCTTAATAGCCTACTGGTTCCGCTAGGAACCAACCAAAAAAAATCCGAACTTTGGTCAACGATTTTTGCTTAAACTTGCACCTGCACTTTAAAAATATTTCTTGATACAAGCACCACCTTTTGCGACTGTAGCCACTTTAGTCCGACTTTATTTGACTCCTGTATGTTGAGTAAGGTGTCACAACCTCGAAAAAACAGCCTTTGCGAAATTGCTAACTTTCAAAAAAATAATTTTGCTTTAAATACGTAAAAACTGAAGCTTAAAAAAATATTTCTGTGACCGTTATAATGCCTTGAAGCTTATGTGAATGCTTGAAATAATAATTTTTATTTTATTTAAGTGGATTTTTTAAAGTGTATGGTTGGTCCCTTGCGGAACCGTCAGGAAACGGGAGTTCGAAATTTTCCAATTTTTGTAACGGTTTTTTCAGTTTGTTGATTAGAAATGTCGCATAGCATTCGTGATTTAAGAACGCAAGAAGAGCTTTGGGAGTTTGTCAATTCGGTTTCGTGATCGGACAGTGAAGATAATGGTGGTTTTTCTTCTGACGACAGTGATTTTGGTTCCGCAAAGAACCAACCAGGGGCCTAATTCTCGCATTCGTGATCGAGTACTTTCTCGATTCGAAAGCAATTTTATTTCAGTCAATACTGAACGAATCAAAATTATTTTTTCAGTATTGTGAAACTCAAATGAATGCTTTACAATAATGAAAAAATATTTCCAATTCGTTCAGTATTGACTGAAATAATTAGATATTAAACTGCTTTCGAATCGAGAAAGTACTCGATCACGAATGCCAGAATCTGGCCCCAGGGTTTTCTTGCCTAGCTCAGGTAAATAAAACCTATGCACAAAGTCGTAGAACAAAAGTTGTTTAGAAACCCGAGTTTTAAAACCTTAATTTTTTTCTGCTCAAAAAAATAAATCAGTCTATTAAGGGTTAAATACAACTTAAAAAAATACTTTTAAACATTCTGAATTTTTGTTGTTGATTATAGGTTTTGTTATAAATGTAATAAAACATGTACATATGTACCATATTACGATTGTTTTTATTTAAATAAAGAGATAATACTTAAATACATAGGTAGTACATACTAAAAATTTTTTTGCCCTATCACATTTATTTTGGCCCTTTTAAATCTTCAATTTGGCCCAAAACAAAAAAGCCCAAAATGCATCACTGCCTTACATTATATTTTGAATTTTCCGTTATATTCTTAAGAATTGTTGTAATATATTTACAAAGTTCATATGATGGAGAATTAATACATGAACATATTGGTCTTATGGAAAATCAATTTTATGAATTTTTGGAACCCCATATAATCTAGGTGCAATTGCTATATTTGTTTTAAGCTTATTCTTTTCCATAACTGTTATTATATTCCTTCTAAAAAGTTCCTGAACAAAGTCATTATTTACCCTTTGTAAGCTATTATGTAGTAAGATAAGACGTATTGAGTTTTTCGAACTGGCAGTGACATGTGTAATTGCTAAGTAACGTTGAACGATATTTTTTTTAACCAGTGTTGTTACAGCACAAAAATGGTTGATTTTTTTATTTGTATTAATATATATTTTTATTATATATATTTAGCTGGTGAGGCCTAACTCCATTTGTGAAAATAAAAATGCAAAATTTTTTATTTCATTTTTCCCGACGTTTCGTGAATTTTATGTTCACTTCTTCAGGGGATTCGTCTATTAATATAAAATATTATTTATAAAAAAAAATTATTATATATATAAATATATGTATATATATAACAAGTGGAATTTTTGTTCCCATGAAATTTTCATTCCCCTCGAAGGGCAAAAATTTTTCACGCTGTCAGGTCCAGTGAATGTAATAAAGAGGAAAATTTAAAAAATTTCAAAATCAATGAAATGACCTGCTGTTTTGCATTTTGTGAAGCAATATATCAGTTTATGCCTAATTAATTGATCTTGCCCTTAATATTCAAATTATAAGAAGAACTACTGACATACATGTTCTCTTCCTAGGGTTGCCAGTCAGGCTGGATTCGACTGGATTGTCCAGCTTTTTTAGGACTTGTTCAGTTTCAAGCTAAAATTAAATTTGTCCAGCTAAACGATGAAGAATTGATATTTTGTTATAATTAGGGGTGAGATTTTCATGCACTAAAAAATCGAAAATATGCGCATAAAATATGCACTAAAAACTTAAAAATTTGCATTAAAAAAATAAAAAATATGCACTAAAAACTTGACCATTTTCAATAAAAACTCGTTTGTTTTTTTTTATTTTATTTAAAACAAAATGAAAAATTCTATTGTTGTTTTTATTTTATTGTTATTCAAAAGTATAATATTTTTTAAAAACTAATTTATATAACTACATAATTTATACTTTTGTTTGCAAAATTTAATAAATACTTTTTTATATTATCAAAAGTAAGCCTTTGTCTGCTAAAAAGCTTTTGTACATGGAAAATGATCTCTCAAAGTCAACCGAAGTTGAAGCATACATGAAGATGCCAATTCATTTGGAGAATATTAATTTTCTAATTTAGATTCAAAAATTCTGAAATTTGTGTTATTTTTTGAAATCCCTAGTTTTTTGCAACACGTTTTGGATTTTTTTTAATTTGTCGGGCTATTTTTCCTTCCACATGTTAATTTTACTCTCTGCCATATCAATTAATTTGAGTGAACTAAATCCTTCCAATTTAGTTGTTGTTTCACCAATTTATCCGAAGTTGGAAAATACAAATACTAACTGACTTTTGATGTTATTTAAATTTAATATTTCTTTTACTTTTTTTATTGCATAAGCATTGGTAGCAACAAGTTCTTCAATAACATTCTTAAATTGCTCAAAGTTTTTTGAATAGAATTCTGAAGCATCTATCCAGGTTCCCCTTCTTGTAAATACTGGCTGCGGTGGTGCCGGTACCAAGAGATATTTTTCATTAAAAATTGCATCTCGTGAGGGAACCTTTAAAAATATTTTTCTCGCATGAAACCAATAAATCAATATTTTCGAATTGGCTTCTAATTTCCTCTGCAACTCGGTGTAACTCATGTGCCAAGCAAGTAACATGTAAGAGTTTTGGAAAAATTGTTTTAGGACAATTGGCAGCCTTATCCATGTAAGGTGCTGCATCGGTTAAAAAGTAAAGGATCTTTTGTCAAAATCTTGCATTTTCAACAGAGCTAAAAAAAAAATTAGTAATTGATTTTAAAAAATGTTTTTTGAAGATTTTTTTTTATACAATTTGAAAAATTTTTTGAAGAACTTTTTTTTATAATATGGTAATTTTAAAAAATATGTCACTCAAAAATGTAAAAATATGCAAAAATATGCATTTAAGCCCAAAATAAGCAAAAATATGCATTTTCACAAAAATATGCAATATGCAAAAACAAATCGATGCCATTTTAACGCAAATTTAATGATTCGGAAAGATAATTGGTCGACATCGATTTTAGACTATCGATAAAAAACATGCATTTGCATAGAAACCGCATCCCTAGTTATAATCCTAAAATAAAACTACCTTTATGAAAAATAACGTAATGAAAACTTTTGCAAAAGTGTAGTTTTTCTTTTTTTTACTAAGTAATAATTAATTGATTGCTTGATGAAGTTCATTTTGTAATAAAATTAGACTCTATAAAATTTCCCCACTGTGTCATCACTAATAACCTCGCTCAACACCAGAACAGCTGATTTCATAACAATAACAAGTCTTCCGAAGAGCGGTAAGTTTTTCTTTGCAAATTAAATTTTCATTTACTGTTTAAAAAACTGTTTTTCAGTTTCCAGAGCAAATCGGAAATATGGATACTGAGAAAGCTGGTCCATCTTAACGGAGACTAACAGTTTTTAATGACACATGGGAAAAGAATCAAAATTATTGTAATTGGATACGAAAAATAGATATTTATACGGCAGAATGTAAATTGTGTTAGACAGAAATCCTAATAAAATATGAAGGCTCTCGATCTCTTGATAAACATATGCAAACAAAAAAGCATGCCAAAATAGAAATGTCTCAGAAATTGTCTCAAACTATTTCGAATTTTGCTGTGCCGACAGAGACAAAAATTGAAAGTCAAATTTGTAGGGCAGAGTTGGTTTGTGTTTACCATAATATTGTACACGGACTAAGCTACAATAGTCTCGATTGTCAAATAAAACTAAGCGCAGTTTTATACTGTGATAGCAAAATTACTAATAAAATCACTTGTGGTAGAACAAAGCAGCAGCAATTTCCAGAAATGTTTTAGCCCCCTACTCTCAACAAGTAACAGTCAATGCTCTAAAGAAAAACTGTTATTTTTCTATAAGTAACGACGCTTCCAATATTGGTAATGTAAAGACCTACCCATACGCTGTTCAATATTTTGACCCATAGTATGGGATTCAAAAACGAGTTCTAGACTTTTACAATGATCCCTACGAAGCCTCAATAGATATTTATTCAAATATAAGAATAACTAAAGAATTTAATTTGGAGACCAAACAAAGTACTGCATATAGTGCTCATAACGCTGCAGTTAACTACGGTATTCACAATTCGGTTTATCAAAAATTTAAAGATTCATCGAAGCAAATTGTAACTGTCATATTATAAACAACTGCGTTAAAAAATCCCTAAATGCGTGGTCTATTGATATAGAAAACATTATTATAAAAATATTTAATGAGCTTAGTTCGTCTGCTATGGCCACTGATAAATTAAAAGATTGTTTTGAATTTGCTGTTATAGAATATAAAGAACTTTTGAGACATATTCCAACAAGATGGCTGTCTCTGCAACCAGCTGTTGATCGTCTTACTTTTTGTTGGCCTGCTGTCAAAATGTATTTCTTAAAAAAAGGGCGAAATAAGTGTCAAAAAATTTTATGGGAATAAATGAAACTGATGAATGTAAAATTGAAGGCTTAATGGTGGAAGCATATTTATTTTTTTACAAAACATAATGCAGGAATTTCATACAACTGTTTTAGCACTTGAAAATGACTCTTGTACAGTTTTAGAGTTACACGATATAATGAATAGATTTATGAACAGCCTCCAATGTAGAAAAAAATGACAAATTTGTCGGTGGTAAAGTTAACACAATTTTAAAAAACCTTTCTCTTAATGAACAGATCACTTTTCAGACTGAAGCAGAAGACTTTTTAGACATAGCAATTAATTATATAGAAAAGCGTTTTATGATTTTGGAAATGACTCTTTTCTCAAAAAGATCGCATTTTTAAATTAGAAGAAAAAATTATTTTCTTGGAAAGATTTATAACGGCTTCCACAAGATCTTAAAATATCTGAAGAAATAGACCATGATAAGCTTTATATTGATTACTGCTGTCTTCGTGAGGTTTACGAGCAATTACCAAAAGATTTGCCAAGTGATAAAATATGCTCATATTTTTTACGAAAAGTGAAGGGAATAGATTCGAGAATTTAGGAAAGTTAATATGTTTTATATTTTCAATACCAGTTAGCGACGGTTTTTGTGAAAGAGTGATTAGTATTTTAAACAATCTGTATACTAAAGAGAGAAACAGAATGCCATTCGACTTGATAAGAGCCGAAATATTAATTCGAACGAATTTAAAGAAATCTTGTAAAGATTTTCATATTTTCTTACAAAGATCTGAAGGTTTTGAATTGACAAAATCCTTTTGTTCAAATACCAAATATATGTGGCGGACAAGATAAAATTTAAGAACGAATGATTTTCTTATTTAACTTATAATTTTAAAGTACAAATCAAAAAAATTTAAGACTGAATTGTTATTTTTTTTTTTAATTTATTTAATAGTTTAGTTTTTTATATAATTTTTACATTGGAACAATGAACTAAATGAAAAAAAGAGTTTCTTCGTACTTTATAGTCAATGTTATGTTGTATTGTATTATTATTTTTAAATAAAAGTTATATAAAGTAAACAAAAATTCTAGCAAGTTTTTTATTCTTAATATCCAGCTTATTTTTGGGTTGTCCAGCTTTTTCTTCCCTAATGTCCAGCTTTTTCCGGATTTGTGTCTGGCAACCCTATCTATTCCCCAGCAAATATAAAGTGAGAAAATCAAAGGGAAAAGTAAACAAATTACGAGGGAAAATACTATTTACGATAAGGAGAATTTTTTCCCGTTAACATTTTTTCACGTTATTATTCCCCTTCGAATTACCTCAAAAAAATTTTTCATGGAAGTTTTTCATGATCGCAAATATGTGAAAAGGGAAAAAATTACGAAGGAAAAATTATTCACTACAGGGGTAAATAAGTTTTTTTTTTCGTATGAAAAAATGAAAAATTATATTAAAATGGCAAAATAAGTAAAAACAAGTAAGAGTGCTATATTCGGCTGTGCCGAATCTTATATACCCTTCACCATTGTGCGAGCAGAATACAGAGCAACTAAATAATTTTTACATATACATACATATTTACAATACTTAAAACCATACATGTTAAATTCCAATTAGAATTAGCAATTGATGCAATTAGTTTATATTTTCTAATTGATTAAACAATTAGAATAAGTTCAACTAATTCCCATTAGCTAATTAAAATTTTTATTCTAATGGTAAAACTAATTGCAATTAGTTGCCATTAGCAAAAAAAATTGGTTAACCTTTACAATTAGAAATCTAATTGACTTCTGATAATGCAATTAGCTCGAATTAGAATCAATTGAATTGAATAATTGAATATCTAATTGCATTATCAGAAGTCAATTAGATTTCTAATTGTAAAGGTTAACCAATTTTTTTTGCTAATGGCAACTAATTGCAATTAGTTTTACCATTAGAATAAAAATTTTAATTAGCTAATGGGAATTAGTTGAACTAATTCTAATTGTTTGATCAATTAGAGAATTTCACAAAAGAATGTTAATTAGCAATCATTAGCATTAGCTAATCATTACTTAACATGTATGCTTAAAACTTCATTATAAATGAAATTTAAAAAGCGAAAACTGGTAAATATTTTTTTAAAATTGTTTTGGAACATAACAATATTAAAAAAATATTCTTTTTAAAAAACCAAGATTCGAACCAGGGAACTCACAGTTTCTAACTTAACACACCCCCTACCATGAAGGAACGCTGTTTAAATATCATTAAAATGAAATATAGACCGTTTACTGTTTACAACTTAACACAGTTTTTTGTTTGCTTTCTTTTTGTAAAGGCACTGTTGTCATTTTTTATCTCTTTTGGCGAGTTTTTAAGTAACAAAAAAACTCAAAAATTCCTAGTTTCTATTTGTTAAAATTATTTCGTTAAATAGATGAAATAATAAACGAAAATCATATTGGGCATTATGCTAGTATATGTAAACAAATGCGAAGGGGGGAGAGATGAGACGACAACCGGATTTGAACTTCGCTTTTCAAAAGGACCCTGAATATATATACTTTATAGGGTGCAGGACCTTCGGTGAAGGGTATAAAAACAAACTTAATTACAAAAAAAGAGTAATTTTTGGGATTTCAGTATATTGGTCATAACTCTGCTATTTCTGAACCGATTTGAAAGATTTATATACCGACGTGTTAAAGAATTTGCCATTTATTTTGGTTGCAAGACTTGGACTCGGGAAGATCTATGGTTCCCGAAAATGGGTATTTAAAAAAAAAAAAATTAATGTTTTGGTCATAACTTTTTCGTATCTGAACCGATTTTCCCGAGTTTTTCAGAAAATATTTTTTATTAATTAAATTTCCGATCTTTTGATATATAAGGCGTAACCATAGGTCATATAACAGTCAAAAAATTCAGGTTTTTATACAATTTTTAATACTTTTTGTATGAAAGGTACCACGCCCACTTCTCCAATCCCGCCCACATTTTGTGGAATGGTGTGTATTTATAACCTTAATGTTTGTACCAACTTTGGCTCTTGCCGTTCTCCAGATATACAGAAAAAAGTAATAAAAATACAACAACCACAAGGGATTTTTTGGAAAAATTAGAGGCAGTCGTGGTTTTTTGGTCATATCTCAGCCATTGTTGGACCAATATGGCTGAATTTCAATAGCAAGAAATGGTGGACTATATGTGACATAAATGTAAAACAACCTTGCCGCTATCATGTCTGGAGTCTCCGGAAAACACATATCAAACGTAAGACGGACAGACGGACGGACAGACGGACGGATATCGTTAAATCAACTTCTCTCCTCATGAGGACCCAAAATATATATACTTTACAGGGCCTAAGATCAATATTATAGAAATTACAAACGGAATGACAAACTTATATATACCCTTTTCCACCTGTGGTGAAGGGTATAAAAAAGCCGATATTACAAAAATAACGAAAAAAGCCGATATTGCCAAAATAAGCCGTTACAAATATAGTTTTTTTTATTATCGGAATTTGTTTTCCATGTAACCTTGTGCGCAAAGTACAGGTCGCAATTTTGGAGATAAAATAATAAAATTTGGCACATAGTAGGGTATTCATTTAATCGGGCTTTTGCTTTAAACGGTTAATCGCTCGATTAATTAGCCGAGGTTTTGGTTTAATCGGTTAATAATGGGTTAATTTTGTTATTGATCGGTTAACCGATAAATAAAATTTTGTTATAAATTAAGTAATTTCAATAAATAAAAATGCAAAAATTATTTATTATTGGAGTCTTTTAGTAAAAAAAAAAAACAATAACATAACGAACAAAACAATTCTTGAACTAAAACGAGCAAACAAAAAAGTAATAATATGAAAAACACATTTTATAATTTACAATACATAATATTTGTATGTATTTATTAAAAAAAAAACTGTGAGATTTTTTTTATTAATTATTTCAATAGTTTGAGATTTTATTAAATAATCTTTTGGAAAAATAATTTGGTTAAAATGTTTAGAATTTAAGCGATTCTTTTCTTTAGTTTTGATAAAACTTGATTTGGAAATAATTCTTTCACTTATCGAAGATGTTTGAGAAATCGGAAGCAACCCATAATACAGATTTAAGATTACGCATTGCACATGTTTACAAAATTTAACTGTTTCCTATGACGTCACTTTAGCATTTAATACACATGTTTGTTTGCTTGTGTTTCTATATTTTAGCTGTACTTATACGCTGATGTGACGTAGATGCGCAGAAACATTTCATTTTTAAAAGCTGAATGCGATATCTTGGTTTCTTTGTCCTTTTCCAGGATTTCTCTCAACATATAAAATCTTCCATTATGCCATTATTTCGGCTAATTTTGTTTGCACCGAACATTCTGCAAAAAATTAAATACGAACCCGTAGTTTCTGTTTTTGTACTGTATTTTAAGAATGTATTTCTCGAGGGAAATATATTGTAGGAAAAAATATTTTCCAAACATATACCTTTTTTATATGAGACGAAACAAATAATTAAAAACGCAAAAAAAAATGTTCTAATACTACAAAAAACTAAAAATATTTGTTACATCGGTTAATCGACTGAAATTAACCGGTTTAATCGTTAATCGAAAATTGCCAATTTTTAATTAACCGATCAGTTAATCGGGTAGTAATTAATCGGTTAGCCGAATGAGTTCCCTAGCACATAGGTTTTTATTGGCACAAGGACCAAGCCTATTGAAAATGGGCCGAATCGTAGAACCACGAGGAGAGATAGGGGGCAATTTCTGCCTCTCAGAAACTATCAAACCGATTTTAATGAAATTTAAAACATAGGTAGATCCCTATTCATAAAGTCATACACTCTCGCAAAATTCGTTTTAAAATACTGTGGTGTATGGTATCATATGGTCGGGCTTGACTGACTAGCTATGCATTTTTAGGAAAATAGGACCATGAGGGGAGATGGTAGGCAATATTTGCCTCTCAGAAACTATCAAACCGATTTTATTGAAATTTAAAACATAGGTAGATCCCTACTCATAAAGTCATACACTCTCGCAAAATTTGTTTTAAAATTCTGTGGTGTATGGTATCATATGGTCGGGCTTGACTGACTATACTTTCTTACTTGTTTTGGTTGGCCTAGTTATGATGTTTTTTGGTTAATTACATCATGATCAATCAGATATATGTACTTATTTTGTATTAATATTCATATTATAGAATTCAAGTTGTAAGCAAAAATGTTTAATAATATTTGAATCTTTCATCAAAATTAGTCGTATTAAAATTTCAGATGGACATTATATACCTTGTTTTGTGAGTATAGATTATTTCAAGTACTTTCATTAAAAAAGGTATCGAAAAAACAAACGAAACCAATTTATCTATACGTATTTTGTATGTTATTTATAATAATTAGTATTGTGGTCCAAACTAAAAAAAGATCGCACTTGCAAAGAATTTTTAAGTCTTGTAGCAGAAATGAAAACGTCTTAAAAAAACAATGGGTGGAATTTCATTTATACAGACGGCACCAAGTCCACTTGTAATCTACCAGCTTATGCGGTGGTGGATGATAACGGCAATAACCTAATTCTCCGAACCCTCAAAGACTATTCATCAATTTTTACCGCCGAATCTAGCGCTCTTCTCAGGGCTGTACAGTTAGCTATTTTATCTAAAAATAAAACCGTCATCTGCTCCGACAGTCTTTCAGTGGTGAAAGGCATCTGCAGCCCATTCAACAAAAACTGGACCACAATCATCAAAATCCGGGATGCTCTCATTGGTAATGAAGAAAAAGTCAGAATACATTGGGTGCCTAGCCACATTGGCATCTCCGGAAACGAAAAAGCCGACGTCGCAGCAAAATACGCATCGTATGCACCTGTTTTTATGGAACCAACTTTTGAATTGATCTTCGACGACTTATTACCAATTATATGAAAGCTAAGTCCAAGGAAACTATACCCAAACATTATCATTACTCTTCCATTAATCCGAACAACACCAGCCCTATATATCCTACAGCTATAAATAAAGATAAAATAAGGGTATTTTCAAGACTAAGACTAGCCCATACAGTCTTCTCCCACGAATACCTAATGAAAAGAGCCATTAAGCCAACCTGCAACACATGCAACATCAATCTAACAATAAAACATGTTCTTGACGAATGTAATGCACTATCCAGCTTGAGAAGCAAACATCCCCATACTCCACACACAAACCTTCTTAGCGAAACAACCATAACTAACATAAACACCATCTATAACTTCATTAAACAAACCGGATTACGAGTTTAAACTTTAAAGACGATAGCCTTTGTAGCTAGTGCTTTTCTTTTTTTTTTCCTTTAGTCTTAGGATTTATTGATAAGACTAAATAAATAAAATAAATAAATAAATAATTATGTTGAACTGTTTATCGTTTTTAATCCAAATTTTTTTTTATAATATTTTTAATTGGGCTTAAGTTCATCAAATTAAATTTTCATTAAATTATTTTTATGAAGAAAGGAATTTTACAACATGAAAATTAATTAAAATTGTTATTGATAATCTTTCATTCTTGATCGTGGCTGGGGCTCGAACTCTGGCCGGCAGGTTACCATGACATGTTTCGATCGCAACCAATCGATCTCCTCAGATGGATTTGCCGTTTTACACTCGCAGCCATCGACGACTGTTTTGAATGATTATCCATTTTAATTGATTTTACATGTCTTTCCTTACTTCCTTTTTTTTCGTACTTTTGTCAAGAATTCTTCTTGATAGGGGGCAATTTCTGCCTCTCAGAAACTATCAAACCGATTTTAATGAAATTTAAAACATAGGTAGATCCCTATTCATAAAGTCATACACTCTCGCAAAATTCGTTTTAAAATACTGTGGTGTATGGTATCATTTGGTCGGGCTTGACTGACTAGCTATGCATTTTTAGGAAAATAGGACCATGAGGGGAGATGGTAGGCAATATTTGCCTCTCAGAAACTATCAAACCGATTTTATTGAAATTTAAAACATAGGTAGATCCCTACTCATAAAGTCATACACTCTCGCAAAATTTGTTTTAAAATTCTGTGGTGTATGGTATCATATGGTCGGGCTATATGGAACCAACTTTTGAATTGATCTTCGACGACTTATTACCAATTATATGAAAGCTAAGTCCAAGGAAACTATACCCAAACATTATCATTACTCTTCCATTAATCCGAACAACACCAGCCCTATATATCCTACAGCTATAAATAAAGATAAAATAAGGGTATTTTCAAGACTAAGACTAGCCCATACAGTCTTCTCCCACGAATACCTAATGAAAAGAGCCATTAAGCCAACCTGCAACACATGCAACATCAATCTAACAATAAAACATGTTCTTGACGAATGTAATGCACTATCCAGCTAGAGAAGCAAACATCCCCATACTCCACACACAAACCTTCTTAGCGAAACAACCATAACTAACATAAACACCATCTATAACTTCATTAAACAAACCGGATTTCGAGTTTAAACTTTAAAGACGATAGCCTTTGTAGCTAGTGCTTTTCTTTTTTTTTTTCCTTTAGTCTTAGGATTTATTCATAAGACTAAATAAATAAAATAAATAAATAAATAAATATTTTGTTGAACTGTTTATCGTTTTTAATCCAAATTTTTTTTTTTAATATTTTTAATTGGGCTTAAGTTCATCAAATTAAATTTTCATTAAATTATTTTTATGAAGAAAGGAATTTTACAACATGAAAATTAATTAAAATTGTTATTGATAATCTTTCATTCTTGATCGTGGCTGGGGCTCGAACTCTGGCCGGCAGGTTACCATGACATGTTTCGATCGCAACCAATCGATCTCCTCAGATGGATTTGCCGTTTTACACTCGCAGCCATCGACGACTGTTTTGAATGATTATCCATTTTAATTGATTTTACATGTCTTTCCTTACTTCCTTTTTTTTCGTACTTTTGTCAAGAATTCTTCTTGATAGGGGGCAATTTCTGCCTCTCAGAAACTATCAAACCGATTTTAATGAAATTTAAAACATAGGTAGATCCCTATTCATAAAGTCATACACTCTCGCAAAATTCGTTTTAAAATACTGTGGTGTATGGTATCATATGGTCGGGCTTGACTGACTAGCTATGCATTTTTAGGAAAATAGGACCATGAGGGGAGATGGTAGGCAATATTTGCCTCTCAGAAACTATCAAACCGATTTTATTGAAATTTAAAACATAGGTAGATCCCTACTCATAAAGTCATACACTCTCGCAAAATTTGTTTTAAAATTCTGTGGTGTATGGTATCATATGGTCGGGCTTGACTGACTATACTTTCTTACTTGTTTTGGTTGGCCTAGTTATGATGTTTTTTGGTTAATTACATCATGATCAATCAGATATATGTACTTATTTTGTATTAATATTCATATTATAGAATTCAAGTTGTAAGCAAAAATGTTTAATAATATTTGAATCTTTCATCAAAATTAGTCGTATTAAAATTTCAGATGGACATTATATACCTTGTTTTGTGAGTATAGATTATTTCAAGTACTTTCATTAAAAAAGGTATCGAAAAAACAAACGAAACCAATTTATCTATACGTATTTTGTATGTTATTTATATTTTGTATATAATAATTAGTATTGTGGTCCAAACTAAAAAAAGATCGCACTTGCAAAGAATTTTTAAGTCTTGTAGCAGAAATGAAAACGTCTTATAAAAACAATGGGTGGAATTTCATTTATACAGACGGCACCAAGTCCACTTGTAATCTACCAGCTTATGCGGTGGTGGATGATAACGGCAATAACCTAATTCTCCGAACCCTCAAAGACTATTCATCAATTTTTACCGCCGAATCTAGCGCTCTTCTCAGGGCTGTACAGTTAGCTATTTCATCTACAAATAAAACCGTCATCTGCTCCGACAGTCTTTCAGTGGTGAAAGGCATCTGCAGCCCATTCAACAAAAACTGGACCACAATCATCAAAATCCGGGATGCTCTCATTGGTAATGAAGAAAAAGTCAGAATACATTGGGTGCCTAGCCACATTGGCATCTCCGGAAACGAAAAAGCCGACGTCGCAGCAAAATACGCATCGTATGCACCTGTTTTTAAGGAACCAACTTTTGAATTGATCTTCGACGACTTATTACCAATTATATGAAAGCTAAGTCCAAGGAAACTATACCCAAACATTATCATTACTCTTCCATTAATCCGAACAACACCAGCCCTATATATCCTACAGCTATAAATAAAGATAAAATAAGGGTATTTTCAAGACTAAGACTAGCCCATACAGTCTTCTCCCACGAATACTTAATGAAAAGAGCCATTAAGCCAACCTGCAACACATGCAACATCAATCTAACAATAAAACATGTTCTTGACGAATGTAATGCACTATCCAGCTTGAGAAGCAAACATCCCCATACTCCACACACAAACCTTCTTAGCGAAACAACCATAACTAACATAAACACCATCTATAACTTCATTAAACAAACCGGATTTCGAGTTTAAACTTTAAAGACGATAGCCTTTGTAGCTAGTGCTTTTCTTTTTTTTTTTCCTTTAGTCTTAGGATTTATTCATAAGACTAAATAAATAAAATAAATAAATAAATAAATATTTTGTTGAACTGTTTATCGTTTTTAATCCAAATTTTTTTTTATAATATTTTTAATTGGGCTTAAGTTCATCAAATTAAATTTTCATTAAATTATTTTTATGAAGAAAGGAATTTTACAACATGAAAATTAATTAAAATTGTTATTGATAATCTTTCATTCTTGATCGTGGCTGGGGCTCGAACTCTGGCCGGCAGGTTACCATGACATGTTTCGATCGCAACCAATCGATCTCCTCAGATGGATTTGCCGTTTTACACTCGCAGCCATCGACGACTGTTTTGAATGATTATCCATTTTAATTGATTTTACATGTCTTTCCTTACTTCCTTTTTTTTCGTACTTTTGTCAAGAATTCTTCTTGAAGTCCAAAGTACATTATTTGTTTTTTCATTTTTGTCTTTCTTTTTCTTGTTGAGCTTTTTCAGCACAACTTAAAGGACAAATGTACACATAGAGCCCGTGCCTTAGCTTTAACAATAATTAGCATTTTGGTTATTTTGTTGAACTATTTATGGTTTTTAATCCAAATTTTTTTTTTAATATTTTTAATTAGGCTCAAGTTCATCAAATTTAATTTTCATTAAATTATTTTTATGAGGAAAGGAATTTTACAACATGAAAATTAATTAAAATTGTTATTGATAATCTTTCATTCTTGACCGAACCATGGCTGGCAGGTAACTATGACATGTTTCGATCGCAACCACTCGATCACCTCAGATGGATTTGTCGTCTTACACTCGCAGCCGTTGACGACTGCTGACGTCAATAGTCAAACATCAATCCTTAAACCAAATTGTATTTTAACTTTTGGTAGATCGAAATTTGCTTTTTTGAATGATTATCCATTTTAATTAATTTTGCATGTGTTTCCTTACTTCTGTTTTTTTCCGTACTTTTGTCAAGAATTCTTCTTGAAGTTTAAAGTACATTTTTAATTTTTTCATTTTTGACTTTCTTTTTCTTGTTGACCTTTTTCAGCACAACTTGATAATTGAAAAATTTTGAGTTAACCCTCTTCAGAGGAACCAGAGCAATATGCACTGGAGAAACCTATGCTGGTTGTCCCTTTTTTGTGGAGTTTGATGTCTTCCATTTCGTTACCTAAAACGAAAAACGCCCTAACTAGAAAAAAATTAAAAACCGACTTTTTTACAAATTTCGATGTACTTTAATGGGATGCATCGGAATTTGTAAAAAAGATGGTTTCGAATTTTTTTGTTAGTTATGCCGTTTTGTGTTCAAGGTAACATTATGTCAAATCCATGTCTTCTATATATCAAATCCATATAACTATGTGCCAGAAAAACGATCAGCTAGAATTCTAGTGGTGCTACCTAGACTTTTTTAGTTCTGAAAAAAAATATCAATGTCTTGTACGCAGACTTTTGCTGCTGAGTGTATATGTATTGATATCAAATTCCAGTGTTTTTAATAGAAACACGCATACTTTGGTAAAATTAAACATTTAAGGAATTACTCAGCGGAACAAAATTTAACAAAATGGAAGTTTGATGCAATTTTTTAATAACTTGAGGTCGCCGATTTTAAATTTAATCTCCGTTTTTCTCTATCAAATTAAAAGTTCAAAAAATCATAACTTCGCTCTTCATGAACGATTTTCAAAATGTTTCTTTTTTTTAAAGATGTAATTGTTAGCTCTAAAAAACAAACAAATTTTTACAAAAAATTGCAATTTTTTATTGTTAAAAATCATAAAAAATCCAAAACATAAAAAACACAAAATTATATTTCTTTCACGTAAAGTCACATAACCTATGAACAAAATGAGACATAGATCATAAACATCGATGTACGCGTTCGCTTTTATTCACAATTAAGTGAAGTTACCACATTTTAAGGTGAAGCATAGAACAACAGCAAACACACATACATTAAAATATGTTATTTTTGTATGGAAATCGCGATTTTTATCAATTTAATTGTCTCAATAAATTGTAAATAAAATCAAAAGTTGTACACCGATTACAATGAAATAAAGATCATTTCATTCGAAATATGTTAAGCTAACTGTTGTTATACTACAACTGTGATTTTTAAGTTTTTAAGAATTTTTAAATAAAAAAATTTTTTTTTAAATTGTTCTTTTTTTAAACTTCACCGCTATCTCTTAAACTACTGGGCAAATTTAAAAACAATATAAGCACGGCTTTAAGATAATATTGTTAGCGAATTTTGGGTTTTTTTAAGTGAATATGGTGCACCGTTTTCAAGTTATTGCAATATGTATACAGTTGAACTTCTATAACTCGAAACTCCATTATCCCGACAAAAAAGTTCGACTTACAGAGACTTAAGTTAGAGAATTTTGTAATAAATGCACAACAAAAAGTTTAATTTGTTTGGTATTCATGTTATGTATTTTATTTCGTACAAATACATATGTAGATATTTAAAGATTTCATTAAATGAAATAATATATATTGTGTGAGTTGATAGATGCAAAATTTGAAAAACTTAGAATTATTGAATTTGAATTTATCAAATTTTGTTTAACAAAAGCTAAATGTCATATTTTAAATGCTAATTAGTTTTAAATAAAACAAAAATTTAGGATAGCAAAAAAATTTTGGAAAAAAGTTCGACTTGTGGAAGTATGGCCACGCGTGGTGCAAATATTTTACTTTGAGTTATAGACAAATTCAAGAAGTTCACGAGTTCAAATTATAGAAACAAAATCATGTGAATTGGCCTGTTCACTGCTAATGCCAAGAGACTCCCTTTGACTTAAAGAATTTTTGACTTACAGAAGTTCGACTTATAGAAGTTCAACTGTATATAGTGGAAGTGTCTTAATTTTAGAAATAATGGTATATCTCGAGCTGATATGAAAAAATGAGTGCAGATTTGAATTCAGCGTCCCAAATAACCTTAAAACCAACATTCAGTTTTTAATCAACAAAAACCTTGTTCCCTTGTGTTATCACTTTTAATACTATAAATTTACTGGTGCCCTTATGCCTATTACTTATTAAAATATTGTAATTCAGACGTTAACTTCGATATATTGTCATATTTTACAAGTATAAAGTTATAACTGCTTATGAACTCACCCTTGTTTTTCCAAAATTTCTTCAAATTCCAAACATTTCACCTCTATTTTTCGTTTGCGATCATGGTCTAAAATCTCTTTGTTGGGTGGACGATTTAAAGTAGCATCTAATTTTTTAATATCCTCCTCAGAACGATAATTTGAACTGTCTTTTTTGCCAGGTCGTACAAAAGCCCAATTTCGTTGTACATGACCATTTGTACCAGAACCACGTGGAGTGGTTAATCCTATCCCATTGTACATTTTAAATTATTGTAAAGAAAGTTTATGCAAGTTTTCTTTAGCTACTGGTAACAAAAATTAGAAAACATTAAAACGCATACAAAATCACTTCTTAATCTAGTTAATAAAAAAACTTCCTAAGGTAATAGAAAATTCAAAAAAAGAAGAAAATATCAGGTGAAAAAAGCAGCAGAAACGCATAGTTTTCGAGTTATGGACCTCTTAAGTTTCCACTTCATTTTTGAACACAATATGGCCATATTGGTACTACTTTTTTTTAACTTTTAAATAGATCTTTCTGGAAATACAAAGTTTATTAGAATATTCTAATTCATTAAGAAGCGGTATGAGTTTGCAAAAATAGGAGAGGAGCATTAGTTAGCAAAGGCTTTGTTTGTAATACCACAGAGGAGAAATCATTGTGCCCTGTCGAAGGCCGGCTTTGTAGAGAAGTTTTGTTAGGGAAGCCAGAGTACCATAGAGGATATAACATTTGCACCTGTCCGAAGTCCAGCTATGACGAGCAGCTTAAGTTAGCGAGGCCATCGTTTGTTTTACCACAGAGGAGAAAACCCTTGCGTCCGGCCAAATTCCGACTATGCAGGGAAGCTTTCAATGAATTTTTAGTTTTTACACTTTTATTGGAATAAACTGCATAAGTATTTCCGTAATATTTTCATATAAAAATTGTAATGGGAGGTAGTTAAAATTTTGGGCTTAAATCTAGTTTAGGCACGCACACCCAAATAAAAAAAAAAGTACCTAGGCTGATAGAAAATTGAAAAATAAGAAGAAAAAATGAAATAAAAATATTGGGGCAAACGCTTAGTTTTCGAGTTATGAACGTTTTAAGTTTTCATATATATGTGCGATTTTCCATTACATTTCTAAAGCTGTATGGGTAATATTGTTGGTTTATTACCGTATTTCTTGCTATTCAGAAAAGTTTTAGTTAGCGAAGCCGGTGTTTGTTATACCAAAGAGGAGAAAATCCTTGCGCCCGGCCGAAGGCCGGCTATGCAGAGAAGCTTTAGTTTGCGAAGCCGATGTTTGTTATACCATAGAAGAGAAAATCCTTGCGACCGGCCGAAGGCCGGCTATGCATAGAAGCTTTAGTTAGCATGAAGTTCTTGTTTGCGACATTGGTGTTTGTTATTTTATAAATTTTGTATTACACTTTTTTTTAAATAAATTATACACTTAGTACACAAAAACTGTAATGTGAGCTTAAGAGTAATTTTTTTTTAATAAATTCTATATATCCAGAAAGATCTAGTCAAAACCTTAAAAATGAGACCAATATTACTCATACAGCTTTAGAAATGTAATGGAAAATCGCACATATATATGAAAACTTAAAACGTTCATAACTCGAAAACTAAGCGTTTGCGCCAATATTTTTATTTCATTTTTTCTTCTTATTTTTCAATTTTCTATCACCCTAGGTACTTTTCTTTTTATTTGGGTGTGCGTGCCTAAACTAGATTTGTTCCAAATTTTGCAATAAATTTTGTATATTCAGAAAGATCATTCAAAATCTTTACAGATACCAATATTGGCCATATATGTACGTTCACATATATACATATATGAAAACTTTCGAGCAACATTAATCGAAAACTATGACTTTGCGCCACTTTTTTTCACTTTACATTTTCTTATTTTTGAATTTCCTTTTTTAATTAGAGGAGCGTCTGTAAATCAGATTTATTGCAAAATCACTTACATTTCAGACGAAAAATATTTTCTGTCAATGTTCAATTAAAAAATAATGTTTTCTTTATTTCATTTAATCATTATTTAATTTACTGTTAAGTAAACTTAAAATATTTTGTAATTTGTAAAGGTTTGAACTAAAGATACTTTTTATAATAGAAATTTGCACATTCCTTCAAAATAAAATTATATTTTTTGCATGTACATTGTGATGCCAGACTAAAGATCTAAAAATTAATTTTTTTCATAACATCAGTGATGCCATTTTTGCATTTTAAATCAGGGTTCACATGCTTAAAGTTTTTATTCTTACACCCCGACCGCACAAGCAATAAGTTTACCAATTATATTTTTTTGTGTGAGGGTAGTTTGTTTAGGCCTAAATATATATACAGCCGTGTCACAGATTCCGTTCGGAATGCTTTCAATTCCGTATTTGCCATTCCGTTCGAAATCATTTTTGGTGCTTTGGATTCCAATCGTTTTCATCAATCCGAAAAATTTTGTTTAAGCGATTTTTATGTTACCCATTTGGCAACATCAGTATTTATTACAATTTAATATGGCAACAAATTCACTTAGCAAGACAAAAAACAGCTGTTAACATAATTTTTGTAGAAAAAAATTTACATTTGAGTTTTTATTTATGTGTAAAAAAGTAATCAACTTTAAAATTTGTGAAATTTAAAAAGTAAATATGCCGGGCGTATTTAATTTTTAAATTAAAATGCGGGAAATGCAGGCTAAAAAGAGTTTAACAAATGTAATTGTTTCCAATTTTGCTTTGTTCTTTTCAGTTTTGTTTTGTTTTGTTTTGTGTGTTGCCGGTATCAAGGTATATTTACACAAGGTAGACTCATTTGGGAGTGTAGAAATGCTGCTCTATAAAAGGAGCCAATTTGTCAAAATTGTCTTCATATAAAACAAAAACAATTTAACGCACACATGTACAAATTTTGGCTCATATACACGCAATTTGACGTTTTGGCTCCAACTAGGGGTAAACAGCTGACAAACATATGGGCCAACGAGTTTACCTTGTGTAAATATACCTTGGCCGGTATGTAAATTTTGGCAAAATATGGCAACAAAAGAGATATGGCAATGCTTCATAAATCCATTACGAAAATTTTGTTTTCTTGTTAAAGATTTAAGAAAGAGTTTTAAATATTTGTAAAATAAATTGCTAAAAATTATTTAAAATATACTTCTTTTGAAAAATATATAAAGAAAACATATTTTTTTACTGATATAAAGTATATTTTGATAATTATTTGCCGTTTAAGATACAGAAAACTCCCATTCCGTTCATGAAAATAGAAATGGTTTCATTCCGAAAAATTTTTTCGTAATTAATTTTCTGAAGCACCAAAATACGGAATGAATTCCGTTTCCGAACGGAATTGTGTTCTGTGACATGGCTGATAATTTTTATTTTTTTTTTAAACTTGATATTCAATAATATACTTACGTTCGCCAAGATAGCAACGATTAATAGCAACGCCGGAAATAAAACCTAGGGGAATTTGAGGGCTTAAAATAAACATTTTTGGGAATCTAGTGGCAATGAAAGTTAGCAACGATTTTGAAAAGAAAATTTATCATCGATTTGAATAAAATACTCCTAGCCATTCCAGAGAAAAGTGGGTTCATCCAAAATGGTCAGTAAAAATCGTTGCTGATTTATGCCAGCCAAACTAGGCAGTGCCAAGGCATAAGCTCAATGGAATATGGAAAAATACCACTTAAAGATTAAAAAAAATCTATTTTTAAAAAGATCGTCAGAGCCGTTCCAGAGAAAAGTGGGTTCATCCAAAATGGTCAGTAAAAATCGTTGCTGATTTATGCCAGCCAAACTAGGCAGTGCCAAGGCATAAGCTCAATGGAATATGGAAAAATACCACTTAAAGATTAAAAAAAATCTATTTTTAAAAAGATCGTCAGAGCCGTTCCAGAGAAAAGTGGGTTCATCCAAAATGGTCAGTAAAAATCGTTGCTGATTTATGCCAGCCAAACTAGGCAGTGCCAAGGCATAAGCTCAATGGAATATGGAAAAATACCACTTAAAGATTAAAAAAAATCTATTTTTAAAAAGATCGTCAGAGCCGTTCCAGAGAAAAGTGGGTTCATCCAAAATGGTCAGTAAAAATCGTTGCTGATTTATGCCAGCCAAACTAGGCAGTGCCAAGGCATAAGCTCAATGGAATATGGAAAAATACCACTTAAAGATTAAAAAAAATCTATTTTTAAAAAGATCGTCAGAGCCGTTCCAGAGAAAAGTGGGTTCATCCAAAATGGTCAGTAAAAATCGTTGCTGATTTATGCCAGCCAAACTAGGCAGTGCCAAGGCATAAGCTCAATGGAATATGGAAAAATACCACTTAAAGATTAAAAAAAATCTATTTTTAAAAAGATCGTCAGAGCCGTTCCAGAGAAAAGTGGGTTCATCCAAAATGGTCAGTAAAAATCGTTGCTGATTTATGCCAGCCAAACTAGGCAGTGCCAAGGCATAAGCTCAATGGAATATGGAAAAATACCACTTAAAGATTAAAAAAAATCTATTTTTAAAAAGATCGTCAGAGCCGTTCCAGAGAAAAGTGGGTTCATCCAAAATGGTCAGTAAAAATCGTTGCTGATTTATGCCAGCCAAACTAGGCAGTGCCAAGGCATAAGCTCAATGGAATATGGAAAAATACCACTTAAAGATTAAAAAAAATCTATTTTTAAAAAGATCGTCAGAGCCGTTCCAGAGAAAAGTGGGTTCATCCAAAATGGTCAGTAAAAATCGTTGCTGATTTATGCCAGCCAAACTAGGCAGTGCCAAGGCATAAGCTCAATGGAATATGGAAAAATACCACTTAAAGATTAAAAAAAATCTATTTTTAAAAAGATCGTCAGAGCCGTTCCAGAGAAAAGTGGGTTCATCCAAAATGGTCAGTAAAAATCGTTGCTGATTTATGCCAGCCAAACTAGGCAGTGCCAAGGCATAAGCTCAATGGAATATGGAAAAATACCACTTAAAGATTAAAAAAAATCTATTTTTAAAAAGATCGTCAGAGCCGTTCCAGAGAAAAGTGGGTTCATCCAAAATGGTCAGTAAAAATCGTTGCTGATTTATGCCAGCCAAACTAGGCAGTGCCAAGGCATAAGCTCAATGGAATATGGAAAAATACCACTTAAAGATTAAAAAAAATCTATTTTTAAAAAGATCGTCAGAGCCGTTCCAGAGAAAAGTGGGTTCATCCAAAATGGTCAGTAAAAATCGTTGCTGATTTATGCCAGCCAAACTAGGCAGTGCCAAGGCATAAGCTCAATGGAATATGGAAAAATACCACTTAAAGATTAAAAAAAATCTATTTTTAAAACGATCGTCAGAGCCGTTCCAGAGAAAAGTGGGTTCATCCAAAATGGTCAGTAAAAATCGTTGCTGATTTATGCCAGCCAAACTAGGCAGTGCCAAGGCATAAGCTCAATGGAATATGGAAAAATACCACTTAAAGATTAAAAAAAATCTATTTTTAAAAAGATCGTCAGAGCCGTTCCAGAGAAAAGTGGGTTCATCCAAAATGGTCAGTAAAAATCGTTGCTGATTTATGCCAGCCAAACTAGGCAGTGCCAAGGCATAAGCTCAATGGAATATGGAAAAATACCACTTAAAGATTAAAAAAAATCTATTTTTAAAACGATCGTCAGAGCCGTTCCAGAGAAAAGTGGGTTCATCCAAAATGGTCAGTAAAAATCGTTGCTGATTTATGCCAGCCAAACTAGGCAGTGCCAAGGCATAAGCTCAATGGAATATGGAAAAATACCACTTAAAGATTAAAAAAAATCTATTTTTAAAAAGATCGTCAGAGCCGTTCCAGAGAAAAGTGGGTTCATCCAAAATGGTCAGTAAAAATCGTTGCTGATTTATGCCAGCCAAACTAGGCAGTGCCAAGGCATAAGCTCAATGGAATATGGAAAAATACCACTTAAAGATTAAAAAAAATCTATTTTTAAAACGATCGTCAGAGCCGTTCCAGAGAAAAGTGGGTTCATCCAAAATGGTCAGTAAAATCGTTGCTGATTTATGCCAGCCAAACTAGGCAGTGCCAAGGCATAAGCTCAATGAAATATGGAAAAATACCACTTAAAGATTAAAAAAAATCTATTTTTAAAAAGATCGTCAGAGCCGTTCCAGAGAAAAGTGGGTTCATCCAAAATGGTCAGTAAAATCGTTGCTGATTTATGCCAGCCAAACTAGGCAGTGCCAAGGCATAAGCTCAATGGAATATGGAAAAATACCACTTAAAGATTAAAAAAAATCTATTTTTAAAAAGATCGTCAGAGCCGTTCCAGAGAAAAGTGGGTTCATCCAAAATGGTCAGTAAAATCGTTGCTGATTTTTGCCAGCCAAACTAGGCAGTGCCAAGGCATAAGCTCAATGGAATATGGAAAAATACCACTTAAAGATTAAAAAAAATCTATTTTTAAAAAGATCGTCAGAGCCGTTCCAGAGAAAAGTGGGTTCATCCAAAATGGTCAGTAAAATCGTTGCTGATTTATGCCAGCCAAACTAGGCAGTGCCAAGGCATAAGCTCAATGAAATATGGAAAAATACCACTTAAAGATTAAAAAAAATCTATTTTTAAAAAGATCGTCAGAGCCGTTCCAGAGAAAAGTGGGTTCATCCAAAATGGTCAGTAAAATCGTTGCTGATTTATGCCAGCCAAACTAGGCAGTGCCAAGGCATAAGCTCAATGGAATATGGAAAAATACCACTTAAAGATTAAAAAAAATCTATTTTTAAAAAGATCGTCAGAGCCGTTCCAGAGAAAAGTGGGTTCATCCAAAATGGTCAGTAAAATCGTTGCTGATTTATGCCAGCCAAACTAGGCAGTGCCAAGGCATAAGCTCAATGAAATATGGAAAAATACCACTTAAAGATTAAAAAAAATCTATTTTTAAAAAGATCGTCAGAGCCGTTCCAGAGAAAAGTGGGTTCATCCAAAATGGTCAGTAAAAATCGTTGCTGATTTATGCCAGCCAAACTAGGCAGTGCCAAGGCATAAGCTCAATGGAATATGGAAAAATACCACTTAAAGATTAAAAAAAATCTATTTTTAAAAAGATCGTCAGAGCCGTTCCAGAGAAAAGTGGGTTCATCCAAAATGGTCAGTAAAAATCGTTGCTGATTTATGCCAGCCAAACTAGGCAGTGCCAAGGCATAAGCTCAATGGAATATGGAAAAATACCACTTAAAGATTAAAAAAAATCTATTTTTAAAAAGATCGTCAGAGCCGTTCCAGAGAAAAGTGGGTTCATCCAAAATGGTCAGTAAAAATCGTTGCTGATTTATGCCAGCCAAACTAGGCAGTGCCAAGGCATAAGCTCAATGGAATATGGAAAAATACCACTTAAAGATTAAAAAAAATCTATTTTTAAAACGATCGTCAGAGCCGTTCCAGAGAAAAGTGGGTTCATCCAAAATGGTCAGTAAAAATCGTTGCTGATTTATGCCAGCCAAACTAGGCAGTGCCAAGGCATAAGCTCAATGGAATATGGAAAAATACCACTTAAAGATTAAAAAAAATCTATTTTTAAAAAGATCGTCAGAGCCGTTCCAGAGAAAAGTGGGTTCATCCAAAATGGTCAGTAAAAATCGTTGCTGATTTATGCCAGCCAAACTAGGCAGTGCCAAGGCATAAGCTCAATGGAATATGGAAAAATACCACTTAAAGATTAAAAAAAATCTATTTTTAAAACGATCGTCAGAGCCGTTCCAGAGAAAAGTGGGTTCATCCAAAATGGTCAGTAGAAATCGTTGCTGATTTATGCCAGCCAAACTAGGCAGTGCCAAGGCATAAGCTCAATGGAATATGGAAAAATACCACTTAAAGATTAAAAAAAATCTATTTTTAAAAAGATCGTCAGAGCCGTTCCAGAGAAAAGTGGGTTCATCCAAAATGGTCAGTAAAATCGTTGCTGATTTATGCCAGCCAAACTAGGCAGTGCCAAGGCATAAGCTCAATGGAATATGGAAAAATACCACTTAAAGATTAAAAAAAATCTATTTTTAAAAAGATCGTCAGAGCCGTTCCAGAGAAAAGTGGGTTCATCCAAAATGGTCAGTAAAAATCGTTGCTGATTTATGCCAGCCAAACTAGGCAGTGCCAAGGCATAAGCTCAATGGAATATGGAAAAATACCACTTAAAGATTAAAAAAAATCTATTTTTAAAAAGATCGTCAGAGCCGTTCCAGAGAAAAGTGGGTTCATCCAAAATGGTCAGTAAAAATCGTTGCTGATTTATGCCAGCCAAACTAGGCAGTGCCAAGGCATAAGCTCAATGGAATATGGAAAAATACCACTTAAAGATTAAAAAAAATCTATTTTTAAAAAGATCGTCAGAGCCGTTCCAGAGAAAAGTGGGTTCATCCAAAATGGTCAGTAAAAATCGTTGCTGATTTATGCCAGCCAAACTAGGCAGTGCCAAGGCATAAGCTCAATGGAATATGGAAAAATACCACTTAAAGATTAAAAAAAATCTATTTTTAAAACGATCGTCAGAGCCGTTCCAGAGAAAAGTGGGTTCATCCAAAATGGTCAGTAAAAATCGTTGCTGATTTATGCCAGCCAAACTAGGCAGTGCCAAGGCATAAGCTCAATGGAATATGGAAAAATACCACTTAAAGATTAAAAAAAATCTATTTTTAAAAAGATCGTCAGAGCCGTTCCAGAGAAAAGTGGGTTCATCCAAAATGGTCAGTAAAAATCGTTGCTGATTTATGCCAGCCAAACTAGGCAGTGCCAAGGCATAAGCTCAATGGAATATGGAAAAATACCACTTAAAGATTAAAAAAAATCTATTTTTAAAACGATCGTCAGAGCCGTTCCAGAGAAAAGTGGGTTCATCCAAAATGGTCAGTAAAAATCGTTGCTGATTTATGCCAGCCAAACTAGGCAGTGCCAAGGCATAAGCTCAATGGAATATGGAAAAATACCACTTAAAGATTAAAAAAAATCTATTTTTAAAAAGATCGTCAGAGCCGTTCCAGAGAAAAGTGGGTTCATCCAAAATGGTCAGTAAAAATCGTTGCTGATTTATGCCAGCCAAACTAGGCAGTGCCAAGGCATAAGCTCAATGGAATATGGAAAAATACCACTTAAAGATTAAAAAAAATCTATTTTTAAAACGATCGTCAGAGCCGTTCCAGAGAAAAGTGGGTTCATCCAAAATGGTCAGTAAAATCGTTGCTGATTTATGCCAGCCAAACTAGGCAGTGCCAAGGCATAAGCTCAATGAAATATGGAAAAATACCACTTAAAGATTAAAAAAAATCTATTTTTAAAAAGATCGTCAGAGCCGTTCCAGAGAAAAGTGGGTTCATCCAAAATGGTCAGTAAAATCGTTGCTGATTTATGCCAGCCAAACTAGGCAGTGCCAAGGCATAAGCTCAATGGAATATGGAAAAATACCACTTAAAGATTAAAAAAAATCTATTTTTAAAAAGATCGTCAGAGCCGTTCCAGAGAAAAGTGGGTTCATCCAAAATGGTCAGTAAAATCGTTGCTGATTTTTGCCAGCCAAACTAGGCAGTGCCAAGGCATAAGCTCAATGGAATATGGAAAAATACCACTTAAAGATTAAAAAAAATCTATTTTTAAAAAGATCGTCAGAGCCGTTCCAGAGAAAAGTGGGTTCATCCAAAATGGTCAGTAAAATCGTTGCTGATTTATGCCAGCCAAACTAGGCAGTGCCAAGGCATAAGCTCAATGAAATATGGAAAAATACCACTTAAAGATTAAAAAAAATCTATTTTTAAAAAGATCGTCAGAGCCGTTCCAGAGAAAAGTGGGTTCATCCAAAATGGTCAGTAAAATCGTTGCTGATTTATGCCAGCCAAACTAGGCAGTGCCAAGGCATAAGCTCAATGGAATATGGAAAAATACCACTTAAAGATTAAAAAAAATCTATTTTTAAAAAGATCGTCAGAGCCGTTCCAGAGAAAAGTGGGTTCATCCAAAATGGTCAGTAAAATCGTTGCTGATTTATGCCAGCCAAACTAGGCAGTGCCAAGGCATAAGCTCAATGAAATATGGAAAAATACCACTTAAAGATTAAAAAAAATCTATTTTTAAAAAGATCGTCAGAGCCGTTCCAGAGAAAAGTGGGTTCATCCAAAATGGTCAGTAAAAATCGTTGCTGATTTATGCCAGCCAAACTAGGCAGTGCCAAGGCATAAGCTCAATGGAATATGGAAAAATACCACTTAAAGATTAAAAAAAATCTATTTTTAAAAAGATCGTCAGAGCCGTTCCAGAGAAAAGTGGGTTCATCCAAAATGGTCAGTAAAATCGTTGCTGATTTATGCCAGCCAAACTAGGCAGTGCCAAGGCATAAGCTCAATGGAATATGGAAAAATACCACTTAAAGATTAAAAAAAATCTATTTTTAAAAAGATCGTCAGAGCCGTTCCAGAGAAAAGTGGGTTCATCCAAAATGGTCAGTAAAATCGTTGCTGATTTATGCCAGCCAAACTAGGCAGTGCCAAGGCATAAGCTCAATGGAATATGGAAAAATACCACTTAAAGATTAAAAAAAATCTATTTTTAAAAAGATCGTCAGAGCCGTTCCAGAGAAAAGTGGGTTCATCCAAAATGGTCAGTAAAATCGTTGCTGATTTATGCCAGCCAAACTAGGCAGTGCCAAGGCATAAGCTCAATGAAATATGGAAAAATACCACTTAAAGATTAAAAAAAATCTATTTTTAAAAAGATCGTCAGAGCCGTTCCAGAGAAAAGTGGGTTCATCCAAAATGGTCAGTAAAATCGTTGCTGATTTATGCCAGCCAAACTAGGCAGTGCCAAGGCATAAGCTCAATGGAATATGGAAAAATACCACTTAAAGATTAAAAAAAATCTATTTTTAAAAAGATCGTCAGAGCCGTTCCAGAGAAAAGTGGGTTCATCCAAAATGGTCAGTAAAATCGTTGCTGATTTATGCCAGCCAAACTAGGCAGTGCCAAGGCATAAGCTCAATGAAATATGGAAAAATACCACTTAAAGATTAAAAAAAATCTATTTTTAAAAAGATCGTCAGAGCCGTTCCAGAGAAAAGTGGGTTCATCCAAAATGGTCAGTAGAAATCGTTGCTGATTTATGCCAGCCAAACTAGGCAGTGCCAAGGCATAAGCTCAATGGAATATGGAAAAATACCACTTAAAGATTAAAAAAAATCTATTTTTAAAAAGATCGTCAGAGCCGTTCCAGAGAAAAGTGGGTTCATCCAAAATGGTCAGTAAAATCGTTGCTGATTTATGCCAGCCAAACTAGGCAGTGCCAAGGCATAAGCTCAATGGAATATGGAAAAATACCACTTAAAGATTAAAAAAAATCTATTTTTAAAAAGATCGTCAGAGCCGTTCCAGAGAAAAGTGGGTTCATCCAAAATGGTCAGTAAAATCGTTGCTGATTTATGCCAGCCAAACTAGGCAGTGCCAAGGCATAAGCTCAATGAAATATGGAAAAATACCACTTAAAGATTAAAAAAAATCTATTTTTAAAAAGATCGTCAGAGCCGTTCCAGAGAAAAGTGGGTTCATCCAAAATGGTCAGTAAAATCGTTGCTGATTTATGCCAGCCAAACTAGGCAGTGCCAAGGCATAAGCTCAATGGAATATGGAAAAATACCACTTAAAGATTAAAAAAAATCTATTTTTAAAAAGATCGTCAGAGCCGTTCCAGAGAAAAGTGGGTTCATCCAAAATGGTCAGTAAAATCGTTGCTGATTTATGCCAGCCAAACTAGGCAGTGCCAAGGCATAAGCTCAATGAAATATGGAAAAATACCACTTAAAGATTAAAAAAAATCTATTTTTAAAAAGATCGTCAGAGCCGTTCCAGAGAAAAGTGGGTTCATCCAAAATGGTCAGTAAAATCGTTGCTGATTTATGCCAGCCAAACTAGGCAGTGCCAAGGCATAAGCTCAATGGAATATGGAAAAATACCACTTAAAGATTAAAAAAAATCTATTTTTAAAAAGATCGTCAGAGCCGTTCCAGAGAAAAGTGGGTTCATCCAAAATGGTCAGTAAAATCGTTGCTGATTTATGCCAGCCAAACTAGGCAGTGCCAAGGCATAAGCTCAATGAAATATGGAAAAATACCACTTAAAGATTAAAAAAAATCTATTTTTAAAAAGATCGTCAGAGCCGTTCCAGAGAAAAGTGGGTTCATCCAAAATGGTCAGTAAAATCGTTGCTGATTTATGCCAGCCAAACTAGGCAGTGCCAAGGCATAAGCTCAATGGAATATGGAAAAATACCACTTAAAGATTAAAAAAAATCTATTTTTAAAAAGATCGTCAGAGCCGTTCCAGAGAAAAGTGGGTTCATCCAAAATGGTCAGTAAAAATCGTTGCTGATTTATGCCAGCCAAACTAGGCAGTGCCAAGGCATAAGCTCAATGGAATATGGAAAAATACCACTTAAAGATTAAAAAAAATCTATTTTTAAAACGATCGTCAGAGCCGTTCCAGAGAAAAGTGGGTTCATCCAAAATGGTCAGTAAAAATCGTTGCTGATTTATGCCAGCCAAACTAGGCAGTGCCAAGGCATAAGCTCAATGGAATATGGAAAAATACCACTTAAAGATTAAAAAAAATCTATTTTTAAAACGATCGTCAGAGCCGTTCCAGAGAAAAGTGGGTTCATCCAAAATGGTCAGTAAAAATCGTTGCTGATTTATGCCAGCCAAACTAGGCAGTGCCAAGGCATAAGCTCAATGGAATATGGAAAAATACCACTTAAAGATTAAAAAAAATCTATTTTTAAAAAGATCGTCAGAGCCGTTCCAGAGAAAAGTGGGTTCATCCAAAATGGTCAGTAAAAATCGTTGCTGATTTATGCCAGCCAAACTAGGCAGTGCCAAGGCATAAGCTCAATGGAATATGGAAAAATACCACTTAAAGATTAAAAAAAATCTATTTTTAAAACGATCGTCAGAGCCGTTCCAGAGAAAAGTGGGTTCATCCAAAATGGTCAGTAAAAATCGTTGCTGATTTATGCCAGCCAAACTAGGCAGTGCCAAGGCATAAGATCAATGGAATATGGAAAAATACCACTTAAATATTAAAAAAAATCTATTTTTAAAAAGATCGTCAGAGCCGTTCCAGAGAAAAGTGGGTTCATCCAAAATGGTCAGTAAAAATCGTTGCTGATTTATGCCAGCCAAACTAGGCAGTGCCAAGGCATAAGCTCAATGGAATATGGAAAAATACCACTTAAAGATTAAAAAAAATCTATTTTTAAAACGATCGTCAGAGCCGTTCCAGAGAAAAGTGGGTTCATCCAAAATGGTCAGTAAAAATCGTTGCTGATTTATGCCAGCCAAACTAGGCAGTGCCAAGGCATAAGCTCAATGGAATATGGAAAAATACCACTTAAAGATTAAAAAAAATCTATTTTTAAAACGATCGTCAGAGCCGTTCCAGAGAAAAGTGGGTTCATCCAAAATGGTCAGTAAAAATCGTTGCTGATTTATGCCAGCCAAACTAGGCAGTGCCAAGGCATAAGCTCAATGGAATATGGAAAAATACCACTTAAAGACTAAAAAAAATCTATTTTTAAAAAGATCGTCAGAGCCGTTCCAGAGAAAAGTGGGTTCATCCAAAATGGTCAGTAAAAATCGTTGCTGATTTATGCCAGCCAAACTAGGCAGTGCCAAGGCATAAGCTCAATGGAATATGGAAAAATACCACTTAAAGATTAAAAAAAATCTATTTTTAAAAAGATCGTCAGAGCCGTTCCAGAGAAAAGTGGGTTCATCCAAAATGGTCAGTAAAAATCGTTGCTGATTTATGCCAGCCAAACTAGGCAGTGCCAAGGCATAAGCTCAATGGAATATGGAAAAATACCACTTAAAGATTAAAAAAAATCTATTTTTAAAAAGATCGTCAGAGCCGTTCCAGAGAAAAGTGGGTTCATCCAAAATGGTCAGTAAAAATCGTTGCTGATTTATGCCAGCCAAACTAGGCAGTGCCAAGGCATAAGATCAATGGAATATGGAAAAATACCACTTAAAGATTAAAAAAAATCTATTTTTAAAAAGATCGTCAGAGCCGTTCCAGAGAAAAGTGGGTTCATACAAAATGGTCAGTAAAACTTGGATTTCATTTAGAAGGGGTTAAAAAGTAACATCAAGGAAAAAACGCAATAGATTATGAAGATAGGTGTACTATAGAATAAAAAAAAGCTTTCCGTGCAAAAATTTGCCGGTCAAACTTTACAGAAACCTGGTTGCCTCCAAATTGGTCAGTAAATCCTGGGATTTAATTTTGTATCTAATGTAAATGTAAAAAAGCGCTAAATATGTATTATATTTCTATCACAGACATGGCTTAAGGCGTCGTTGTCATTATTGGCGGAAAACATTTTGTGCAACTCTAAAAAAGGCGCTGAATATTTCTTTATATAAAGTTGCCACACCAAATTGCGTTTTTACACATTGTCCTCACGAACAATGAATTTACAAAATTTTCACTAAATTGGAAAGATGCCTTAAAACTTTACATACCTAAATTTAAGCCAGTTTTTTGCAAAGATTAAAAACCTAAGCTTTATAATTCTGCAAAGAAATGTGAATGGAAAATTTGTCATCTACAGGAATCTTAGCCTGTTTTCTCTTACTTAACAAAAATAACAAGAGAAAAAATTTGCATAAATAGAAAAAATTCGCGAAATTTTTTAAAATTTCAACCCATAAAATTTATTAAATTTTCCTAAAACTATAAGGATTGGAAAAAATTCGATAAAAATTGGTAATGGTAATATTATTCTTAAGCACGTTGGTATATAAATCTGTCAAATAGGTTAAAAATGTTTAAGTTACGAGGAAAATACTCAAAAAAGAGACTAAAAACATTAAATTTTTATAAAAACTAAAATTTAAGATCCGTAATATGACCTATTCATACGTTTAAGATATCAAAATATCGGAAATCTTTAGAAGAACATATTTGCTGAAAAAAAGGACTAATATTTAATATAATAATTAAATATATATATATATATATATATATATACATATATATATATATACAGTAGACTCGCGGTAACGTGAACTATTAAAACCTAAGCGTGTTCACGTTTGCGAAGTTGTTCATGTTTACGAAGGTGTAATTTTTTACATCTTAAAAATAAAATAGACATATATTTAACTTAAATTCATATATTTTTTTTATTAATTCATATTTATTAATTCATATTCGTATTTGTTTTGTTAAGAAAAACAATTTACATTAAAATTATTTAAAAAAATGGGTTATCTTTTTTTGGATTTTCTTTTTTTGCAAAAAGCTGAACACCGCTAGTCACGCTTGATCTTTTTTTTATTTTTTCTATTACATCCACTTTTTCCTTTAAAGTTAAAAATTTTTTTAGTTTTTGCGACATTTTTCACGACACACTTTATATCAAACTAAAAACAAACTAAGCAAATCAACAGCTCGCGTTACACAAAATGCCAGAATATATTCATAAGCAATCATTTACGGGGACTCCCAGTTTTTAAAGAAGTAGTGATTGCTTAAAAATGTTCAAAAGAAAACAACTTTTTCTATGTTCCATGAATTTTACATTTGTTCACGTTTTAGGGCTTTCTTACTGTGTTCACGCTACAGAGAAGTCAGTGTAAAAAAAATTATGTTCATGCTAGCCGGTGTTCACGTAAGGCGGTGTTTTTGTTATCGCGAGTCTACTGTATATATATCTAAATATATGTATATATATATCTTAATATATGTATATATATCTAAATATATGTATATATATCTAAATATATTCTAAATATATGTATATATATATATATATATATATATATATATATATATATATATATATATATATATATATATCTAAATATATGTATACATATATCTAAATATATGTATTTATACATGTATATTTATATTATCACCCCTATTATGAAAGTCGACGGCACCTGAACAGTAATCGTATTTTCTGAGTCGTTGGCAATAATCGATGACTTTTGACAGTCAATTTATATTTTCTAGTCGACATATATATTTAAGGCCAGTTAACACGGTAATACAATGTATTACGACTTTGTAGAATCAAAATATTATGAAATTCTCTCCGTGTTTAAAAGAAAAAAATAAAAATCTTTTGTAAGTGTAATTCATGTTTACACGGATGGTATAAGTAAAATCAGAAATAATAACAAAAAAACAGATGGTTGCAGTTTTAAATTTTTACAAAAACAACATGAAAATTTCCTGAGTTGATTTTAGTTGTTTTTGTAATTGTATAAAAATGCTACCACCTTCAATATACTCCGTTAAAATACATCTCTGGTGTGATGAGAATACATAAGTTTCTAAAATGGTTTAGAAAAAAAGAATTTACCGACCGCTTGTCAGATTTTGTATCCGTATTCTCTCTTACTCAATACATTTTGCTTTTACATGATACATTTTTCTCATTCTACATAATTATTCGACAAGTCGTAATACAAAATATTACCGTGTAAACTGGCCTTTAGCAGTTTCTTAATTACATCTTTCCATTTTGAATAAAGATAAATTGCCTATTTCACGATGTCACTCGAACGTTAACGTTCGCACAAATAACATATAAAACATAAACAAAATTCAAAAAATTGTTTTTGTTTTATATGTTATTTGTGCGAACGTTAACGTTCGAGTGACATCGTGAAATAGGCACAAAGTTTCATAAATTAACTGTTCACGTAGCAACATAAAGTTAAACATGTCCGCTCGTGTGATCGGCGGGTTAAACATTGTGGTAATCAGGGATAATAAAAGAATTTTATGACAAATATTATACAAACATTTCTCTATTAAACAGAATTTTACGCTGGGTCTCCACGTTGCAATATTTATTGCTAAGTACAAGCAAAAACGTCGGCAGAACAATGACAGAATTGTGGAGCAATAATTGCTGAATTTATTGCTGGAGAACACTTGAAATTGCTTTGCCATAAATTTGCAATTTTCACCGCGAGTAGTCGTATAAAGTTTTGTGGCTGTACATATTTATAACAAATGTTTTATGTTGTGTTTTGAAGTGGTTGTGAAATTTTCCTTTTTAAATTAATAAAATAATTAATTGTAATTGTCGTAGCTATGTTTTGTATTACTTTTTTGTTTATTTGTGTTAAAAAAAAGTTGAATTATTCTATTGAAAAAATAAAAATATACAAAAAAATAAATTCGTCGTTTGCTTTTGTTGATCTTGACGTTTATTAAAAAATATAATATATAATAATATATTTATTGATTGCTTTTTTAATAAATAAACACACAAACAAAAAACAACCGTACAGAGAAATGAAATGTCAGATAAATTACAACTGATTTGACAGCATATTGCTAAGCAATAATTGCTCAAGCAATAAGAAGAGCAATCGTTGCGCAATGGATTGCCACTTATGGCAATAAGCGGTCTATACGTCGCAAATTTTATGGAGCAATGAAATTTGACGTTTGCCGCAATAAATATTGCTACGTGAAGACCCGGGGCTATAACAAAAATTATAAAAATTAGATTCAAAGTGTATTAAAAACAGCCTCCAAATTCTTGCGTTTTGCGTTTGCGATTTCCAGCACACCCCCCAATTTGTACAGACAGTGTGTTAAGCAAAATCAATTACTTTTCTTGAAAAACTGGCAACACTGTTATAATTGATAAATATGTTGGTAACAGTGACAGTGCTTTGTTATACATATTTATTATTGGCAAAACCAAGGGGCAAAACCTAAAAAAGCAGTGGCCATAGTAAAACCAGTTTTAACAAAATAAATTAAAAATATTAAAAAAAAAATAACAATACAGTGACAGTAGAAGAAAAAAAAGAAGTTTAAACCAAAAATATTAAAAAAATTTAAAATAAAAGTGACTACAACATGAAGGGGTAAGAATTTATATAAGAATAATAGTTTAAAAAAGAAATTACAAAATACACCTGCAAATAATAGGACCAGTCCAAACACGCGTGTAAAGAGTAGCCCACAAGGGACCACGACTAGTCAAAACGCAAACGTATGGAAAAAACATGGTCTATTTAACATTACGATGTCCTAGCGGAATACCATATAATCCTCCTTTAAACTACTAAGGAATAGAAATCTACTCCATGGTATACTCAAGAGCAGTGGTTTTAAACCGGTGTTCGAAAATAAACACTAAATATCGTATAATATACTGTTATAATACTGTTATAATATACGTAAATAATACTGTTTTTATCAAACTCAACAAAAGATGTGAGAACATTTTATTCCGTTCGGTTTTTTTTGAAAATCCAGGAACTTCAATGTGTTCGGTTCGGCTCATTAATGTTCGTGCCTTTTGGCTGGTAAAAAAAACAAACATTTTTTACAAAAACAAAATACACACACGAAAAAAACATTATAGAACATTAAAATATAATGTTTGTCTACAGTATCACTACAATTGTTCTGTTTTTTAACGAAGAACCGAACATTATATAATGTTCGGTTCTTTCTTGAAAATAGTTACGAACGGTATTAAGGGTTGTGTATGTCTACACAATCACTAAAAAAATAGATATCGTTCTTGGGTGTGTGAGCCGAACGTTAAATAATGTACTGTTTATTTTCGAACACTGTTTTAAACTTTTTTGAAGCCGCGGCCCCAAAATGATTTTCATAAAATCTGGCTACCCCTTAACGTTTTTGCTCCCAAAGGCTAAAAATATTATTTAAAAAAAAGAATATTTAATGAAAACAAAGCAAAAACATGAAATTTCTTTTTCCTATACATTAAGGTAATTTAGACGAGATTAATTTTTAGTCACCTACAGTGAGTCTCATAACTATCTAGCTAAAAAAGCACTTAAAATATTAACTCAATTTTCAACATTTCTGTGCGAAATGACTTTTTACAAATGGTGAACATTAAAAAAAAAGAATAAATTAAGCAAATGTTTTGATTGCTTAGGTGTCACAATTGAAACCACGATTTCGCATTTAATTTAAAAATAAGAAAGTCCAGCGTTCTCATAATTTTTCTTTAATGTTTTTGAATTTAGAAAATTAAATTTAAAAAAATCGATGTATTTAATTTAGATCAAATAAAATTAAAAAATTTTTTTTTGACAGTCGAAACAAATTTACAAAGTATTATGGTACGCAAGACTTGTGTGATAGTGTAAAAAAGCCTTTAACAGTAAAGTCAATGAAGATCATATTTGCATATTTTTTTAAATTTAGAAACTATTTTAACTTTTTCTTACAGTTTAATACTAAAAGCTATTGAGCAAGTATATCTTGCAGCCCCATTTGTAATTAACGACACAAATTACGAAAAAATTTTGGAAGAAATGCGAAAACTATCGTGCAAAAATGTTAGAAAAATCGTGGGAAATAAAAAAACATTGTATTATATTAAAAAAAGGGTGCAATATGTAAGTATTTTTTTTACATAATATTTTTGAAATATTTGTTAAGAGTTAATTTTTTGTTTATAGTTTTTTCATCACATTTTGAAAAATCAGGAAAATGAAGAAAAAGGCTGTACAACAGTAAGTAAAAATATACATATATTGTTTGGGGTTTTAAAAGAGTTCAGCAAAAATTCATTATGATCGCTCATATTTAAACATTCAAAACTGAAAAAATTAAAATTTTGAGTTCATACCCTCTTGCTGATAAATTGCGATATGAGTATGTATATTGTTTTTTTTTTTTATAGTTACTTGTACCTTCAAACGAACTAATCTTAGAGTCGCCTAATAAGAACAAGAAAGATCAAAATGAATTCGTAAGTACACGCCGATTGTTCATTTGTAATTCGATTAATATTAATTATTACGATTGTTGTAAGATATCTTTTGAGGAACTTTCGCAAACCGTTTTCAAAATGATTGATACACCCGAAGACTTTCCACATAGTTATTCGGCATTCGAGAAGGATATCGTGCCAATGGTTTGTAAAAGTATTTTTTAAATTTTAAAAAAGTATTCTTAAAAGTTTTTCTAGGTGCAAACTAATACATTCTGTGAGGAACGCAGCTTTTCCGAACTTCCTGAAGCGAAAAAAAGCCCTGTAGTTTATATTGGCTGGTTTTTAACTAATTAATATATTTACATAAATATTCTTTTAGGAAAATGTAAATGTAATCGAAGAGTGCAATGATGCAGAATGCGGTGAAGGAAACAAAGGTCAAGGAGAAAAAAGTGGTAATGTAATATTAAATTTAGATGCAAATGAGATTGACTTAGGCAACAATAATTTTAATGAAAACTTCACTGTGAATCTAAATGAAAGTTCACAAAATGATAAAGAGAAAACTGTTGATAATTTTATTAATGAGTCAAGTGTCGATAAAAGGGATTTTGCCGAAAACAGTTTTGCAGTAACTTTATTGAAATCTATCCGAAGTAAGTACCTTACACCAGAAGTATGCACTCACTTAAATAGAAAAGTGCGAATGGTAGAAGGGAAAAAAAAGGTTAGACATTTTAATTTTAAATGTTCAATACAAGATACAAAAATGCAAATACCTGAAATCGCTGAGATCCTTTGTAAAAATCGTACACAATTTCCTTTAACAAAAGTTTTAGAAGATTTCATTAGAATTGTTTATATGCCAAAAAATAATGCTTGCGAAATCAATTTTAAAAATTTGAGAATTAATCAGAACTCTTTTGTTGCCTACGCGTATTGCATTGATTTAGAATGCAATACATACGTTTTTAATGGCAATAAAAATGGAGATATTTCTGTGTTCAGATCGCAAGAAGAAATAATACATTCTTTAAATAAAACAAAGCAATTCCAATGTCGTGGAGTTCAAAGATTTTTATATAAAGCTGAACTTTCCACTGATAGTGCCTTAACATTTCAAAAAAATAAAGTTAATAAACAGTCAGATGAACTTCGGGTTGTTGGAAGATCTCAAATGGTGAAATCACTTTCGAATATACGAAACATTAAAGCTGAATCTGCTGCTGAAAATGACAGAGATTCAGATCCATTTGTAGACACCTATTTAATGTTAAAGTCTGATTATAATCACTATATTCAGCATATTTCAACAAAGTTGGAAGTTTTCCTTTGGTCCAAAAAACAATTAGAGATTTTGAGAAAGAAAAATGACTTTATATTAAGAAAAATGAACTACACACTCCATGTTGATGCAACAGGACATGTAGTTGATGAAATGCCTTTTCAAACTAAAAGAATATTTTTATATTCTCTTGTTGGGCATATTAAAGAGAAAAATATTGTTTTTTCTGTTGCAGATGCAATATTATCTAATCATACTAGTTATGATATTGGCCGATTTTTTAAAGGTGTAGAACACTTTTGTATAAAAAACAAAATTAAGTGGCCAATTTGTAAAAGAATTGTTACCGATGTTAGCTTGGCTATTATTGGTGCTATAAATAAAGACATAAATAACATAAGTAGTCTTTTAGAATATTTAAACAAATGCTATGAAATAGCAATTAAACACAATGCAGAAAAACAAAAATGTTCATTTGTATGTATTCAGTTTTGCGTTAGTCATTATTCTAAAATAATTTGCAAGGATATTGACAACATCGTTCCTTTAACGAACGTAAAACTTAGAAAATTTTTACGTGAAGCATTCGGCATAGTGTTTAACTTAATGAATATTGTTGAATGTGTTAAATGGTTTGAGCAACTTTGTATTGTGCTCTGCACAAAAAAACACATAAAAAATGTTAACAATGCGCTCATTTACCTAAAAGGTATATTAAATCAAAGTGAAGTTGACATTGATATAAGATTGGAAAATTGTGAAAAAACTAATTTTTTAAGTGAAGAGGATGAAAACATGGGTAATATATCCAGTCATAGTCCTTTTCGAATTCTATTCGAAAAGTATAAATCCGATATCAATACTTGCGATGAAATGGATGCGGAAGAAAACATATTCTTTTGCCCAGAAGTTAAGAATTTACTATTGCAAAAATACATACCATTTCTTCCAATGTGGTCTAATATCATCGGATCAATTATAGATTTTAGTTCAAAACGTGTAAGTAATGGTCCCATTGAAACATATTTTAAGGACATAAAACACAATGAATTAAAGGGAAGAAAAATTAAACTAGGAAGATTTGTGAGAACTATGGAAAACTTTACAAAATACAAAACAAAAAAAATTAAAATTGAATATATAAATATTTTTGGTAAAGCTGTTTCTCCTGGAACTCTTGTAACTCCTTCTAAGAATAAAGGTCTTAAAAGAAAAAAGAAAATTAAAACACAAATTTTAGAAATAGATTCCAAAAAAAGGCTTTCAAAGATTTCCGAATCTTGGAATAAAAAACTTAAGAGACTTCCTCACAGTTTATTTAACAACAATTTCGAAATGTTGAATAAACCCATGGAGGAATTTCAAAAAACTTGTACTGACATAATAAATAATGTTGAAAGTGACAACATTAAGTCGGATGCAAACATATGTAATAAAATTGAACCAGAATCAAATTTCTGCGATGAAAACGAGACTAAAATTCAATGTATTAATGATTTAACTAATTTAGATAAATCTGACCAATGTAAGAATGAGAAATGTGCTAGCACTGATTTTAATAATTCATTTAAAAAACTTTCAAGTGAAATTAAACCTAAAAGGTTTATTTCAGTAGAATACAAAACCCTTAATCGTTTTGTACGCTCCGAAATCGAATTTTATCTCCTTAAATTGGAGAACGTTTTTCAAAAAACTCACGGAGAACATTTTGCGCTCACTTCATACTTAACTTTAAAAGAGTTAGATACTTTAAACGATAATAACTGGTTATCGACAGTTATTGTTGACGCATCTATAACTTGTTTAATGTTTGAAAGTAATATTGATAGTTGTTTATATATTGCATGTCAAACAGGCAGTTATTGCTTTAAAAATGAACAGCTATTAATAGACTATTTATCTCGGAATCCAAGAAAAGTTATTGTGCTTTAAAATCGCTTTAAATTCATAACAACTTTAAAAACGATTATTTTCATCACAAACGTTATTAAAAAAGTTTTACACGGAATGACAAACTTAGAGGGGTGTGCTGGAAATCGCAAACGCAAAACGCAAGAATTTTAAAAGTCGTTTTTTAGTAAGATTTCTGTAATAAAAGAATTTTATGACAAATATTATACAAACATTTCTCTATTAAACAGAATTTTATAACAAAAATTATAAAAATTAGATTAAAAGTGTATTAAAAACAGCCTCAAAATTCTTGCGTTTTGCGTTTGCGATTTCCAGCACACCCCCCTTAGTATACTTTTATTCAGGCGGTATAATAAAAAGCTATTAACGGATTCGATAAAACCAGGGCTGATTTTATAAACGCAGTATTACATAGCATCACAAAAAACAAATGCGTTAAAAGGGCATTACAAATAAAAACAATGCACAAATTTCGCTACCGTGATTACAGTTACAATAATATTATAAACTCAAAGCATAGTCTACAGAAAAGTTGTAGTTTTTGAAGCTATTCCATTTACTGTTGCATTGAAATACTGCGTTTATAAAGTCAGCCCATTTGTTAGTCTTACATTTTTTGGTGTAGATTTCCACACAACCCTTGAGGTACTACACAATGTGCGTTGCCAATTATTTTACATGGCTGGCATCCCCAGTAGGCATAAACCATAGTAACACCTTATGCATAAATGTGTGTTGCGTATAATAATATATATATACATATTCCATTTCTGAAAAGAGAATGAAGGTAAATTAATTAAATAAGGAACTTTTTTAATTTTCGCAAAGTTTGCAAATGAAACGACTTGTGCTGAGACTTAAATTTAGGTCATTGTTATAATATCTTTTGCAGTAAACACAGACATATCTTAAACAAAACTGGCAGCATAATTTTCTTAAAGATTTTGATGTATCATGTGCACAATGCAAACATACATTGGTTAACACATCACCATGCCTATTAAGCATATTCATTATAGTAAGTCTTTGCGTATTTTGATCTATGAGATTTATGTAATTCGAAGAGTGTATAAAACGTTCAGCAAATTGTATTACAAATACACCACAATTCCAACTATCATGTTGGGTATCCTGTTCAATGTTTTTTAAAACCCAATTGGTATGCGGAAAATGCTTGTTTAAAAAGCTTAAATAATAGGTTTTAAATAGAGAAATATTATCTGTACTTCCTTTCGGATCAATACATAGTAAATAACCTTCATCAAAGTCGATTAATACAATATAAAAGTGATGATGAAGGCACTGCGGCACAATAACTTTTCTTGGATTCCGAGATAAATAGTCTATTAATAGCTGTTCATTTTTAAAGCAATAACTGCCTGTTTGACATGCAATATATAAACAACTATCAATATTACTTTCAAACATTAAACAAGTTATAGATGCGTCAACAATAACTGTCGATAACCAGTTATTATCGTTTAAAGTATCTAACTCTTTTAAAGTTAAGTATGAAGTGAGCGCAAAATGTTCTCCGTGAGTTTTTTGAAAAACGTTCTCCAATTTAAGGAGATAAAATTCGATTTCGGAGCGTACAAAACGATTAAGGGTTTTGTATTCTACTGAAATAAACCTTTTAGGTTTAATTTCACTTGAAAGTTTTTTAAATGAATTATTAAAATCAGTGCTAGCACATTTCTCATTCTTACATTGGTCAGATTTATCTAAATTAGTTAAATCATTAATACATTGAATTTTAGTCTCGTTTTCATCGCAGAAATTTGATTCTGGTTCAATTTTATTACATATGTTTGCATCCGACTTAATGTTGTCACTTTCAACATTATTTATTATGTCAGTACAAGTTTTTTGAAATTCCTCCATGGGTTTATTCAACATTTCGAAATTGTTGTTAAATAAACTGTGAGGAAGTCTCTTAAGTTTTTTATTCCAAGATTCGGAAATCTTTGAAAGCCTTTTTTTGGAATCTATTTCTAAAATTTGTGTTTTAATTTTCTTTTTTCTTTTAAGACCTTTATTCTTAGAAGGAGTTACAAGAGTTCCAGGAGAAACAGCTTTACCAAAAATATTTATATATTCAATTTTAATTTTTTTTGTTTTGTATTTTGTAAAGTTTTCCATAGTTCTCACAAATCTTCCTAGTTTAATTTTTCTTCCCTTTAATTCATTGTGTTTTATGTCCTTAAAATATGTTTCAATGGGACCATTACTTACACGTTTTGAACTAAAATCTATAATTGATCCGATGATATTAGACCACATTGGAAGAAATGGTATGTATTTTTGCAATAGTAAATTCTTAACTTCTGGGCAAAAGAATATGTTTTCTTCCGCATCCATTTCATCGCAAGTATTGATATCGGATTTATACTTTTCGAATAGAATTCGAAAAGGACTATGACTGGATATATTACCCATGTTTTCATCCTCTTCACTTAAAAAATTAGTTTTTTCACAATTTTCCAATCTTATATCAATGTCAACTTCACTTTGATTTAATATACCTTTTAGGTAAATGAGCGCATTGTTAACATTTTTTATGTGTTTTTTTGTGCAGAGCACAATACAAAGTTGCTCAAACCATTTAACACATTCAACAATATTCATTAAGTTAAACACTATGCCGAATGCTTCACGTAAAAATTTTCTAAGTTTTACGTTCGTTAAAGGAACGATGTTGTCAATATCCTTGCAAATTATTTTAGAATAATGACTAACGCAAAACTGAATACATACAAATGAACATTTTTGTTTTTCTGCATTGTGTTTAATTGCTATTTCATAGCATTTGTTTAAATATTCTAAAAGACTACTTATGTTATTTATGTCTTTATTTATAGCACCAATAATAGCCAAGCTAACATCGGTAACAATTCTTTTACAAATTGGCCACTTAATTTTGTTTTTTATACAAAAGTGTTCTACACCTTTAAAAAATCGGCCAATATCATAACTAGTATGATTAGATAATATTGCATCTGCAACAGAAAAAACAATATTTTTCTCTTTAATATGCCCAACAAGAGAATATAAAAATATTCTTTTAGTTTGAAAAGGCATTTCATCAACTACATGTCCTGTTGCATCAACATGGAGTGTGTAGTTCATTTTTCTTAATATAAAGTCATTTTTCTTTCTCAAAATCTCTAATTGTTTTTTGGACCAAAGGAAAACTTCCAACTTTGTTGAAATATGCTGAATATAGTGATTATAATCAGACTTTAACATTAAATAGGTGTCTACAAATGGATCTGAATCTCTGTCATTTTCAGCAGCAGATTCAGCTTTAATGTTTCGTATATTCGAAAGTGATTTCACCATTTGAGATCTTCCAACAACCCGAAGTTCATCTGACTGTTTATTAACTTTATTTTTTTGAAATGTTAAGGCACTATCAGTGGAAAGTTCAGCTTTATATAAAAATCTTTGAACTCCACGACATTGGAATTGCTTTGTTTTATTTAAAGAATGTATTATTTCTTCTTGCGATCTGAACACAGAAATATCTCCATTTTTATTGCCATTAAAAACGTATGTATTGCATTCTAAATCAATGCAATACGCGTAGGCAACAAAAGAGTTCTGATTAATTCTCAAATTTTTAAAATTGATTTCGCAAGCATTATTTTTTGGCATATAAACAATTCTAATGAAATCTTCTAAAACTTTTGTTAAAGGAAATTGTGTACGATTTTTACAAAGGATCTCAGCGATTTCAGGTATTTGCATTTTTGTATCTTGTATTGAACATTTAAAATTAAAATGTCTAACCTTTTTTTTCCCTTCTACCATTCGCACTTTTCTATTTAAGTGAGTGCATACTTCTGGTGTAAGGTACTTACTTCGGATAGATTTCAATAAAGTTACTGCAAAACTGTTTTCGGCAAAATCCCTTTTATCGACACTTGACTCATTAATAAAATTATCAACAGTTTTCTCTTTATCATTTTGTGAACTTTCATTTAGATTCACAGTGAAGTTTTCATTAAAATTATTGTTGCCTAAGTCAATCTCATTTGCATCTAAATTTAATATTACATTACCACTTTTTTCTCCTTGACCTTTGTTTCCTTCACCGCATTCTGCATCATTGCACTCTTCGATTACATTTACATTTTCCTAAAAGAATATTTATGTAAATATATTAATTAGTTAAAAACCAGCCAATATAAACTACAGGGCTTTTTTTCGCTTCAGGAAGTTCGGAAAAGCTGCGTTCCTCACAGAATGTATTAGTTTGCACCTAGAAAAACTTTTAAGAATACTTTTTTAAAATTTAAAAAATACTTTTACAAACCATTGGCACGATATCCTTCTCGAATGCCGAATAACTATGTGGAAAGTCTTCGGGTGTATCAATCATTTTGAAAACGGTTTGCGAAAGTTCCTCAAAAGATATCTTACAACAATCGTAATAATTAATATTAATCGAATTACAAATGAACAATCGGCGTGTACTTACGAATTCATTTTGATCTTTCTTGTTCTTATTAGGCGACTCTAAGATTAGTTCGTTTGAAGGTACAAGTAACTATAAAAAAAAAAAACAATATACATACTCATATCGCAATTTATCAGCAAGAGGGTATGAACTCAAAATTTTAATTTTTTCAGTTTTGAATGTTTAAATATGAGCGATCATAATGAATTTTTGCTGAACTCTTTTAAAACCCCAAACAATATATGTATATTTTTACTTACTGTTGTACAGCCTTTTTCTTCATTTTCCTGATTTTTCAAAATGTGATGAAAAAACTATAAACAAAAAATTAACTCTTAACAAATATTTCAAAAATATTATGTAAAAAAAATACTTACATATTGCACCCTTTTTTTAATATAATACAATGTTTTTTTATTTCCCACGATTTTTCTAACATTTTTGCACGATAGTTTTCGCATTTCTTCCAAAATTTTTTCGTAATTTGTGTCGTTAATTACAAATGGGGCTGCAAGATATACTTGCTCAATAGCTTTTAGTATTAAACTGTAAGAAAAAGTTAAAATAGTTTCTAAATTTAAAAAAATATGCAAATATGATCTTCATTGACTTTACTGTTAAAGGCTTTTTTACACTATCACACAAGTCTTGCGTACCATAATACTTTGTAAATTTGTTTCGACTGTCAAAAAAAAATTTTTTAATTTTATTTGATCTAAATTAAATACATCGATTTTTTTAAATTTAATTTTCTAAATTCAAAAACATTAAAGAAAAATTATGAGAACGCTGGACTTTCTTATTTTTAAATTAAATGCGAAATCGTGGTTTCAATTGTGACACCTAAGCAATCAAAACATTTGCTTAATTTATTCTTTTTTTTTAATGTTCACCATTTGTAAAAAGTCATTTCGCACAGAAATGTTGAAAATTGAGTTAATATTTTAAGTGCTTTTTTAGCTAGATAGTTATGAGACTCACTGTAGGTGACTAAAAATTAATCTCGTCTAAATTACCTTAATGTATAGGAAAAAGAAATTTCATGTTTTTGCTTTGTTTTCATTAAATATTCTTTTTTTTAAATAATATTTTTAGCCTTTGGGAGCAAAAACGTTAAGGGGTAGCCAGATTTTATGAAAATCATTTTGGGGCCGCGGCTTCAAAAAAGTTTAAAACAGTGTTCGAAAATAAACAGTACATTATTTAACGTTCGGCTCACACACCCAAGAACGATATCTATTTTTTTAGTGATTGTGTAGACATACACAACCCTTAATACCGTTCGTAACTATTTTCAAGAAAGAACCGAACATTATATAATGTTCGGTTCTTCGTTAAAAAACAGAACAATTGTAGTGATACTGTAGACAAACATTATATTTTAATGTTCTATAATGTTTTTTTCGTGTGTGTATTTTGTTTTTGTAAAAAATGTTTGTTTTTTTTACCAGCCAAAAGGCACGAACATTAATGAGCCGAACCGAACACATTGAAGTTCCTGGATTTTCAAAAAAAACCGAACGGAATAAAATGTTCTCACATCTTTTGTTGAGTTTGATAAAAACAGTATTATTTACGTATATTATAACAGTATTATAACAGTATATTATACGATATTTAGTGTTTATTTTCGAACACCGGTTTAAAACCACTGCTCTTGAGTATACCATGGAGTAGATTTCTATTCCTTAGTAGTTTAAAGGAGGATTATATGGTATTCCGCTAGGACATCGTAATGTTAAATAGACCATGTTTTTTCCATACGTTTGCGTTTTGACTAGTCGTGGTCCCTTGTGGGCTACTCTTTACACGCGTGTTTGGACTGGTCCTATTATTTGCAGGTGTATTTTGTAATTTCTTTTTTAAACTATTATTCTTATATAAATTCTTACCCCTTCATGTTGTAGTCACTTTTATTTTAAATTTTTTTAATATTTTTGGTTTAAACTTCTTTTTTTTCTTCTACTGTCACTGTATTGTTATTTTTTTTTTAATATTTTTAATTTATTTTGTTAAAACTGGTTTTACTATGGCCACTGCTTTTTTAGGTTTTGCCCCTTGGTTTTGCCAATAATAAATATGTATAACAAAGCACTGTCACTGTTACCAACATATTTATCAATTATAACAGTGTTGCCAGTTTTTCAAGAAAAGTAATTGATTTTGCTTAACACACTGTCTGTACAAATTGGGGGGTGTGCTGGAAATCGCAAACGCAAAACGCAAGAATTTGGAGGCTGTTTTTAATACACTTTGAATCTAATTTTTATAATTTTTGTTATAGCCCCGGGTCTTCACGTAGCAATATTTATTGCGGCAAACGTCAAATTTCATTGCTCCATAAAATTTGCGACGTATAGACCGCTTATTGCCATAAGTGGCAATCCATTGCGCAACGATTGCTCTTCTTATTGCTTGAGCAATTATTGCTTAGCAATATGCTGTCAAATCAGTTGTAATTTATCTGACATTTCATTTCTCTGTACGGTTGTTTTTTGTTTGTGTGTTTATTTATTAAAAAAGCAATCAATAAATATATTATTATATATTATATTTTTTAATAAACGTCAAGATCAACAAAAGCAAACGACGAATTTATTTTTTTGTATATTTTTATTTTTTCAATAGAATAATTCAACTTTTTTTTAACACAAATAAACAAAAAAGTAATACAAAACATAGCTACGACAATTACAATTAATTATTTTATTAATTTAAAAAGGAAAATTTCACAACCACTTCAAAACACAACATAAAACATTTGTTATAAATATGTACAGCCACAAAACTTTATACGACTACTCGCGGTGAAAATTGCAAATTTATGGCAAAGCAATTTCAAGTGTTCTCCAGCAATAAATTCAGCAATTATTGCTCCACAATTCTGTCATTGTTCTGCCGACGTTTTTGCTTGTACTTAGCAATAAATATTGCAACGTGGAGACCCAGCGTAAAATTCTGTTTAATAGAGAAATGTTTGTATAATATTTGTCATAAAATTCTTTTATTATCCCTGATTACCACAATGTTTAACCCGCCGATCACACGAGCGGACATGTTTAACTTTATGTTGCTACGTGAACAGTTAATTTATGAAACTTTGTGCCTATTTCACGATGTCACTCGAACGTTAACGTTCGCACAAATAACATATAAAACAAAAACAATTTTTTGAATTTTGTTTATGTTTTATATGTTATTTGTGCGAACGTTAACGTTCGAGTGACATCGTGAAATAGGCAATTTATCTTTATTCAAAATGGAAAGATGTAATTAAGAAACTGCTAAAGGCCAGTTTACACGGTAATATTTTGTATTACGACTTGTCGAATAATTATGTAGAATGAGAAAAATGTATCATGTAAAAGCAAAATGTATTGAGTAAGAGAGAATACGGATACAAAATCTGACAAGCGGTCGGTAAATTCTTTTTTTCTAAACCATTTTAGAAACTTATGTATTCTCATCACACCAGAGATGTATTTTAACGGAGTATATTGAAGGTGGTAGCATTTTTATACAATTACAAAAACAACTAAAATCAACTCAGGAAATTTTCATGTTGTTTTTGTAAAAATTTAAAACTGCAACCATCTGTTTTTTTGTTATTATTTCTGATTTTACTTATACCATCCGTGTAAACATGAATTACACTTACAAAAGATTTTTATTTTTTTCTTTTAAACACGGAGAGAATTTCATAATATTTTGATTCTACAAAGTCGTAATACATTGTATTACCGTGTTAACTGGCCTTAAATATATATGTCGACTAGAAAATATAAATTGACTGTCAAAAGTCATCGATTATTGCCAACGACTCAGAAAATACGATTACTGTTCAGGTGCCGTCGACTTTCATAATAGGGGTGATAATATAAATATACATGTATAAATACATATATTTAGATATATGTATACATATATTTAGATATATATATATATATATATATATATATATATATATATATATATATATATATATATATATATATACATATATTTAGAATATATTTAGATATATATACATATATTTAGATATATATACATATATTAAGATATATATATACATATATTTAGATATATATACAGTAGACTCGCGATAACAAAAACACCGCCTTACGTGAACACCGGCTAGCATGAACATAATTTTTTTTACACTGACTTCTCTGTAGCGTGAACACAGTAAGAAAGCCCTAAAACGTGAACAAATGTAAAATTCATGGAACATAGAAAAAGTTGTTTTCTTTTGAACATTTTTAAGCAATCACTACTTCTTTAAAAACTGGGAGTCCCCGTAAATGATTGCTTATGAATATATTCTGGCATTTTGTGTAACGCGAGCTGTTGATTTGCTTAGTTTGTTTTTAGTTTGATATAAAGTGTGTCGTGAAAAATGTCGCAAAAACTAAAAAAATTTTTAACTTTAAAGGAAAAAGTGGATGTAATAGAAAAAATAAAAAAAAGATCAAGCGTGACTAGCGGTGTTCAGCTTTTTGCAAAAAAAGAAAATCCAAAAAAAGATAACCCATTTTTTTAAATAATTTTAATGTAAATTGTTTTTCTTAACAAAACAAATACGAATATGAATTAATAAATATGAATTAATAAAAAAAATATATGAATTTAAGTTAAATATATGTCTATTTTATTTTTAAGATGTAAAAAATTACACCTTCGTAAACATGAACAACTTCGCAAACGTGAACACGCTTAGGTTTTAATAGTTCACGTTACCGCGAGTCTACTGTATATATATATATATATGTATATATATATATATATATATATATTTAATTATTATATTAAATATTAGTCCTTTTTTTCAGCAAATATGTTCTTCTAAAGATTTCCGATATTTTGATATCTTAAACGTATGAATAGGTCATATTACGGATCTTAAATTTTAGTTTTTATAAAAATTTAATGTTTTTAGTCTCTTTTTTGAGTATTTTCCTCGTAACTTAAACATTTTTAACCTATTTGACAGATTTATATACCAACGTGCTTAAGAATAATATTACCATTACCAATTTTTATCGAATTTTTTCCAATCCTTATAGTTTTAGGAAAATTTAATAAATTTTATGGGTTGAAATTTTAAAAAATTTCGCGAATTTTTTCTATTTATGCAAATTTTTTCTCTTGTTATTTTTGTTAAGTAAGAGAAAACAGGCTAAGATTCCTGTAGATGACAAATTTTCCATTCACATTTCTTTGCAGAATTATAAAGCTTAGGTTTTTAATCTTTGCAAAAAACTGGCTTAAATTTAGGTATGTAAAGTTTTAAGGCATCTTTCCAATTTAGTGAAAATTTTGTAAATTCATTGTTCGTGAGGACAATGTGTAAAAACGCAATTTGGTGTGGCAACTTTATATAAAGAAATATTCAGCGCCTTTTTTAGAGTTGCACAAAATGTTTTCCGCCAATAATGACAACGACGCCTTAAGCCATGTCTGTGATAGAAATATAATACATATTTAGCGCTTTTTTACATTTACATTAGATACAAAATTAAATCCCAGGATTTACTGACCAATTTGGAGGCAACCAGGTTTCTGTAAAGTTTGACCGGCAAATTTTTGCACGGAAAGCTTTTTTTTATTCTATAGTACACCTATCTTCATAATCTATTGCGTTTTTTCCTTGATGTTACTTTTTAACCCCTTCTAAATGAAATCCAAGTTTTACTGACCATTTTGTATGAACCCACTTTTCTCTGGAACGGCTCTGACGATCTTTTTAAAAATAGATTTTTTTTAATCTTTAAGTGGTATTTTTCCATATTCCATTGATCTTATGCCTTGGCACTGCCTAGTTTGGCTGGCATAAATCAGCAACGATTTTTACTGACCATTTTGGATGAACCCACTTTTCTCTGGAACGGCTCTGACGATCTTTTTAAAAATAGATTTTTTTTAATCTTTAAGTGGTATTTTTCCATATTCCATTGAGCTTATGCCTTGGCACTGCCTAGTTTGGCTGGCATAAATCAGCAACGATTTTTACTGACCATTTTGGATGAACCCACTTTTCTCTGGAACGGCTCTGACGATCTTTTTAAAAATAGATTTTTTTTAATCTTTAAGTGGTATTTTTCCATATTCCATTGAGCTTATGCCTTGGCACTGCCTAGTTTGGCTGGCATAAATCAGCAACGATTTTTACTGACCATTTTGGATGAACCCACTTTTCTCTGGAACGGCTCTGACGATCTTTTTAAAAATAGATTTTTTTTAATCTTTAAGTGGTATTTTTCCATATTTCATTGAGCTTATGCCTTGGCACTGCCTAGTTTGGCTGGCATAAATCAGCAACGATTTTACTGACCATTTTGGATGAACCCACTTTTCTCTGGAACGGCTCTGACGATCTTTTTAAAAATAGATTTTTTTTAATCTTTAAGTGGTATTTTTCCATATTCCATTGAGCTTATGCCTTGGCACTGCCTAGTTTGGCTGGCATAAATCAGCAACGATTTTACTGACCATTTTGGATGAACCCACTTTTCTCTGGAACGGCTCTGACGATCTTTTTAAAAATAGATTTTTTTTAATCTTTAAGTGGTATTTTTCCATATTTCATTGAGCTTATGCCTTGGCACTGCCTAGTTTGGCTGGCATAAATCAGCAACGATTTTACTGACCATTTTGGATGAACCCACTTTTCTCTGGAACGGCTCTGACGATCTTTTTAAAAATAGATTTTTTTTAATCTTTAAGTGGTATTTTTCCATATTCCATTGAGCTTATGCCTTGGCACTGCCTAGTTTGGCTGGCAAAAATCAGCAACGATTTTACTGACCATTTTGGATGAACCCACTTTTCTCTGGAACGGCTCTGACGATCTTTTTAAAAATAGATTTTTTTTAATCTTTAAGTGGTATTTTTCCATATTCCATTGAGCTTATGCCTTGGCACTGCCTAGTTTGGCTGGCATAAATCAGCAACGATTTTACTGACCATTTTGGATGAACCCACTTTTCTCTGGAACGGCTCTGACGATCTTTTTAAAAATAGATTTTTTTTAATCTTTAAGTGGTATTTTTCCATATTTCATTGAGCTTATGCCTTGGCACTGCCTAGTTTGGCTGGCATAAATCAGCAACGATTTTACTGACCATTTTGGATGAACCCACTTTTCTCTGGAACGGCTCTGACGATCGTTTTAAAAATAGATTTTTTTTAATCTTTAAGTGGTATTTTTCCATATTCCATTGAGCTTATGCCTTGGCACTGCCTAGTTTGGCTGGCATAAATCAGCAACGATTTTTACTGACCATTTTGGATGAACCCACTTTTCTCTGGAACGGCTCTGACGATCTTTTTAAAAATAGATTTTTTTTAATCTTTAAGTGGTATTTTTCCATATTCCATTGAGCTTATGCCTTGGCACTGCCTAGTTTGGCTGGCATAAATCAGCAACGATTTTTACTGACCATTTTGGATGAACCCACTTTTCTCTGGAACGGCTCTGACGATCGTTTTAAAAATAGATTTTTTTTAATCTTTAAGTGGTATTTTTCCATATTCCATTGAGCTTATGCCTTGGCACTGCCTAGTTTGGCTGGCATAAATCAGCAACGATTTTTACTGACCATTTTGGATGAACCCACTTTTCTCTGGAACGGCTCTGACGATCTTTTTAAAAATAGATTTTTTTTAATATTTAAGTGGTATTTTTCCATATTCCATTGATCTTATGCCTTGGCACTGCCTAGTTTGGCTGGCATAAATCAGCAACGATTTTTACTGACCATTTTGGATGAACCCACTTTTCTCTGGAACGGCTCTGACGATCGTTTTAAAAATAGATTTTTTTTAATCTTTAAGTGGTATTTTTCCATATTCCATTGAGCTTATGCCTTGGCACTGCCTAGTTTGGCTGGCATAAATCAGCAACGATTTTTACTGACCATTTTGGATGAACCCACTTTTCTCTGGAACGGCTCTGACGATCTTTTTAAAAATAGATTTTTTTTAATCTTTAAGTGGTATTTTTCCATATTCCATTGAGCTTATGCCTTGGCACTGCCTAGTTTGGCTGGCATAAATCAGCAACGATTTTTACTGACCATTTTGGATGAACCCACTTTTCTCTGGAACGGCTCTGACGATCGTTTTAAAAATAGATTTTTTTTAATCTTTAAGTGGTATTTTTCCATATTCCATTGAGCTTATGCCTTGGCACTGCCTAGTTTGGCTGGCATAAATCAGCAACGATTTTTACTGACCATTTTGGATGAACCCATTTTTCTCTGGAACGGCTCTGACGATCGTTTTAAAAATAGATTTTTTTTAATCTTTAAGTGGTATTTTTCCATATTCCATTGAGCTTATGCCTTGGCACTGCCTAGTTTGGCTGGCATAAATCAGCAACGATTTTTACTGACCATTTTGGATGAACCCACTTTTCTCTGGAACGGCTCTGACGATCTTTTTAAAAATAGATTTTTTTTAATCTTTAAGTGGTATTTTTCCATATTCCATTGAGCTTATGCCTTGGCACTGCCTAGTTTGGCTGGCATAAATCAGCAACGATTTTACTGACCATTTTGGATGAACCCACTTTTCTCTGGAACGGCTCTGACGATCTTTTTAAAAATAGATTTTTTTTAATCTTTAAGTGGTATTTTTCCATATTTCATTGAGCTTATGCCTTGGCACTGCCTAGTTTGGCTGGCATAAATCAGCAACGATTTTACTGACCATTTTGGATGAACCCACTTTTCTCTGGAACGGCTCTGACGATCTTTTTAAAAATAGATTTTTTTTAATCTTTAAGTGGTATTTTTCCATATTCCATTGAGCTTATGCCTTGGCACTGCCTAGTTTGGCTGGCATAAATCAGCAACGATTTTACTGACCATTTTGGATGAACCCACTTTTCTCTGGAACGGCTCTGACGATCTTTTTAAAAATAGATTTTTTTTAATCTTTAAGTGGTATTTTTCCATATTTCATTGAGCTTATGCCTTGGCACTGCCTAGTTTGGCTGGCATAAATCAGCAACGATTTTACTGACCATTTTGGATGAACCCACTTTTCTCTGGAACGGCTCTGACGATCTTTTTAAAAATAGATTTTTTTTAATCTTTAAGTGGTATTTTTCCATATTCCATTGAGCTTATGCCTTGGCACTGCCTAGTTTGGCTGGCATAAATCAGCAACGATTTTACTGACCATTTTGGATGAACCCACTTTTCTCTGGAACGGCTCTGACGATCTTTTTAAAAATAGATTTTTTTTAATCTTTAAGTGGTATTTTTCCATATTTCATTGAGCTTATGCCTTGGCACTGCCTAGTTTGGCTGGCATAAATCAGCAACGATTTTACTGACCATTTTGGATGAACCCACTTTTCTCTGGAACGGCTCTGACGATCTTTTTAAAAATAGATTTTTTTTAATCTTTAAGTGGTATTTTTCCATATTCCATTGAGCTTATGCCTTGGCACTGCCTAGTTTGGCTGGCATAAATCAGCAACGATTTTACTGACCATTTTGGATGAACCCACTTTTCTCTGGAACGGCTCTGACGATCTTTTTAAAAATAGATTTTTTTTAATCTTTAAGTGGTATTTTTCCATATTCCATTGAGCTTATGCCTTGGCACTGCCTAGTTTGGCTGGCATAAATCAGCAACGATTTCTACTGACCATTTTGGATGAACCCACTTTTCTCTGGAACGGCTCTGACGATCTTTTTAAAAATAGATTTTTTTTAATCTTTAAGTGGTATTTTTCCATATTTCATTGAGCTTATGCCTTGGCACTGCCTAGTTTGGCTGGCATAAATCAGCAACGATTTTACTGACCATTTTGGATGAACCCACTTTTCTCTGGAACGGCTCTGACGATCTTTTTAAAAATAGATTTTTTTTAATCTTTAAGTGGTATTTTTCCATATTCCATTGAGCTTATGCCTTGGCACTGCCTAGTTTGGCTGGCATAAATCAGCAACGATTTTACTGACCATTTTGGATGAACCCACTTTTCTCTGGAACGGCTCTGACGATCTTTTTAAAAATAGATTTTTTTTAATCTTTAAGTGGTATTTTTCCATATTTCATTGAGCTTATGCCTTGGCACTGCCTAGTTTGGCTGGCATAAATCAGCAACGATTTTACTGACCATTTTGGATGAACCCACTTTTCTCTGGAACGGCTCTGACGATCTTTTTAAAAATAGATTTTTTTTAATCTTTAAGTGGTATTTTTCCATATTCCATTGAGCTTATGCCTTGGCACTGCCTAGTTTGGCTGGCATAAATCAGCAACGATTTTACTGACCATTTTGGATGAACCCACTTTTCTCTGGAACGGCTCTGACGATCTTTTTAAAAATAGATTTTTTTTAATCTTTAAGTGGTATTTTTCCATATTCCATTGAGCTTATGCCTTGGCACTGCCTAGTTTGGCTGGCATAAATCAGCAACGATTTCTACTGACCATTTTGGATGAACCCACTTTTCTCTGGAACGGCTCGGATAATTTTTTGTTGATGGTTGATGGTTTTTAATCTATATCTATATAAATATTTCTAAAATCATTTCCAAAAGATTCCTTCATATGCATTTCCGGCGTTGCCACTAAATCCCTTGATTTTTAATTTCCGCCGTTGCTAACTTTCGTTGCTATCTTGGCGGACGTAATATACTTAGCCGTAGCTGTTTCTGTAGCCTTCAGGCAGGGAATTTGTGAAGTGCAAGTTATTATTCAGTATTTTTGGTGCGTCCTTGAATTGAATATGGGGAAAACGACCGCCTAAGTGAGCTCCTTTAGGAAGGCTATAGTAACCTGACAAAAAAAAAAATATGAAATGTAATTAAATAGTGAACCTTACAGATTCATAGTACTGAAGGATATAGAAAATAGTAATTGTAAAGGAATTTTTTTTATATACCTATACAGTTGAACTTCTATAAAGGCTCTGTTAGCCGACCGTAAATGTAGAAATGTAAATGTAATGTAAACAGCTGATCGCGTCTGTTATATGGAAAGCAATGCAACTGCTTAACTGACTGCAATGTCACTTTACCGTAACGTGCCAACCTGTAGAAAATAGAATTTCATTACGAGATTACGTGACAGTTGTAGATAGTGATGGGCTGCTTGTATTTTAAATGGAATGCGGGTAAAATCACTCTTTTTCTTTGGTACATTTTTTTAGTAATAATATCTGTGGACTTTTGACAAAATAAGTTACAATCCATACATATTTTCATTTATACAAATATATGTTTGGATGTATAAAATAAACAAATGCATACATATCCCCAAACAATAAAAAGTCTGGTTTTTAATGGGATCAAAACCTTGTTTTGTGTATGCACATTTTGAAAATAATGTAAGAACATGTGTAGGAATATGCTATACATAATACATATTTGTTTATTGTAAATCTGTAATATTAATATCAAATATTTATTTATTTATATAAACATACAAGAAATACCGGTTTAATGCTATTTAAATCACTTGGTACTTTTTCTTCAAAGCGGTCACCATTTCAACACTTTTAGTTCTCATCACTTTTCTCTTTTTTGTTAATGTTTTTGAAAAACAGCTGACACGTTCTTACATGTTCTATAAGTGCACAAACGAGCTTACAGTACGTTACGGTACGTTACATTGCATTTAATTACATTTACGGTCGGCTAAAGCGGCCTTAACTCGAAACTCCATTATCCCGACACAAAAGGTCGACTTACAGAAACTACAAGTTAGAGAATTTTGTAATAAATGCGCAACAAAAAATTTAATTCCTTCGGTATTCATGTTATTTAAATTTTATTTCGTACAAATACATATGTACATATTTAAAGATTCCATTTAATGAAATATTGTGTGATTTGATTAGTGTTTACATGCAAAATTTGAAAAACTTAGAATTATTGAATTTAGATTTATCAAATTTTATTTAACTAGAGATAAATGTCATATTTTAAATGCTAATAAGTTAAAAATATTCAAGATAAAGAAGTTCAAGAGTTCAAGTTATAGAAACAAAATCATGTGAATTTGACTGTCTACCGCTATTGCCAAAAGATTCTCTCCGACTTAAAAAATTTTCGACTTATAGAAGTTCAACTGTATAATTAATTGTGTTACGTATTTTACTAATTTTAATAACACATGTGTGAACTTTTTACTCGACCTATAAAATAACTTTTTAAAGATGTCTACATACCACCAAAAGATATTGAAGTGCGTTTTCATCCTGGTTCCGAAAAAGGGTTTGTTACATTTAAAAAGATAAGGGATGATGACTATAATTATAGTAATAATCGCTTTATAGTGCCGGGTTGCTCTTAATGATCCGAAAGAACTGAAAATTGATAGTCCTGCTTCAGTTTCAAAAGGCATGATCTTATCCGCCCCACTTGATGATAAATATAGACGTGCTAAAATTGATAAAGTTATTTCCAGACCACGCACTTTCCAATTTCAAGTGAGCTTGTTTTTTTTAAAGACTTGAGAAAAAAGGAGTTTTAATTCAAAATTTTTTTTTTTCTCTTTTTAAAGGTATTTTTTGATTACGGCTGCATTGGCACCGTTGACTTTGAGGAGTTGCGCTGCTCTTCTTCTAGACTTTCATCTTTAGCTGATATACCTCCAAGAGTTTTTGAATGTCGTTAAGCCATGGTTCAAGCTTCTACTGTCCGTTCGCCTCATGGGAAATGGTCGTATGTTGCCAATGAGTTGTTGCAAAAGTGCGCCAATGCTGGTACAGTTGAAATGGAAGTATTTTCAGTGGAAGACTTGGTGGCTAACGTCATAATTAAAATTGATCACACTGCTTTTAATAACATTTTGGTGGAAAAACATTATGCACGATAATTTAAGAAACAAGAATACTTTTATGTTGATTTTTTAACCCATTAAGAACGTGAATGAATTTTCGAAAATACAGGAGAAGCTTTAGTTAGCGAAGCCATTGGTTGTTATAACAAAGAGGAGAAAATCTTTGCGCCCGGCAGAAAACCGTCTATGTGGACAAGCTTTAGCCAGCTGAATATTGTTTACGAACCTTCTATTATGTCACAATTTGTTTACAATTTTGTGTGTTTATAAATTGTTCAAAATATATATATGGATAGGTATATATTTATATACATATACATATTGTCACCTAAAATGCAAAAGGGCGCAACAACACAATTTTTTTTTTTAATTTTATAAGGATATGTAATTAAATTATGATGCACTAATCAGTCAAAAACTCGATTTTGAATTTTTTTGTTGTTGTCCTTTTGCATTTTAGGTGACGATATACATATATAAAATTTAAAAGAATAAAGACGAGAAAAGAGTTAAAAGTGAATTTAACAGGGGTGTCATGGAAATCGAAAACGTAAAACGAAAGAATTTAAAGAGTCGTTTTTCAATAAGATTTCTGTAATAAAAAAATTTTATGACAATTATTTTACAAATAATGATCTATTAAATAGAATCTTTTAGCAAAAATTGTAAAAATTAGATTAAAAGTTTAATAAAAAGAACTTCCAAATTTTTTCGTTTTTCGTTTTCGATTTCCATGACACCCCTGTAAATAAAATTTTTAAAAATACTGAAAACGACATTATCGATTTAAAATCGTTTTGTTTTTAAAATAGTTGTCCTTGGTGAGAGTAAAACAAATCGATTTTTAGAATTTTTTTGATAAGAACGTTATTTTTAATTTTAGAATTGTAAAATTTTGAAGAAACATGTGTTTTGATATTTCTATCAAAAAGTCTTAAGTTTGGGTACGTTCGTAAATAAATCACTGCGCTGCATCAGAAAAGCAAACTTTTTTTAAGCCGATAAAAAAATAATCACCCCTATTATGAAAGTCGACGTCGACACAAGCCGACAGCACCTGAACAGTAATGGTATTTCTGAGTCGTTATTGACAATAATCGATTACTATTGACAGTAAATTGATATTTTTTAAGGCGCTTTTAAGACGACGTCGAGTAGTATTGTCCCCGTTTTAGTCGACAGAAAATTTTGCGACGACTCAAATGAAAGTTAAAGAAATTTTAAATGAAATGTATACATATTTATTGAATACGTTTAAAATAAAAAATGCAAATTTAAAAGAAGTTATGGGCACAAATTTTATTAGTAAATTTAACGCGAAAATTGCGAAAGTTCGGAAAAGTTTGCAAAAATAGCGAAAATTCCCGAACATTTTTAATATATAAAAAAAGCCATACAATTGATTACAAGTCCCTTAAACTATAAGGAATGGCTAAAACTTGGTAAAAATTGCAAAGTTATCGGAAATTCGCAAAAAATTGTTTACAGCGACATGATAGCAAAGTCTAATAGTTATTAAAAATCGTTAAAGCTGTAAAGAATAGAAATCTTATAGGAAAAAATCGCTTCTAACGCGAACATGGCTAAAATTCGCGAAAATTGAAAACATTGAAACAAACCCTTAAATTGATTTGAAATCGCTAAATCAGCTAAAATACACAATGTCGGGAAATTACCAAAAAAAATTATGCAAAAATGGCGACAATTCGCGAAAATTTTTAATATTTCAAACAAGCCATAAAAATGATTAAGTCCCTTAAACTATAAGGAATGGCAAAAATTTGGTAAAAATTGCAAAATTCGCAAAAATTTGCTAACAGCGGCATGAAAGAAAAGTCGAATATTTATTAGTCTGCTTTCACACGTTTCATCTTTTGATGCTCAACTCTTATGTTTTTAGGTGAGGGAATAAAGAAGAAAGGGGGTTAGTACGGAGATGCCTGTACTCGGTCAGTACGCTTTGTGTTTTTATTCGTTGGTATATGCACAACGATGGCTGCATGTAATTGTTTTCTCTTTTTTTCTCTTTGATTCGCTGGTATTAAAATTATTGTTGTTTTGAACCTAAAAAAGTTGAAACCGGTTGCTGCGTGTGATTATATTGGCATCTTTATAAGGGAATTGAAAAGAAGTTGAGCATCAAAAGATAAAACGTGTAAATTCAGACTTAATAAACGTTAAAGCGATAAAGAATCAGAAAAATTACAGGATAAATATCTCTTATCGAAAACCTGCCAAAAATTCGCAAAAAAAATCAAAATTGGAAACAAACTTTACACTTTATTTTAAATAGCTAAATCGGTGAAAAAAATATGTCGGAAAATAGCATAAGTAGCGTTAAAAAGTGAAATAATAAAAAAATACTTCAGTGTTATAACTTATCCTAGGCCCCATACAAACCCTACTCACGGAAAACAGTTTAGTACGCCTAAAACCGTAATTAACAGTGCTATCATAATAGAAATTGGTACGTCAGTTTTTTAGGACTAGAAATGGCACTGTGAAATTTCGTGATGATCGGTCCATAATTTGCCATAGGCCCCATATTAAGCCCACTCTGGTAAAATAATTAAATACACCTAAAACCGCAGCAGATATAGATATTGCGGTAAAATTTCTTCCAACTTAGCTTCATATGGCCAGAAAAAATGCAATTTTGTGAAATTTAATGAAGTTATAGCAAAACTACTTTTTATTTATTTTTTTCAATGTAGTACAATACAAATTGTAATAAAAACAAGTTTACTTCTGATCTGTGACGTAAGGAGTACTTAGGTATAAAAACTAAAATGTCCATAATAATGGCTTAGCAAACTGATATTTTACGAAATGGTTTAACAGTTATTATATGATCCCGGTTAATTTTACCAAATTGGTTGATATTGCTACATTCCGGCATTAAATGCTATCTCTTCAGACAACTTTCGGATAAAATGATTTTTAATTCCCGTCCCTGTGGACTTCCTTTCAAAAGGTCAACACTATTTTCTAAATTTCAAATTGGTGCAGTAGTTCGATAGATACTGATTAATTTTATCACATTATTTTGACAATGACTTATTAATTGTCATCTGTGCTCTCTATTTTTATTTCACTAAAATGTATCAATATTTATATACTTTTTTCATTTTTTATTACCCTCCACAACAACAAGTTGTGTAGAGGGTATACTAAGTTTGTCATTCCGTGTGAAACTTTTTTATTATTCATCTCAGACCCCATAAAATATGTACTTTTAAAATTTTGCTTAAGTCGACTTAAGCACTTTTTCCTTTTTGCCACAGATTTATTTCCTAAAAACAATATAAAAAACTAGAGTTCAGGTAATAAAATTTATACTCAGCAGCGATTTTTCTTTATAAACTAAACCGATACTCTACTAAAAAATCTTTTAAATAACGTTTTCCAGCTAGTTAAACTTCATGCTGTTAAAGAAGCTTAAAGCTCTATTTGGGTTAAAAAAATATATACATATTTGTATATATTAAGGAATTCTTTTTAAAATATTAAATACTTTGAAGCTTTGTCAATGGGTACTTTTAAATATTGTCCCATAAGCTCAAATTTTGCTTAAGTCGACTTAAACACTTTTTCCTTTTTGCCACAGATTTATTTCCTTAGGAAATTATAAAAAACTAGAGTTCAGGTAATAAATCTTATAAAAAATGTTTTCAAGCTAGTTAAACTTCATGCTGTTAAAGAAGCTTAAAGCACTATTTAGGTTTAAAAAAAATACATACATATTTTTGCATATTAAGAAATTTTTTTTAAAATGTTACATACCGTTTTTGAAAAAATGTGAATATTTATTTGAAAACTATCATTTTTAAATACACAATTATAACTAAATTGAAAATTTTGCTTAAACATTACCGATTTTTGTGATAAAGTTTTAGACACATTTTTTAAATCGAAAAGGTTTTTTAAACAAAGAATTAACAGTTTCTGCTTTAATTATATTTACCAACGATTTTTTTTTCAAGCAAAAGAAAATTACCCCGGGTCTTCACGTAGCAATATTTATTGCGGCAAACGTCAAATTTCATTGCTCCATAAAATTTGCGAAGTATAGACCGCATATTGCCATGAGTGGCAATCCATTGCGCAATGATTGCTCTTCTTATTGCTTGAGCAATTATTGCTTAGCAATATGCTGTCAAATCAGTTGTAATTTATCTGACATTTCATTTCTCTGTACGGTTGTTTTTTGTTTGTGTGTTTATTTATTAAAAAAGCAATCAATAAATATATTATTATATATTATATTTTTTAATAGACGTAAAGATCAACAAAAGCAAACGACGAATTTATTTTTTTGTATATTTTCAATAGAGCAATTGAACTTTTTTTTTAACGCAAATAAACAAAAAAGTAATACAAAACACAACTACGACAATTACAATTAATTATTTTATTAATTTAAAAAAGAAAATTTCACAACCACTTCAAAACACAACATAAAACATTTGTTATAAATATGTACAGCCACAAAACGTTATACGACTACTCGCGGTGAAAATTGCAAATTTATGGCAAAGCAATTTCAAGTGTTCTCCAGCAATAAATTCAGCAATTATTGCTCCATTGTTCTGCCGACGTTTTTGCTTGTACTTAGCAATAAATATTGCAACGTGGAGACCCAGCGTTACAAATTAACTTTCGTTAAGTTGTCTTAATTATTTTAATTGTTAAACATTTCTTCGAATCACTAATGCTTTTGCTTAATTTTACTAATAGTTTTACATTTTTAAACGATTTTCAGGACATGGCGATAACCATCTCCTATCACGCACCATCGCTGATTTTTTTTACTTTAAAATAATTAACCCGGAATATTATTTTCATTACACTTTACTCTACCAATTTTTTTAAACTATATCATTAATATTTTCACTTGTTTAAACGATTTCAAAAGACCCGATAATGCTTCCGCAAGTTGAAAAAAAATGTCTAAAAAAACTAATTAGAATGCACAACAAAATGATAGCAACAGCAAAGAAATTTTTACAATTTGGCGCTTAACGAACGAATTTAATTAAAAGGAAATGGCAAAATAACGTTCGTTAAGCTGCCATTTACATGTAATGTAGACTTAGTTTTTATTATGGAAAACATTTTAATTGAATATTTTTTATTTTATAATATGAAATTTATATTAAACAATGTTTTCTATGATCATTATAAACAATATTTTTCTAATATTTTTAAAAATTTAACTATTTTTTAGGAGTCGGAAATGAATCAAGTGTATCGCGTGCGTCTTCCTGTCACTAAATTTAAAGAGAAACTAATAAGAAAACTTAAAGGTAATAATCAGTGTTGCCAGGGGAAGAATCAAAAAAGTTACGCTGCTCTTTCAAAGAAGTTATGTTTTTTGACAAAAGTTACATTTTTATTTTTTTCAAATTATATACAGCCCAATTACGAATAAAAATTCCCCGGGAGTTTTTTCCCTTTTCCCATTTTTACAATTGAATTTACATAGGAAAATGGGAGAAGGGAGAAAACTCCCGGGGAATTTTTATTCATAATTGGGCTGATAATTTCACTATCAACCTCGATTTACATTCTTTTAAGATTTAAGTATATACAAATAAGTAAAAAAAAACAATATAAAGTAAAAATATTAATTAAAAATATTTTTCAAATCCTTACCAACTAAGTCTTATTTAAATATTTGTCTTAAAAACTTAGTTTTATTTGGCTTTAGTTTATTATTATGTGAAATGCTCTATTCTATAGATTATTTAAAAATGTATATAGTTTTTTACTAAAAATAAATAAACAAATTAATGTAGAATAAATCAATTTATTATTTCAGCTATTTTTATTTGAATTTTTTTCTTAATTTTTATTACTCGTGATTTTCTTATTTTGGCCAGAGTGATAAAATGTTTAAAAATAACATTTTTTTTAATAAAATATTTAGCTTAATATACTGTACAATTGTAAATCATAAAATATTTATGTGTTGTATATATGTATAAAAAATGTATGTAAAAAGTATGTTTTTTATATAAAAATATTTAATACTATCAATAAAACCGTTTCAATAATTTTTTCCAATATTATAATTTGTATTAAATGATTATTTATTTTTAAAATGTATTATTAAAATAATAACCTTAACGTAGTTATTTTCTATTAATCATCATTAGTCTAGTATTAAGCCATTATTAGCTTCAAAATTCATAAACAAATATATCTCTTTGGGAATAATAAATTATAGAGCAGATATTGTTAAATACATACAATATCATCACAATCCTAAACAACGTATCATCACTTTTCGAAAGTTTACAGAAGAAGGTAAAAACGTTATAAAATAGAAACTATTTGCAATTTTGAAAGAAAATTTTCAAACCTGGTTTTTTTAATACCCTTAAGGCTGTTATCCAAAATTGATATTTCCTAAAACAAAATAACGTATCATCAATCTTAATCAATACCTATGAGTAGGTGCGTTGCAAAACTCGTTCGTAACAAAATTAAAAATACGAGATGACAATTGTTTCTTACAGTTCCTTTGGCACTTTATGAGAAGAAATATACTAACTGTATCAAAACATGTCCTCTTCCATGTTTTTCCAATGACAGGCATGGATACAATCAGTATATTTCTCAATTCAATTTTTTGGTGATACGTTGTTTTTCTTTTAGATGACGATATGTACTTCATAAAGTCTGCGGAATAAAAATTAGAGAAATTTATATTGCATTTTTCCATAAAAATTTATTATGTATGGGTGTATTTGACCAAAATGAAAAAATCTATAGATCATATATCATATATGATTTATATTTACGAACACTGTCGTCCAGTGTGCGAATCCAAAAGTTTTTTTACGTACAATGGATGAAATGTTTTTGTAAAACTTTTTATGATACACATAACTCGTATATTTTCCGAATTGCTTATTTATTTGTTGTCTACATTTTAAACAAAACTTAATAATTGTAATTGTAAAAATAGTTGCTGGTTTCCTAAAATAAATTAAAATTTTTCTAAAGGCCCAAACATAATGTGCAAATACTGTGAGCGTCAAAACAAAGTGTACAGCTTGCTTTCCAATATGAAAAATGTTATGTTAGTTATAAAAAGTTTAATTTCTACTTTGCAAATTTGATCAAACTTCAAGCTTGCTGTCATCTGTAAAAAATACGTTGCTCCAAAAATTGACGAAAGCAAGTTGGACAAAAAAAAAAACGTGATAAAAGGTAGAAATAAGAAATACGACGGAAAAAATACAGTATCTATAGTGAAGCGTGTTAGGGTTGGCTTTTGTAATACGTCCTAAAACAGATGGATCAGCCCAATTGTCGCTCGACATCAACTCAACTAAACATCTGGGAACATTTGGACAGACAAATTAAAGAAAACATAAGCAGCAATCACTCTCTGAAGAAAATTCTGCAGGAAGAGTAGCCGAAATTGTCTACTGGGCTAACTTTAAAATGGGTGAAATCGGTGCCAAAGAAACTATAAGCCGTCCTAAAAGCAAAAAGAAATCAAACAATGTATTTTAAAACTGTACACTTTTTTTTACCCGTTAAAAACGGAGTAAATTGTTTTTTTTTATCGTACTGTTTTTGCTGTTTTTGAAGTATTTCAAATTTTTAATTTTAAATTGTTATAACATTGTCCAAAGTTTTGTAAATGATAATAAACTTCTAAAAATTTGAATTCTTTTTTACTAAAATAACACTTTTTTTGTTGGAAAACCAGTTGTACACTTTATTTTGACGCTGACAGTACGTGTGAATTATATGAGGCAAACCATATTGAACTTAAGGCAACTTTTTGCTAAGTTTAATGAAACTGTGATTTGCTTAAGAAAGGTGCAAATCTTATCGTACATTCCGTACGGAATCAAATGTTTTTTTGTTTTGTTTTTGTTTTTTTAAATACATTTGAGATACTTTTTGTTAATCTTTGACAGTAGGTTTAGCAAGGCTTTGCATATTATGGTTAGGCCTTAATTTTTAATTATACTTTATCATACTTTCTCTCACATAACGTTGTTCTTTAAACTACAATTAATAGGAATGTTCGTTTTCAAAAAGTATCATATGCTATAATTAAATTTGGCTCGCCAGGACCAAGTGATTTAAAAGTTGAATTTGAAACAAGTTTAAGAACAGAATTTGAAAATATTTTGAACCAAGTGATTTAAAAGTTGAATTTGAAACAAGTTTAAGAACAGAATTTGAAAATATTTTGAAACATGCAAAACTTTCAAAATAAATAAATTTTTTGGTGGGGAAAGTTTGTGTTCATCATCGTGAATAAAATTTTATACGAAACATCTATAAAACATATCTATATATATAAAAATAAGTTGTCCTATGCTCGTCATTTTATAACTCGAGAAGCACTCAACCGATTTTCAAACGAGTACATGCTAGGGTATTCATTTAATCGGGCTTTTGCTTTAATCGGTTAATCGCTCGATTAATTAACCGAGGTTTTGGTTTAATCGGTTTATAATCGGTTAATTTTGTTATTGATCGGTTAACCGATTAATAAAGTTTTGTTATAAATTAAGTAATTTTAATAAATAAAAATGCAAAAATTATTTATTATTTGTAATTTATTAGCAAAAAAAAACATTACATAACAAACAAAACAATTCTTGAACTAAAACGAGCAAATAAAAAAGTAATTCATAAATATATATCATTTACCCCCAATTTAACCAAGTTCAGTTAAAACTAACTATTACTTTAACTTCCAGTTAACAATATGTTTTGACAGCTATAACTGATAGTTAACTGAACTTGGTGAAATTTAGGGTTAATAAGAAATAAACTGTGAGACCATTTTATTAATAAATTTTTTAATAGTTTAGGGATTTCTTATAAAATAATCTCTTAGAAAAATAATTTGGTTTAAATGTTTAGGATTTAAGCGATTCTTTTCTTAAGTTTTGATAAAACTTGAAATTGAAAGCAATCCATAATACAGATTAGCTAATTTCTCAGTTCTTTTCCTGTATTTCTCTAAACATAAAGGGTGATTTTTTAGGAATTAAGTTTTTCGGGCTATCAGCACTGGTTGGTAATTGTGTCCAAACAACATATGTGAAAGTGAAAAGTATTCAGTATACTCTGCCATTTCATCATGCAGAAACTCACAAACGAGCAACGACAAAGCGTTGAAATTTATTATCAAAATTCGTGCTCTGTGAGAAATGTTCATCGCGGAAGATATGTTACCGTCAACGGCGAACGATATCGAGCCATGATACGCAACTTGTTTTTGCCCCAATTGGCTAACTTGGACTTGGTTGATGGTGCCACTTGGTTGACGGTGCCACATGCTACACAGCTCGTGAAACAATGGACATATTGAAGGATGAATTTGGTGAGCAGTTTATCTCTCGAAATGGCCCTGTGATCATGTGATTTGACGCCTCTTGACTATTTCTTGTGGAGTTATGTGAAGTCGTTCGTATATGTGGACAAGCCAAGCACGATTAAAGCCTTAGACTATAACATAACACGTGTTATTCATGGAATACAGGCCGAAATGCTAGAAAAAGTGGTGCAAAATTGGACCTTACGAATGAAATATTTGAACCGGAGCCGCGGGCAACATTTACACGAAGTTATTTTAAAAAAGTAAATGGCAAAGACCAATTTATCGATTCCAATAAAAATTTTGAACATATGATGCAAATTTGAGTGTTTTATTAGATATAAAAAAAACTACGCTTAAAAAATCACCCATTATAAAATCTTCCATTACGTCATTAAATTCCAGTTTTAATTTTAAAAATGTTAAACACTTCTAATTGCTTCGGTTAATGCTGTTAAAAGATTGTTTGTTTTACAATAGAGAGTTTCTTTTATTGTCAGCTCTACATCTGACTCATCCTGGCAAAGCTCAGCATGGAACATTCTGCAAAAAATTTATTTCCGAATTTCTTAATTTTTGATTTTGCACTGTATTTAAATTAAAGAATGTATTGCTAGAAGGAAAAAAATATTTTTCTAAACACATGCCTTTTGTATATGAGACAAAACAAATAATTAAAAACACAAAAAAAAATATGTTAAAATACTACAAAAAATTTTAAATTTTGTTACTTCGGTTAATCGACTGAAATTAACCGGTTTAATCGTTAATCGAAAAAAGCCAATTTTAAATTAACCGATCAGTTAATCGGGTAGTAATTAATCGGTTAACCGATTAACGGTTAACCGAATGAATACCCTAGTACATGCGTTGGAAAGGTCTACTTTCACTGGTGGTTTATAAAAAAAACTCCCGATAGGTAGCGCTGTTGTCGGGATATTTACATTTTTTATTGATGGTAGATAGCGCTGGGGTCAAGTTATCAACAAAATTCTCCAGTATTTATTTTTTTTATTTTTATTTAGAAAATCCCGAGCAGCGCCGGGACCAAACAGCTAGTATGTATATGAAAATCTCGTATCACGAGGCTTGTGTTTAAACTCCTCCGAAACGGCTAAGCCGATATTTATGAAATTTTGTATTTGTAATTGGTAAGTATGAGATTAGGTCGTGAAGTATATTTCGTACCTCTACGTCATTTGGATGTCCCTATCCAGCAATTTTTTTTTTTTTTGCCAAAAATTTTTTTTTTTTTTTTTTACATCAAATAATACCTATAACCGCAAATTTACACACTTCTACCCTCACCCTCCCATTTCTAAACACGATTTAAGTATTTTTGTATTATTATTTGATTACGTGTATCTGCAATAGCCAAATAATTTTGAACAGAACAAAACGGCTCTGCCGATTTTTATGAAATTTTTAATGTATATTTGTTAAGAATGAGAATAGGTCGAAAACTATATTTCATACCGCCAGGTCATTAGTGTTTCACTATTTATAATTTTTTTTTTTTTCTATTTCTTTGGAAAAAACTTTTGCTTTTTTATTTGGGATCAAAAAATACACCAATTGTTAGATATCGGCGATGGAAAATTTGCTGTCTATAAAAACACTGGATGTATAAAATTGCCTACTAATTTCTGCACAATTGTTGATTCCCTAAGGCTCTCATTGACCGCATATTTTCTGATGTAAGCACACAATACAAATATTCGTGACTGCCAGACAGAGCCATTTTGGCACCAAAAAATTTGGACGGCTACCATTTAATCTTGAAATTTTCTAAACATCAACAATTAACTTTCTTTATTTATCTAACACTTTTCAACTTGTAGGTGTATTGTATTTAAATATAAAATATTAAAGGAGAAGAGGAAAGCAAAATAAAAATACAAAAATTTCAACACTATTATTTCATAATCCTGACACAAATGCAATTTCAAAGCAGAATTTTTAAAAATTGCAGCAATAAAAAAAGCAAGTCTTCAGTCAACTTTCCGATCAAATGATTTTTAATTCCCGTCCCTGTGGACTATATTCCGAAACTTCATCGCTATTGTTTAACTATTTTTTAATTTTCAAATTGGAGCATAAGTTTAATAGATTCTGATTAATTTAAGCAAATTATTTTGACAATGTCTTAATAACTGCCATCCCTGCTCTCTATTATTCATATTTCTGTGGCTTGGAGCTAAAAGGGACAATGTCACTTTTTTGCTCTTTTGAGTTAATTATTGCATTTGATTTGTTTTCTTGCTCTCTTTCCATATGGTTAAACAGCTTAAGTCATACTTAACCCAGAACAGGTTCATAAATAAAATGCTGGCCAATGTCACTATGAAAGCATCTATAACAGCATCTATAATAACCTTCAATTCCAATTTTTTCAAAAGTGAACATTATGGTTAAGCAGCTTAAGTCAAAATTAACCCAGAACAGGTTCATTAATAAAATGCTGGCCAATGTCACTATGAAAGCATCTATAATAACCTTCAATTCCAATTTTCTCAAAAGTGAACATTTTGACATTGGCCTTTTTAGCTCCAAGCCACAGATTTATAATCAAAAATTTCAAATAAAAAGTCCTGTTTACTAAAATTTATCAATATTTATACTCTTTTGTTTTTTTTTTATTAATTTATTTTTCAATAAAGTAATTTAACAAGTCTACCTGAATAATATTTAAACTAAGAATTACACAGTAAGGTTGCTTTGTCAGAAAACAAAACAAATGTTTAACAGTTGGCTTCTTAGCCCAAAGAAATGAAGTTAACTATAGTAATCAAAATGTTGTAAAAAGAATCACAGAAGAAACAAATATCATTAAATATATCGTCGGCTTAATATGCAAATCTGCAAACGCCCTTTCAGTAAATTTACAAGGAGAGACAAACAACTTTTTATATTTCATATGTGCAGCTTTAGAGAAAAACCAAAAATATATACACACTTCAAGACTCAAATTGAAGAAGAACTACATGCTAGGCGACGAGGCGTATATTTATGTATTTACCACACGGCATCAAAATCTCATTTTCTTATTTGTCATCTTTTTTTCTAAAGACTTTTTAAACAATAATTAGTATTGTGGTTATTTTGTTGAACTATTTATGGTTCATTAAATTTAATTTTCATTAAATTATTTTTATGAAGAAAGGAATTTTACAACATGAAAATTAATTAAAATTGTTATTGATAATCTTTCAATCTTGACCGTGGCCAGAAAAATATTAAGAACAGGACATTCCACCTTTTCGTAACTTGTGTTTTGTTGTCTACAAATAACAAATAGCAAATTTTAAGTTTTCGGATTTTTTTTAAAGTCGATTATCAATAATATTTTTTATTGTGGCCTATAATGTGTTTACAATAAGCCATTCATATTTAATTTTTTTTACTAAGTAAAAAGAATAAATGTGTATAAATAATAAAGTTGAACTTCTATAACTCGAAACTCCATTATCCCGACAAAAAAGTTCGACTTACAGAAACTTCAAGTTAGAGAATTTTGTAATAAATGCACAAAAAAAAAATCAATTCTTTCAGTATTCATGTTATTTTATTTTATTTGGTACAAATACATATCGCCCCCTAAATATTAAAGGGTATTAACTCAAAATGTTTAAATTTTCAGTAGAAGCAAGTCAATTTTTAATTTTACATTACAGGCATATAAAACAGAATTTTTAAACCAAACTTTTCATTACCGAAAAGTAGACAAAATAGCATGAAATTTTTACAGATATGAATATTATGTACCGATTTCTTCCAAAAAGTGAAAAAATGAAAATTTTGAATTAATACCCTTTAGTATTTAGAGAGCGATATGTACATATTTAAAGATTTCATTTAATGAAATATTGTGTGACTTAATAAGTGTTTACATGCAAAATTTTAAAAACTTAGAATTATTGAATTTAAATTTATCAAATTTTATTTAACTAAAGATGAATGTCATATTTTAAATGCTAATTAGTTTAAAATAACACAAAAATTTAAGATGACAAAAAATTTTTGGAAAAAAATTCGACTTGTGGAAGTGTGGCCACGCGTGGTGCAAATATTTTACTTTGAGTTTTAGAAAAACTCAAAAACGCATTTCCGTTTCCCTTACCGGCACTAGCCCAGTTGGCTATGTCGTGCACGAATCATCAATGAATCGTGCACGACAATGTTAATTCCTGCACGACACTTAAGGGACAACTAATGCAAATCGTCAACGACATTTTCAAACAACTGTCGCGCAAATCGTGCACGACACAAAGAGAGAAAATGTCGCTCAGCCTGTCGTTGATGACCACATGCACGACATTGTCGTCCATATAGTCGTTGATGACCATATGAACGACATTGTCGTTCAGATTGTCTTTGATGACTATATAGACGACAATGGATTCTACTTTATCGTCAACGACTGCGTATAAGACAATGTCGATGAAGTTACAGGAGTAACAGCTTACACGACAATGTCGCCTATAAACCTAAACGAAAAAATAAAAATATACAATAGGACATAAATATTTTTAAAATCAGACCTTAGTCTTTGAGTTCTCAGACTTTACTGACTGATTTGCTTCACTTTGCTTTGGTTGTTTTTTTATTTTTTTTATTTTACAGTTATTTTTATTTTTTATTGGGAACAAATTATGTTTGTTTGTTTAGAAGACAGCTTAGAAGACAATGCCGCTCATATTGTCGTGCTTAGAAGTTGATAAAGGACACCTTACAAGACACTGTCGGTCATGTTGTCGTGCATACACTTTAATACAGGACAGCTTACAAGACACTGTCGCTCATAGTGTCGTGTATGGTTGTTGATAGAGGATACCTTACAAGAAAATGTCTCTCATGTTGTCGTGGATAAGCTTTGACAAAAGACAACTTGAAAGACAATGTCTGTCATGTCATCGTTTATTAACTTCTTTAAAAGACAGTGCACTCGACAATGTCGAGTATTTTGTCGTCCACGACATTTTCCTCAAAATTGTCTTGCAGAAATCCTAAGTGATAGAGGACATGTCGTGCATAAATCGTTGACGACAATGTCGTCGACGGCAGTTTGGCCAACAGGGAGCTATTAACAAATACAAATAAATAAATAACAAATAAACCAAATATTGGCAACACTTAACCCTATCACAGTTTCTTTTTTGCATATCCTTTAATTTAGTTTTCTTTTTTCGTTCCCCTTAACAATTGCGTGTTTAACATAAGATATGTCTCGGTGTAATTTAATTTTTTTAAAAATATAAATGACGCTATTTGTAATAAAAGTTAAAAAAAGTGTTTATTTAATTAGTGTTTAACAAAAGTTTGTAAAAAAGTTATAAGGAAATATGAAAATTCCAGTGTTCAGTCTAATTAGAAAAAATCTTATTAGTGTAAAGTAAATGTTCGGCAAAATGGCCGTTACAACAAAAATAAATTTAGTAGTCGACTGTTGGTGTGCGTGTAAGTATGTGTTGGTGCATAAAGAATTTTAAAAATTTTGTTAAGCCGACGAAGCATCTTTTTTTTTAAAAAAATATAAAATAGATAAAAGGCAATTAATTAATAAAAAAAATTAAATAGGTTTGATCAGCAAATTTTTAGTGAAATAAACAAAAGTATTAATCATTAAATTTAATTTTCATTAAATTATTTTGTATGAAGAAAGGAATTTTTACAACATGAAATGAACTAAAATTTATTAATATTTTTCATTCTTGGCTGCCGCGGGCATCGAACTTTTGCCTAATTAAAATATCAAAATTTGGATAAAAAAGCATAAACAGTTCAGTAAAATAACCGCAATACTAATTACACTACGTGACAAATTTTCAACAAAGTCGTGACCAAATGAATCTGACAGCTAATCTTTATGTAAAATTTTCCGCTGAATCCGAATATGAAGTCAGAATTGTCAAAAGTAGAACAGTTTATGAGATATTCCAAAATAACCGTTATTTGTGTTTTTAAAAAAGATGATGTGACTGAAATGCAAATATCTTCAAGAATTTTAAAGGGATTATGTAATTCTTTTTTTCTAGTGAAAGGTTATAAAATTTTTAAGATAACCATGGGTCGTTTGTAAACATTGGTCAAGAAATGACAGAGTTACAGTGGACAAAATGTGAAAAGTTATGAACAATTTTATGATTTTTTGCAATTTTGTTCTTTTGAAGTTATTTTTTTTAAAATGAAATAACTGAAAAGTTTATTATTTGATTACATGGGAGATTAGTTTATTTTGATACGAACATTTTGTGCCCGATAGGATCTAGATCGGTGCAAAAATGGCAAAGTTACATTAGATTAATTCAATTATCCCTATTTGCGATTTTTATAAAAAAAAAAAAAAAAAAAAAACAGAACCGAACCGAACAGTAAATATACAAAGCCAATGGTAGTAGCAACTAATATGTAAAATGGATTACAACTGTTGAATTGTTTTGCCTTTTGTGATTATTTTCTGTTTCTCGGACAAGGAACCAACAATAGTCGCCCAACATCGCCTCATCAGACGGCCCTTGATACCGACGCTCCATTTCTTGTATTTGTTGGTGAAAGCGCTCACCATGCTCATCACTTTCATCGCCAAGGTTATTTGGGAAAAAATTTAAGTGGGAATGCAGAAGGTGTATTTTTAAAGAAATATTTACACCTTTTGTAATAAGTAAGATATAAAAATTAATGTTAATTAAAATAAATAAAACCACAATCATGTTAAACAACTGTACCTATTTTTTCATAGTTTTTTAACAAATCTTTAATGATGTCTTCATAGTTTGGACTTCTAAAATTTCCCAGAAATCCTGAGACAACTAAACCAAATGACTTCCAGGCCTTTGATTCATCTTCACACAACATCGAATCAAATTGTGAATCTTTCAGCAGCTTCGTAATTTGTGGTCCCACAAAAACCCCTTCTTTAATTTTGGCAGCTGATACATTGGGAAAAATGGTTTTAAGGTATTCAAATGCGACACTGTTTCCCCTTTTTACCAATGCTTTCACGAAATTTTTAAATAAGCCAAGCTTAATATGTAACGGTGGCAAAATTATGTTTTCATTTTGCACCAGAGCTTTGTATTTCACATTATCTTGGCCAAGCGTATAATTTACTCTATCCGGCCAATCTTTACGGGCATAGTGTTCGTTACGCGCTCGGCTGTCCCATTTGCACAAAAAACAGCAATATTTTGTGAAGCCTTGTTGCAAACCAGTCACCATGGCAACAACTTTTAGATCGGCACAGATTTTCCAGTTATGCTGTTCGTACTGTAGCAGACCCAGTATTTTAGACAGGGACTCATACGATTCCTTAACGTTAACTGCGTGCGCAACTGGAATTGAGGGCTTTCCATTACCTTTGTGCAACAAAACAGCTTTCAAGCTTAACTTGCTGCTGTCGATAAATAACCGCCAATCATTTGGATTATATGTGTCCCCAAATTGATTGAACAAGCCGTTTACGTCATGGCAATAGCAAATACTGTCTTTTTTCGAAAAGTAACAGGAAAACCTCACATGTCGACTTCTATAATATGAAATTCTTACGTCAGATGACAAAAAATTACGTTCCATCATTCTTGATGCTAACAACTCTGCTTTTTTTTCGGTAACTCCTAATCTCTGATCCAGTCATTGAGTTCAGCTTGTGTGAGAGGCATTCCTGTTTTTGTTTCTTTAAACTCACTGCCATCAAAATTACTTGCACCAGACGAGTCGGAGTCGGAGTCATGCTTCCACTTTGGACAAACGGGATATTGCACTTCAGGCATATGAGGAGTTGGTTTTGTGAATGAGTTGACATCTGCATATTGAACAGACTTATGACGTCCATTTTGCTTTACCTTGGCTAAGCAAAAATAACAGTCAACTTCGTGGTTCGTAGGTGCACGCCAAATTGCAGGATAATGAAATGGCATATACCGACTGCGGTATAGGAAATTAACTTAAGATTCTGAAGGCAAATTTTTTTAACACAAACTTAAGAAATGCATACTTACTTTGCGCCCGACATCCACATAGTTAAACGAGTTTTGCATGAATTGCATAAAGTATTTGGGGTATAAGATTTCGAAATATTTTCCGGATTGACTTTAAAATACAGCCAAAATGCATTTTGTAATTGCCTTGAAAAATTTGATGGCTGCGCAAAACTATAAACTCCACAAGCATAACAAAACTTGTTTGGATTGTTCTTGCAGATAAAAGCACGTTGCGCATTATGAATTTTGTTCTTTTTAGATAGAATTCTACGTTACAAGAAAATTCAAACTTTTATCAAATAATTTGCAATTGCAAGCTGACAATTAAAGCAATGTCAACAAAAAAGGCGTTGTTGTGAAAAATCTTTAATGAATGGAACATTTAACCCTTTTCCATTCTTAAAAATATTTTCTCGCGCATTATTTTTATTAACATAAGCTCTTTTTAAGTGATTTTTTTTACAAATTAAATGTTTCTAATGTTTACAGCGTTCGTTTTTCCAATTCTAAAGGGTGTTTTTTTAAGCCCGATAGAACTTGAAATTGTAAAAAATAACACAAAAAATTAAATTGTAATCAAAATTTTTTATTCGAAAGATCAATACGTGACATTAACATTTGAAAATGATTTCGGGCATATGGGCACCGCGGCTGTTCTTGACGAAGCGCATTCTGGACGTCCAATTTTGGGCCACTTTTTCGAGCACTGCTGGCCGTATGTCACGAATAACACGAACAATGCTGGCCTCCAAGGCGTCAATTGTTGCTGGTTTATCAGCATAAACCAGTGACTTCACGTAGCCCCACAGGAAATAATCGAGAGGTGTCAAATCGCACGACCTTGGAGGCCAATTGACAGGTCCATTTCTCGAAATCAACTTATCGCCAAATTTTGATTTCAATAAGTCGATGGTTGCGTTCGCCGTATGGCACGTAGCGCCATCCTGTTGAAACCACATCTCCTCCGGATCAATGTCATCCATATTTTCAAACAAAAAATCATTGATCATGGTGCGGTAACGATCTCCATTGACCGTAACGCGAGCTCCGGCCTCATTTTTAAAGAAATAAGGTCCGATGATGCCACCAGCGTGAAAACCGCACCAAACGGTGCATTTTTCTGGATGTAATGGAGTCTGTAGGGTCTCTTGTGGATTGGTCTCGCTCCATATGCGGCAATTTTGATTATTAACAAACCCGTTAAGCCAAAAATGCGCCTCATCGCTGAACACAATTTCAGCGATGAGGCGCAATATAAGTTGCGCGAATCGACGACTGATTTTCAAAGTAAATTTGGATAATTTCGTAGCGTTGTTCAAGCGTGAGTCTATTCATGATGATTTGTCAGAGTATACTGAAACGATAAAAAAAAATATTTCATCAAAATTTAATTTTTTGTGTTACTTTTTACAATTTAAAGTTCTATCTAGCTTAAAAAAACACCCTTTACGTATTTACTTCATTTGCGTTTTTGATTTGATAAAAAGCGAAAAGTGGATTAATTCACCAAATCTTCTGTAGCTTTGTCATTTTTGCACAGAAATTTTTTCGTTGGGCGCAAAATGTTCGTATCAAAATAAGCTAATGTCCCATGTAATAAAATAATAAGTTGTTTCATTTTAAAAAAATAACTTCAAAAGAACAAAATTGCAAAAAATCATAAAATTGTTCATAACTTTTCACATTTTGTCCAATGTAACTCTGTCATTTCTTGACCAATGTTTACAAACGACCCATGGTCAGGGCTGTCAGATGTGGCGATTTTTCGCCAATCGTGGCGATTTATAAACCAAGTTGGCGATGATATTTTGTGTTTGGCGACATGGCGATTTTTTTGGCGAAATTAAAAAAAGTTGGCGATTATTTGGCGATTTCTAAAACACATTTTTTCTTTTTTTTGTCATATTTATATGAACAAATTTATAAGTACGGGCTAAGTTTTTTCTTTGAATTTTTAACAAATTTAAAAATCGCAATCCAAATGCGATTGTTTTAAATGATAAATTGATAATATTGCCAGATAATTACATTGAAAACATTAACGAATTGTTGCCATAGAAATTTGGAATAAAGCTTTAGCTTTCTTGGATTTTCGCACATTTTCCTGATCAGAAGTTATCAATAATCGGATCTTTACCGAAAATTTTATTTTGCAAAATAAATTTTAAAAACGCAATCGTTTTCGATTGCATATGAAATGGGTTTTTTTAAATAAATAAATAATAATGTATACTGGGTAGTATGCAAAAATAGTTGAATTAATAACGAAAGAAAATCAGAAAATTTTTAAAAAAAAGTTGCATTGATATCAGATTTTTCGTATTTTTCAATGTGTAGTGCAAAGCGAAAAAATGCGCAGTTTTTTTTCCACATTTTGACTCTGTTTTTTACGAAATAAAATCAACTATTTCTTTTAAACCTTAAAATATTAAAAAAAAAATAAATATTCACTTGAAATTATTAAAAACTCTGATTTTATATAGAATCGTAGAAGATAATTTTTAAAAATAATTCATGTAATTTGTTTAGAAGATTGAGTTGTCTTAAGATATTTGATACACCTTTTAAGATATTGATCCTTTCCTTCAAATAAATACAAAATTTTACCATATTCTGACTTACATTCACATAGAAAATCACGCTTATAAAAACTCATTTTTTTGCATCAAACTCTACTCATTTTGATAAAGTTAATGTTTTGGCACAATTCAATTAACTGATCACACAAGTTCTAGGTTTTAAGATAATCAGCCTTCTTATGATTATAAAAATTCTAGTTCCCTTCAGCATACTTTTGCAATTTGAAGTCGCCAAACTTCTTGCGATTTATGATTTACAGATTACAGAATTCAAGTCAGAATCACAAATGTTAAGCGTTTGGTGATTTTCTACTATAATATAAGCACACTACTAGAATAAGGATAAATATGTAAAATTTATATAAAGGTAAAATACACTTGTATACTCTTTTTTATATAAAACGTTTATTTGGTGATTTTTGCCGATTTTTTTTTTTACCAAAAATCGAAAAAAATAAATTTTTGGCCATTTTCGGTATACTATTTGGCGATGAAGGTGAAAAAAAATCTGACAACCCTGCCCATGGTTATCTTAAAAAATTTATAACCTTTCACTACAAAGAAAGAATTACATAATCCCTTTTAAATTCTTGAAGATATTTGCATTTCAGTCACATCATCTTTTTTAAAAACACAAATAACGGTTATTTTGGAATATCTCAAAAACTGTTCTACTTTTGACAATTCTGACTTCATATTCGGATTCAGCGGAAAATTTTACATAAAGATTAGGTATCAAATTCATTTGGTCAAGGCGTTGTTGTGAAAAATCTTTAATGAATGGAACATTTAACCCTTTTCCATTCTTAAAAATATTTTCTCGCGCATTATTTTTATTAACATAAGCTCTTTTTAAGTGATTTTTTTTACAAATTAAATGTTTCTAATGTTTACAGCGTTCGTTTTTCCAATTCTAAAGGGTGTTTTTTTAAGCCCGATAGAACTTGAAATTGTAAAAAATAACACAAAAAATTAAATTGTAATCAAAATTTTTTATTCGAAAGATCAATACGTGACATTAACATTTGAAAATGATTGTGGGCATATGGGCACCGCGGCTGTTCTTGACGAAGCGCATTCTGGACGTCCAATTTTGGGCCACTTTTTCGAGCACTGCTGGCAGTATGTCACGAATAACACGAACAATGCTGGCCTCCAAGGCGTCAATTGTTGCTGGTTTATCAGCATAAACCAGTGACTTCACGTAGCCCCACAGGAAATAATCGAGAGGTGTCAAATCGCACGACCTTGGAGGCCAATTGACAGGTCCATTTCTCGAAATCAACTTATCGCCAAATTTTGATTTCAATAAGTCGATGGTTGCGTTCGCCGTATGGCACGTAGCGCCATCCTGTTGAAACCACATCTCCTCCGGATCAATGTCATCCATATTTTCAAACAAAAAATCATTGATCATGGTGCGGTAACGATCTCCATTGACCGTAACGTGAGCTCCGGCCTCATTTTTAAAGAAATAAGGTCCGATGATGCCACCAGCGTGAAAACCGCACCAAACGGTTTGTCTGTAGGGTCTCTTGTGGATTGGTCTCGCTCCATATGCGGCAATTTTGATTATTAACAAACCCGTTAAGCCAAAAATGCGCCTCATCGCTGAACACAATTTCAGCGATGAGGCGCAATATAAGTTGCGCGAATCAACGACTGATTTTCAAAGTAAATTTGGATAATTTCGTAGCGTTGTTCAAGCGTGAGTCTATTCATGATGATTTGTCAGAGTATACTGAAACGATAAAAAAAAATATTTCATCAAAATTTAATTTTTTGTGTTACTTTTTACAATTTAAAGTTCTATCTAGCTTAAAAAAACACCCTTTACGTATTTACTTCATTTGCGTTTTTGATTTGATAAAAAGCGAAAAGTGGATTAATTCACTAAATCTTCTGTAGCTTTGTCATTTTTGCACAGAAATTTTTTCGTTGGGCGCAAAATGTTTGTATCAAAATAAGCTAATGTCCCATGTAATAAAATAATAAGTTGTTTCATTTTAAAAAAATAACTTCAAAAGAACAAAATTGCAAAAAATCATAAAATTGTTCATAACTTTTCACATTTTGTCCAATGTAACTCTGTCATTTCTTGACCAATGTTTACAAACGACCCATGGTCAGGGCTGTCAGATGTGGCGATTTTTCGCCAATCGTGGCGATTTATAAACCAAGTTGGCGATGATATTTTGTGTTTGGCGACATGGCGATTTTTTTGGCGAAATTAAAAAAAGTTGGCGATTATTTGGCGATTTCTAAAACACATTTTTTCTTTTTTTTGTCATATTTATATGAACAAATTTATAAGTACGGGCTAAGTTTTTTCTTTGAATTTTTAACAAATTTAAAAATCGCAATCCAAATGCGATTGTTTTAAATGATAAATTGATAATATTGCCAGATAATTACATTGAAAACATTAACGAATTATTGCCATAGAAATTTGGAATAAAGCTTTAGCTTTCTTGGATTTTCGCACATTTTCCTGATCAGAAGTTATCAATAATCGGATCTTTACCGAAAATTTTATTTTGCAAAATAAATTTTAAAAACGCAATCGTTTTCGATTGCATATGAAATGGGTTTTTTTAAATAAATAAATAATAATGTATACTGGGTAGTATGCAAAAATAGTTGAATTAATAACGAAAGAAAATCAGAAAATTTTTAAAAAAAAGTTGCATTGATATCAGATTTTTCGTATTTTTCAATGTGTAGTGCAAAGCGAAAAAATGCGCAGTTTTTTTTCCACATTTTGACTCTGTTTTTTACGAAATAAAATCAACTATTTCTTTTAAACCTTAAAATATTAAAAAAATAAATATTCACTTGAAATTATTGAAAACTCTGATTTTATATAGAATCGTAGAAGATAATTTTTAAAAATAATTCATGTAATTTGTTTAGAAGATTGAGTTGTCTTAAGGTATTTGATACACCTTTTAAGATATTGATCCTTTCCTTCAAATAAATACAAAATTTTACCATATTCTGACTTACATTCACATAGAAAATCACGCTTATAAAAACTCATTTTTTTGCATCAAACTCTACTCATTTTGATAAAGTTAATGTTTTGGCACAATTCAATTAACTGATCACACAAGTTCTAGGTTTTAAGATAATCAGCCTTCTTATGATTATAAAAATTCTAGTTCCCTTCAGCATACTTTTGCAATTTGAAGTCGCCAAACTTCTTGCGATTTATGATTTACAGATTACAGAATTCAAGTCAGAATCACAAATGTTAAGCGTTTGGTGATTTTCTACTATAATATAAACACACTACTAGAATAAGGATAAATATGTAAAATTTATATAAAGGTAAAATACACTTGTATACTCTTTTTTATATAAAACGTTTATTTGGTGATTTTTGCCGATTTTTTTTTTTACCAAAAATCGAAAAAAATAAATTTTTGGCCATTTTCGGTATACTATTTGGCGATGAAGGTGAAAAAAAATCTGACAACCCTGCCCATGGTTATCTTAAAAAATTTATAACCTTTCACTACAAAGAAAGAATTACATAATCCCTTTTAAATTCTTGAAGATATTTGCATTTCAGTCACATCATCTTTTTTAAAAACACAAATAACGGTTATTTTGGAATATCTCAAAAACTGTTCTACTTTTGACAATTCTGACTTCATATTCGGATTCAGCGGAAAATTTTACATAAAGATTAGGTATCAAATTCATTTGGTCAAAAAATTGTTACGTAGTGTTATTGTTAAAGTATAAATGTAAAAAATAAGCTAGTAAATAATTAAAAAATAAAAAATGTTATAGTTCAAACAATTTTATAAAATCTTGGGTATACAAAACTTTTAAGCACTTGTCGGTTTTACAAATACTTTCAATTACTAAATCCGTTACGATCCTTGTTACAACGCCGGTTCGTTCGATATAAAATATTGAGGCTTGTCTTAAATCCTTCAGAAAACCATGTCGGTATTACCAGTTATTTTAGTAACGGTTGTTTGTCACATTTCTTAGCAATAACGGTTTTAACAACTTGCATCGCTAAAGCTTCGTACAAACGATGGTCAGATCTTACAATGGTGCCATTGTCATATGCATTAATTTAACACATCTGCCAAATGAAAATAGCGTACAATGTTCACACAGTTGCAAGACATTTTAAGTCAATTTTAATGACAACATTGTAAGATCTGAACACCGTCTGTACGAAGCTTAACCGTAAAAAAGATATTTAAAACTAGTGCACGAGTGAAAGCTTATATCAATATGTTTTTAATAATAAGATTGGCTGGAGAGGGAGAAACTTAAAACAAATGGATATTTTAATAATCTCCCATGTTCTGGAAATCGAATTCGAACAAATTTTGAAAACGATCCTTTTTTGAAAGTTTGTAAAACTACTCCATTTTCTTTGAATTCAACTTCGATCGATTTCAATTGAATCATTTATTTCGAAAAGGGCTCAGGTACAAAAATACAAAGTGTTTAGGAGACACAAAAAACTGAATATCTCTTAAACCATTTGACCTTTTAAAGTAGGGTTTTTTCTTAAAACCGAAAGGTCTGTTAATGTTATAATAGTTAAAACAAGAAATGGAAGACAAAATGTTCATTACAGTTTCCGAAGATGAGCCCTTTTCGAAAATTATTTTTGAATTTTCGTGGTTTTAGTAGCAAAATGGTATTATTAGTGTATGTAATTTATTGAAACACAAATATTCAAATCATCTTTAACGTTAAAATATATAATTGCGGTATAAGATAAGATTAACCCCTTTGAAAATTCATTTAAGAACTCCAAAATTTTAATAAGAATAAACAACATTTTCAACGAAAACTTTTTATTATAAAGGAACAATAAGAATATTTCGTTCCATTGTTATCTGTTTATTTAGATTACAAATTAGAAAACACAAACAAAAACGAATATATTTCATTAAAATAAACATATAGTAAATTCGCCATGCACTAGTTTGAACGATTTCAATCGGTTTTAATAGAAGACTTTTAAAGAAAAAAAGTTTTTAACAAATCTACCGGTAAAATAAACTAATTCGTTAAACGTTAATCAACCTCGTATTTAATGAAACAATAAACTTAAAAAAATACATAAATATTTCTCAAGAAACTCAATACACCTCAAGATGAATGTGGTAAGTTTCCTTATTCAAATTTTACTTATATATTTTATTTTATTTTTATTTTATTTTATCATGGCTTCTATTTAAAACTATGTGTACAATTTTTAAAAATGATTTATATCTAAACTTAAACTTGGTAATTTTCTGGAGTATTTGACCTGAGGCTGGCCTCTTGCAAGTGCCCAACAATAATCTGCCAACATTCAAGGACACCATTTGCCCTGATATCGTTTCTCCATGCAGAAAATATCCTGATGAAACCTTTCGCCGTGTTCGTCGCTAACGGCTCCCAGGTCCTCGGGAAGGAAATCGAGGTGGGAGTGTAGAAAGTGTATTTTGAGTGACATATTACAACCCAATGCTTGATACGTCGAAAGTAGTTCTCCTATCAGATCTTTGTAGTTACTTTGGTTGCCCAAAAATTTTGTGCGACATTTTTAAAACTTTTCCAAAAAAACCTTTTTTAATAAGTGTTATTACAATTTTTGACTTAAAAAACTTGATTTTTTTGAAAGTTTTTTAAAACATTTAACTTCAGAAAATTTTTTTTCATAACTTAAGTTTTGCAAAAAATTTTTACTTAAACCTACATTTTTTTTGAAAAATTTTCAATAAAATTAAATTTTACCAATAATTTTCACTAAAGCAAAAATGTTTACATAAATATTGATTTCATCGAAAATTTTTACTAAAACTAAATGTTACCAAAATATTTCACAAAAATTTAATTTTATTAAAAATTTTGACAAAAAAAAGTGTTTAGTTTAAATTTTAATATTTTATTTTAGAAAAAGTGCACATAAAAATTGATTTAACGAAAATTTTTACTAAAACTTAATTTAACCAAGATTTTTCACAAAAACTTGATTTTATTAAAAAATGTTGGCAAAAAAAGTAATTAAGTTAAAATTTTAGCAAAGCATAATTAATAAAAATTATTTTAGCGATCATTTCAACAAAATATTGATTTGAGAGACTTTTTTCACATATTTAAAATCGTTAAAGCTCTAAAGAATCAGAAAACTTATATAAAAAAATCGCTTCTTTCGCAAAAAATTGCAAAATTGGAAACAAACCCTAAAATATATTTGAATTCGCTAAATCGGTTAAAAACAAAAAGTCGGAAGATAACATAAAAAGCGTTAAAAGCGTTTTAAGAACAGGGCATTCCACTTTTTCATAAGTTGTGTTTTGTTCTCGACAAATAACAAATAGCATTGTTACAAGGTTGGCAAGATTTTTTATACATGCACCTTTTCAGAAGGTGATATTTTTTGTGTAGAAAAGAAAACACCATAAGTTTTTCACAAATAATCTGAAGTCCTAAGCAAAATTGTTAAATGTACTAATGTACCGAAAAGTTTAAACATGTACTACCCTAAATTTTAAATTTTAGTTGTAGTTACAGTTATTGGATATCAGAAATACAATAATACAAATTTACATTTTCGCCTGCTCCCTCGAAATATTATGCCCCCATTAAGGGTCACAACTCAAATATAGTTCTGTTGAAATTTTGCAGTTTTTGTATTATGGTTTACAACTCTGTTATTATGTGGGTGACAAAAGCATTAAAAAATTACAACTCGTCGCTGTTGTTCGTTCTAATTTCAACTCAACTGAGTTGAGATGTAAACCGTAATAGAGGTATTACAGTCAAATCTTTAGCTATGAATCTGGAATCTGAAACTGTATTCATATTCCTTGAATATTAATTGAGGCGCTTAGTCCCAACTTACACTAGGGACATTTCTTGCCGGACATTTATTTTACGGTTTTAATCTGATTTTTAACAGTTTTTCTTTTCGTTTGACTAAATAGACTTGTTTTCTATATATTTATATTAAAAGTAAGCAATTCGGTGCAAATTGTGGCCCATAATTAATATTAGTAGAATGTTGGTTTGAGTTGGCCTAATAAAGATTGTTTAACTGCTATTTTCATTAAATTTGTTTTCTATTTATATGTAGATTCTTCTATTATTTGCTTTTTGTTAATTATTTATTTTTAATTATCTTAATAACTGTATTTTTAATTTTGTAATTGCTATGAATTTAAGGCAAAATCTAGGAAATGTTGTAAGTGATAATAGTTATTTAAAATCCCAATTGATTCATTTTAAGCAAAATCTTAACATCGGTCATTTAAATTGTACAAGTTTTAATTTAAGACCGAACTCTTCTAAATTTAATGAAATTAGGAAAATATTAGATGGTGGATATTTAAATGTTGCTGGTTTTACTGAAACCTGGCTACGTGATGAAATATCTTCTAATGCTATTAGTATATCAGGATATATATGCCACAGAAATGATCGGTTAAACAGTAGAGGTGGAGGAGTGGCCCTTTATGTCTCGGAAAATATAAAACATAAGGTTGTATTTGTTGGTGAGGGATATGGAGTTGCTGAATGTCTCTTTGTTGAACTTGTTTTTAATGAAGTGAAGGTGTTGGTGGGTGTTGTATATTTACCTCATGGTAATTTTGATGCATTTGAAGAGGAGATATCTGAGGTGCTTGTGCGTTACTCCAATATTGTTATTATGGGAGATTTCAACAATAATCTTTTTGATGTTGATAAAGGTTTTAATGTTAGAAATATTTGTAGTAGATTGAATCTCTTCTTAATACATAATTCTATGCCAACGTATGTTACTAGCAATACCACTTCTCTTCTTGATTATTTTTTGGTGTCTTCTACTAATTTAGTAAAATCTACTGGGCAATTTCAATGTCCTGGTATAACGCGGCATTCTTTTATTTTTTTGTCTTTTGAAATTTTATTATCTGAGCATAGAAGATTTTATCAATTTTATGATTATGATGCGGTAGATTAGATATTGTTGGACTGTAACCTTGATGATATGTATCTGACTAGTAATGTTGATGAGCAGTTAAACATTTTAACTTATAATTTAGGAAATTTACATTCTCTTGTTCCCTTAAGGAAACGTTTTTTTAGCAATCGTAGTGAGTCTTGGACTAATGATCCAGAGATTCAATACAATATTTCTCTTAGGGACCTTGCTTATAGGACCTATTTATTGAATAGAACGGATGGTAATTGGAAGGTTTTTTGCCGCTGTAGGAATCGCGTAAAATCTGTTATTAGGAAAATAAAAAGGAGGGTGCATAGTTTTATGTTTGAGAATAAAAACGCTAAGGATATTTGGACAATCCTGAATAGGCATGGAATTGGAGTTAATGATGACAAGTTAGGTCACGTTGATCCTGACTATTTAAATTATGTCTTTTCATCCAATCAAATTAATAATAGCAATAGAATAGTGGATAGATCAATTTATAATCAAGTTGGATTTTCATTTCTTCCAGTTGAATTGTGCGAAATGGTTTCGGCTTTTTATTTAATTAAGTCAAATGCTGTTGGACTAGATGGCTTTAGGCTTAAGTTTATCAGGATTTTGATGCCAATTATTGGGAGATATGTACTTCATTTAGTCAATACAATATTGGTAACGTCGAATTTTCCGTTATTTTGGAAGATTGCGAGGATAGTACCCATAAGTTAAAATAATTCAACAACTGGCTCTGGCGACTTACGACCGATATCCATATTGCCTGTTCTATCTAAAATTGTGGAGCATCTTATGAAGATTCAACTTTTAATACATATTGATCATAATAATTATCTACATGATTGTCAATCTGGTTTTAGAGCTAATAGGAGTACTACCTCGTTACTGCTTGGCTTAACAGATAATATTCGCAATAATTTAGCTAATGAAGGTGTTTGTATTTTATTGTCATTAGATTTTACTAAGGCTTTTGATAGAGTAGATCATTATCTAATTGTTCAAAAATTGCACAGATATTATAACTTTTCAAGTTCTGCTTGCAAGTTAATATCTTCATATCTTTCTGGTAGAAGTCAATATGTTGTTAGTGGTAATCGGGCTTCTAGCTTGCTTCCAGTTCACAGTGGTGTGCCTCAAGGATCGGTCCTTGGACCTTTACTTTTTATAATGTTTATTAATGATCTTTTTGATCAAATTTCTAGTAATTCGTGTCTTCCATTTTCATTTGCTGATGATGTGCAACTTTTGTTTAAGGGCACACCTGAATTTTCTGATGTATTGCAAAATGTGATCAATTATACAGTTCAATTGTTGGATAGTTGGGTTCTGGATAATGCGTTTGTAGTTAATACTGGTAAAACTAAGGCTATGTTGTTTGGCAAATGTAGTAGTTCTGAGTTTACTATTACTCTTAGTGGTGGTGTAATTGAGTTTGTTGATCGTCTTAACTGCCTAGGTGTAATACTTGACACTAAATTATCGTTTGAAGGTCATGTTAATTTCATAATATCCAAGGTGAATTTTACTTTACGTAAATTGTACAATACAGATTTAATGTTGCCAACGTATGTTAAGAAACAAATTGTTCATGGTCTTATAATGCCAGTTTTTTTATATGGTTTGGAGGTGTACTCTGGAACAGTTGGCTATATTCTAAAAAAAGTAAAATTGGTTTTTAATCGAGTTATGCGATATCTTTACTCGTTGAGAATAAGACAGCATGTCTCACCATTTGTTTTAAAATTTTTAGGTTTTTCTTTTGTAGAGTTCATTAATTTTAGAAATCTTGTTCACTTTTACAAGTCTTATAGGTTGCAAACTCCTGGATATTTAATTCAGTTATTTGAATTTTGTAGATCAACGAGGAATAGACAGTTAAAGATACCAAAATTATCTGCCGTATTGGAGCGTTCTTTTTATGTTAGAGTTGCACGATCTTATAATAAGTTGCCTAACTTTTTGAAAACTTTTGGTGTTTCTGCTAACACATATAAAAAAAGACTTTTTCTGGAACTTTCAGGAAATCAATCTTCTATATAAGTGATTCTATTTATGTGTTGAATATGCATTAAAGGATTAAATTCATGATATTTGAAAATTTATTTCTGTGAAGTTTGTTGTGTAGTATTTTCTTTATGAACACAAAATAAATCATTATCTATACTCTGAGAGTTAACAAATAGGTATCCACTTAATATTTTTCTTCATTATTAAATTTTCATTATTTTGTTACTTAGTCATATGTGCGTGTGTATGCATATGTGTATGTATATATGCCCAGTTGGCCAAATGGTCATAGATGCAAATGTCGTCAACGATGTCCTCAGGACATTCTAAAATTTGTCGCCCATATAAAATTGATGAAGACAACTTAAGTAATAAAACATGTATTTTGTCGTGTATAAATCGTATTTACGACTTTATATGAGACATTTTCTTAAATTTGTCTTCAACAAGGCTTTATTGGGGACAACGTAAGCGACCATTGCATGCAATATGTCGTGTTTAAAAACGCATTGGCGACAATATGCATGAAATTGTCGCTCATCTTGTCCTAAATAAGGTGATATTCAAAACAAATTTATGAAAATGTCTCATAAACATGGGACTAGTTGTCAATATTTTTTTTTGTTTGTTTTTGTATTAAAAAACAATATACAAAATAATAATACAAAATAATACAAAATTTTAAAAACGTTAACAAAAATGTTTCTTGAATGAAAACTCGTATGAATAAAAACAGTTCTTTCAACTTTTTAAATTTGACTTAAGATGTTTTGTCAAAATGCAACAGATACATATCTATCTATTTCTATACAAAACTCTACTGAAAAAGCGTATTGTCATTCACCTATCGGCGAATAAATTGTGGATAGTATCTGTAATACTGTCATCAACGACACTATTAAGGTAATGTCGCTTATAGAACATCAACGACGATATGAGAAAAAAGTCGTTTATGTAGTCGCCAATGACAACTTTCACCACATTGTCACCCATATGGTCGTTAACGACAATGTGCATGATAGTGTCGCTCAAATTGTCGTGTACGATTTTGGTGCCCTTTGTTCGAAAAAGTCGTCGACGATTTGCTCTGGCTGTCGCCAACATGTCGTCAGCGATTTACTATGGATCTTGTACGCGTCGTCGACGTTGTCTCGAACACATGGCCAACTGGGTGTATATATATATATATATATATGTATATATGTGTATATATATGTATGTGTGTGCATGTACATGAATTTACATATAACATTTTCATATAATTTTTCTGAATCGTTTGTTTTGGGATTGTTCATAGCTTAAATTCTTACATTTTAATTAAGCTATCTAACCCTATTGTTATTATGTTTTAACTTTAATATATTTTAATTTTTATATACATACAAACATTTATATATTAATTTTTGTTTACAATTATTAGTAGAAATTTGTAACCGATTATAGCCTTTAAGGCTAGGTTATTGGTAATGTAAAAATAAATAAATAAATAAATAAATAAATGTATTCTTTCCAGTCTGCTGCACGTTTGTATTAAATTCTTAAAGTTGTTCCTTCACTGGAACAACTCTACTGTAGCAATATGTCAAAGGAAAGCGGAATCCATTTGGCCACAAAGACTATTTTTTGGCTTCCCTTTACGGGCTAGTGCTAGATTTTTTTTTTACCAGGGAGCAAAAACTTGGTCCAACGAACAACCAAACGCGACTTTGGGCATAGGTGGTACGGTGGTGGAAAAACTTACCGAAAATGTGTCTCAGAGAAGCGTTTATGGATCGATATTTCACTCCCAGCAATTTGCTACACTCTCTTCGAGAGAAAGGTACTTACCACGCAGGCACCATACAACAAAATAGATTGCTTAAAAATCTGCGAGCAAAGCTTTCAACGAAAAAAGTCCTTTTTAAACAGAAAGAAGTAGTTTTCATGGATAACAATCGGTTTTGCACTTGGATTAGAACCAATCCAAACAGTTTGACGATCATTTAAATCGAATTGAAAACTGACATAAACATCTCGCTATCTCGAGCCTGTGGTTTGATTTTTAAAATATTATAAAGCAGAATCAAAGAATTCCTAAATATCTACAGTGCTTCACGCTTAAAAGTTTCTGAAATGAAACAATTTCCTAAATGCATTTAATTTGTGTACATATTTTGCATTTTATTGCATCCCGCTTAACTTCGTCACATTCATATATTTCGTAAAAAAATAAAATATCAAACAAAATTACACGGTCAATTGCTCGAACGAATTTCTTGATTTTTTAGGTTTTGTTTGTAAAGTTTAACGAATTTAATTTTTCTTTGTGTTTTAAATCATGTAATTAGGCAAATGACAAAGTGTTATATTTTGTCATATTGATTGTATTAGATTTAATTTTATGCCTCCATTTTGTTATATTTTTCATTCTAAATTTATAATTTCTAGGGCAAGTTTTCGTGCTAAAAAAATGCTTTTGCATATTACTTAAGTTTTTCTAAAAAATATTTTTGGTATACATAGTTTGCATAAATTTGCATATAACATAGGTTGTTAACCATTTTTAACTAAAGAATTGCTTTTAAGTCAATATGCTAAAATTACAAAATAAAAATACCTATATCGGTTGTTTTCTTTTAACCTTCTTATATCAAAATTTTTAGCAAGAAATAAAATTACAACGGGTTCCCACGACAATTAGTTCAATGAACTGGAGTTCAACAGCCGACGACCAAGGATGGTCAACTCAGCAACACCTGTTCTTCAGGTTTTGCTGCTACATAAACAATATTGGGTTGTTTTGTTTTTAACAATGCTTTATTTAAAAATGCCAAAAGATGCTAAAAAAAAGACTTAATTGCTCGAATGGTGAGAGATTACTTAAGAATTTTAAGAGTTATTGTTCCATTCTGTTTTGTGTACTTTACAGAAGAGTTTATCTATCATAGAAGTAAAACAATTCCAAAATATTATGAATAAAATATTTATTGAAAAACTTAACGAAGTTTTTAATTGAAATCTTGGTCTTCACACGTTGACCAAGTTAAAAAAACATTTATACCTTAATAAAAGCGAATCCGATGAATTTATTAACACACTATGTCTATATGAACTATTATTATTGAAGTATTCACTAATTACATCGACTTGATGTTGAACGTATATATCCAATATATTCTACGGCTTTGTATGACAATCGAAAATAATTTAAATTTAAAACTGGAAAAAGTATGAAATTGTATTATGTAATAAACATTCGTTTAAATAAAACTAATGTCCGTGAGTTCGATCCCAGAGTCAATCGAGAATGAAAAATTATCAATAAATTTTAAACCATTTAATGTTGTAAAAATTTCTATCTTTATTTAAAATAATTTAATGAAGATTAAATTTGATGAACTTAAGCCTGATTAAAATGTAAAAATTTGGATTTAAAACCATAAACAGTTCAATAAGATAACCCCAATACTATTTATTGTTAAACTAATTAAAATATGTTGTTTTTTTTAAGAATATTTGCATGCATATTTTAAAAATTGTTTTGCATATTTAAACTTGGCCTGATTATGACAATACAAACTGATTATCTACGTATTTTAAGTGTGCTATTTTTTGGATTTTGCTTACAATGTTAAGTCATTAATATTTGTTTTATTATTTCTTTATTTACGTAATAAAAAAACAAGATTTTTATATCTTTTGTCATTTAATATTAATGTTTACACTAAATAATCATATCATACTACATTAGACTGTTCAGCACAGTGCTATTTAGAATAAAAAAGTACTTTATTACTTAGCATTTCAGAACACTTTGTGAACTGGTCAACTATTTTTATTATTATTAGTCAAACCAGATTGAATTAAATAAAAATATTATTAAATATTAAAAATTTGGATTAAAAAATATTATCTCTTTTATATTAACGCAATTGCACTGTTTATCGTAAATAAAATCACATATCCCTCATTTGCTGCAAAATCGTCATAATTCAAAAATATTAGAAGTACAGAAAAATAATTAAAAGTCTTAAAATTACACACAACATAATGGCAACAAAAAAATTTATGATTTTCTCAAGAGTTGAGTTTACAATATCTGCACATAAAATAATTATTACTTCATAAAACACCTGATTAACTATGAATTAGTGGTATTAAATGAAAATTTGCGATTATTTACTTATGACGATGCAGCAGAAGAGCGATATTCGCCCGGTAGGCTAGCTGATAGTAAGCTAGTCTATCAGCGCCGGGGTATTGGGTTCGATTCCCGGCAGAGACTCTGGTTTCTTTCCTGAAGACGTGCGTAGAGCTTCGCGGGATTAGCTTAGGAAATTAAATATGTAATTGCATTGTGAACGCAATTAAGAGACAAATTCTGTTAAATGCGTTAAGTAAAACATTAAACCGAGATTCTTTTCAATGCGTTTCTCGCTTAAAAGCGTTTGGTATGGACTTTTTTGACGCGGCTTAGCTCACGGGAGGTTATCGTTAGAGCCTAAATATTTTGGGAATCATCATAAAAAATGACAAATGTAATTTTCTGGGAGGTACACTTTAACATTTTTTTGCCCATGTGAGTATGTGTGGTGAGTAATATGATATGTACATAACATACATATGTACATTCATACATATATTTTAACAAACGTTATTACCTACAAAAAAAGGAAAATTTTTAGGATTTTAATCTTATACATACTATAAAGCTTAGTACAGACTGTGGTCAGATCTTACAATGTTGTAATTTTTCTGACAATGGTGCCATTGTCAGATGCATTAATTTTACACATCGGCCAAATGAAAATGAGTTTACAATGTTCATACAGTTGCAAGACATTTTTAGGCAACTTTAATGACAACATTGTAAAATCTGACCACCGTCTGTCTGTACGAAGCTTAAGATTGTATATTATTTTATGTACCTTCGGTGAAGAGTGTAAAAATTGATAAATATAACACGATATATTTATCGTGTTAAAATTTTTGATCCGGTGTCATCATATTCACTTAACTTCATAGGTTGTACATTCCCACAGTACTACATTGATTTGAGGCTTTTACTTACATTAGGTGCGTTTGAAAACTTTTAAAGTAAAATGCAGTAAATGAGTAAACTAAAAAATTTGCTCTCACAAAAAGCTGTCGTACAAAAAAGTACGCGAACGCAAAATTTGTAAAAGTTCGTAAAATAAAGGCAACAGCTGATGCCAAATAATTGAAGTGTTGAAAAATGTTTACACTTTTGACTACTTAACTCGTTTTCTTATCGGTACTCGATTAAATACTTTGTATAACACGAACATTTTTGGAAAATACAAACAAATTAAAAAAAAAATCACTTTTACAACTCTAAAAAATTAACATAACAAAAAAAGTTTATTTATTTAGTATTTAGCCAAATAAATGCTGCCCAAAAAAGTTTAATTAATTAATGTTTATTCACTTTTTGGTTTGGTTTAATTTTTCCTTAAACTTTTCTTTTATTTAACAATTTTTTTCAAAATTTGTAAGCCTTTTTTTGTTACTTTTGTTTGTTTACCTTTTGAAACATATGTTTTTTTGTTTTACTGCAAAAATTTGTAAATACTCAGACAAGACCTGTCACTTTACGGTCTCAATTTGTGTTCTCATTTACTGCATTTTGTGTACTCGAAGGCATTTTAGTAAAATGCAGTAAAGTTCAGTAAAAAATAGTTAAAACTTTTGTGTTCTCGAACGCAGCTATTATATCGAATTATAAAATTACGTAAACTTACATCTGTTTTAGGTTATTTTCGTTTCTCTAGCTCCACTCGTAGCCCTGAAATAATGAGCGTTCGTTTACTTTTCTAGTAAAATCTCAGTAAAATCCAGTAGATGAGTAATATGAAAATTTTACAAATTTATGTGTACGCGAACGCATTTCAGTAAAATCCAGTATAAATTTGTACAAATTTTGGGGTAAACGAACGCAGCTATAATCATACTTCGAATAAAAAATAGTATTTTAGAAAAATCATTCTTGGTGAGGTCAGCTAGAATATGGAATAGACTTCCACGACAACTTAAAACATTTAGATATGCAATATCAACCATACAACCTAAGTTTTTGGAAAACTTTAATAATTCATAGATTAGAAAATTTTTTTTTTTTTTTAATTTTCTTACTCTTAAAAAATTCGAATCTTTTTGTAGGCTACAAATTAAAATAAGTTGATCGTAATTTATTATTTTATTAATCATATATGTCTCTATGGTCTCGATTTACTAAATAAAAGGAAATGAAATATGTTTATCAAAATTGGGTTTTTAATAAAAAATTAAAAATACAAAAAAAAAAAAAAACAAAAAATAGTAAAATATGGGGATCGAACCGGAGTCTAAAAGATTTAAACAGACAAAAAGCACACCCAAAACAGCATCCTAGACGACTCAGCCACGCACTCACATACAAAAGTGGCGTTAATACACATCAAGGGTATTAAAACATCATAAGCAAATTTTTTCGTTTAAGAAACAATTCTTTATTTGCTATAGGTAATAATCAGGGCGCGGCGTTTTTTCTTTTTTTCACGTACGTTTGCAGACCAGTGATGGGATTTGAAAATTTTCATTTTGTGCCAAAATAGTAACGGAAACAGGCAAAATTTACAGAAAAAGGGCCAAATTCCTTTTTATAGAAATTGAAATTTTAAAAATTGTTTTAACTCTAAAAATCAGAGAAAGTTCAGGCTAAAGTTTTTAATGTGCAAAGTACTAACAAAAGTACTTTTTTACTTGTGACTTCGTTTACGTGAAAATAAAAGCAAGATTTAAAGAAAAGGGCTTATCCAATAAAACATTTGCAGAAATTTTATGTAGTTTTCTACAACTATATATTTTTTTTTTGTTAAAATATTTTAATAAACAACATTATAGAAGTTATTATTTTTTTCCAACTGGAGTTGTCAATTATTCGCATTTCAACTTTGTTCGAATAATGTAAATAATGGTTTTTGTTCGTTCGATCAAACAATTAAATCTATAAAATTATTCGATTAATCAATGAGAATAACGAATAAAAAACAATTGTTTTTATAAAAAATAACGTATAGTCCACTCATCTACAACTATAGAAAATCTTTCATTTTCTTCTTTATTTTAACTAACATCTGCTATGTCTGGGTTCACACTATGAAAGTTTTCTTCCTGAAAGTATCAGTTTATGGGTGAGAGAGGAGAGAATAATAGCATGTTCTCTTCCCCTCTCACCAATAAACTCAGACTTTCTGAAAGAAACATTTCATAGTGTGATCCCAGACTATGAATTATATTCGATATAATCCGATATTACTTTGGCGTTGGCAGACCTGCCATCTTCAGCTAAAGTTTTGCATACAATTTTTTTCTATAGAGCAACCGCTGTCTCTCTTTATGTATTTTTCCATTGGACCAAGTTCCACATTTTTTGATGTCGTTGGATTATTTTCCACTACATCGTTTTCAATGGTAATATCGTGACACTTACGCAAATGGTAAAAATATATATAATTTAAAAAAAAGGATAATACAACAACATCATTTTCTACTTTCATGATATGATTTATATATGTTAATCAATTCTTTTTTTTTAGCTTTTTGTTTATTTTTAAGTTTTTCACACAAAATTTAAAAACCCCCTTTCTTGATTTTTTTTAACGTTTGGCTTAAATAGAACAGTTGATACAATTTTTGTTCAATAAGGGTGTGTGTGAAACGGTAGAAAAGTACTCATGGAAGTAAAATTTTGACACTATTGAGGTAAATAAAATTTCACTAGCCCTGGGGGCTAGTATAAATTTTGACATTAGTGTAGAAATTTTTGACAACCACAAAATAATTTTTTTTCATCAAATTTGTTTAAACAAAATATAAAATAATATGGAAGCAGGACCAGCGGCAAAAAAATTAAAAAGAATTATACAACATGTAAGTATTTACATATGTATAAGCTTTTTTGCCCACACTTTTTGTAAAAATTGTTAATAAAAAAGAACGAATTCATCAAATAGTTTGACGATCTCATTTCCAACAGAATTTAAATGATTATTGGTAAAAACTTAATTAATTTATTCATTTTCACAAAACTACTAGTCATTGTTTTTTTCTTTATGTCAAAATTTTACGTTGTCAAAAATGTTACAATTTCACACAGCACAAATATGAAAATTTTCTACCACAAACAAATTTCATTTCACCATAGAACTTTGCTACCGTTTCACACACACCCTAAGAACATAAAATACATTTTTTAAATACTATCAGTAACCAACACGGTTTTTGCTTACTAAACATTGAGATTAATTACAATCAGGGCTGTGGCTACAATATTTTTTAACTTTCCTACATTTTGTATAAAATCACTAAAAACGTATTAGAAAAAAAAAATCAAATTCTAAGATTTTATTAAATTTATTTTTTAATAAAAAAATTTTTCGATTAATCGACATTAATTAATCTATTTATTTGTTATTCGAAAATCGCCATTTAAAAATTATTCGAACAAGAGTTTGGTTTTGTTTGATCGATTAAACGAATTATTCTTAATCGGTTGACAACTCTATTGCCAACACATAAATAAAAGTTTTGAGCATTAGATACTATTGAGCAACAGACATTCAACTGTCCATATGAAAAGCAAGGGGTCTCTGAATATGTATATTCCGGCAACTGTACCATATGCAATCTATATTTTAAACGGGTTAATAAAGGGTTTATGAAACGGATTTTGTTTGAAAATTTCTTTTATAAACCTTTTATTAACCTGTTTTATTTTTTATAAATAAGGCCGACAAACTTTCACATTTATGTATAATATTAGGACGATTTCCATTTTATTATATCAAATACATATTTGCATAAACCGAGTTGTAAATTGTTTTTACATATCGTTACTTTAATTAAGAAAGGACGTATATAACATATATGTAAATAAATTACATTTTCAATCAAGCTAACAATAATCAGAGAAACGTAAATATGCAATTATAAATTTTTCATTGTGCTACCAATAGAGAGTAAAACAATATAAAAAGTTATCAGTGCATATGTTTACCCCTTGCGGCATTTTTTTTTTTTTTTTTTTTGCATATATTATATATTATTATATTAGTCAAAGGAGCATTTTTTTAGTTAATAGTTGTATTTCACCTTTAGAAGCATATTTGTACACTTGTTAATTTTTTAGTCCATAAATAACTCTTATATGAAGCTTAACCTCATAACATTTTTTTTAAATTATCCCGCTAAGCTCTACGCTTGTCTGCAGGAAAGAAACTAGGATCTCTGGCGGAAATCGAACCCGCAACCCCGGCGCTGAGAGACTAGCTTACTATTAGGTAGCCTACCGGGGCTGGTTTGTGCCTGGCCAGGAGCCCCAAAGATGTACACTAAAAAATTTGTCTGTACATACTGTGGCGTAAGATTAACCGACTATACTTTTTACTTGTTCATCATATGCAAATTTTATAAAATAGTTTTGAGGTGCATATTTCTGGTTTCCCTGACAATAATCAAACTCAGATTGAACTTTTTTTTAAAGTTTTGTTTACAATGGGAGCAACAATTTCGTTTTTCTTCTATCTTATTTCTTCCTAAAGTATTTCATATATTTTCCTTTAATTTTTTGAACAAAAATGTAAAATTTTTAAACGGTTTCTTAACCTGAAATGCAAAAGGGCCTAACAACCAAAAAAATTTACATGAATCTTAAAAGGGCCAAAAAAGATCGAAAGGGCTATTGGGCATATCAACATTCAATAGTGCCAAAAATGGCCCAATTGTACCATAGATTCCATCACTAGTGAACACACAATGGAGAGTTTAACAAAATTAACAAAACAATAAGTAGAATTAACACAACGTATTTACCCTGCAAATCGTTGGACTAGTCCAAACGAGCTTGTAAAATGTAGCCCACAAGGGACTAGGACTAGTCCTAAAGTAACCCAAACGCATGGAAGAAACATGGTCTATTTATAACCCAGCTTTGGACTACAAAGGAGTAGTCTTAAAACTACTCCATGGTATACTCAAGAGGATTAAAAACGAAGACATGTCGTCTCTCGACAAACACTTTTTAACAATGACATGGTCCATGCTTGCACTACATTGGACCAGTCCATGGAGTAGTCCATTTTATTAAAAGGTAGTACAATATTATTTGCAGGGTAATCGCAAAATGTAATAGTATAGGTTGCCTATCGCAGATTAAAAGTTAAAACGGTAAATCCGTTTGTGTTGTGTTTGTAATATATTTATAATATAAATTTTATATCAAGTTCATGCATCTCTACAACAACAATAAAAAAATAAAGAGTATGAATAACAATACAAAAAAATTACAGGCATTTTATTTTGTAAGGCAGTGTGACCATTTTGCCATTTTTCCGCTAAATTTAGCATTAAAGTTTTTGATTTAAGCTTCGTACAGACGGTGGTCAGATCTTACAATGTTGTCATTTTTCTGACAATGGCCATTGTCAGATTCATTAATTTTACATATCTGCCAAATGAAAATGTGCTTACAATGTTCATACAGTTGCAAGACATTTTTAAGGCAAATTTAATGACAACATTGTGAGATCTAAGCCATGAACAACGATATGCAATATGATAAGATCGGGCTTTAAATGACAGCGCTACATATAAAAAACCAAAAGTGCTGTATTTTGGGGCGTGGCAAACAAAATTGTTCATGTCTTAGAAACTTCATTGACATATCTTTCATTCTAGGGGTTGACTGGCACAACTTTTTTTCGACCCACCCTAGTACGAAGCTTTATCTTGAAAATTTTCATTTAGCATATATTATATTAGCTTTTTATTAGCCTTATTTTAAAAATTTGGTAAAATAGTTTTAAGGTAAAAACTTAAATTTTTTTTATAATAATTTTGCACTCAAAAAGAAATTTTATATGCAAATGGATAACTCTTTTCTTAAATAAAAAACGGCAACCCTGCGTTTAAAAAAAATAAAACATTTAGGGAATCTTAAACGGCCCATATCCTTGCAATATACATGTTTAATGTTTGCTATTGTACCATTATATCGCGCCAGTTTGTATGTGATATTCGAAGGTGGCATTACATATATATTGTCAATAAGCAGAGACTTTGATTTTTATTGCACAACGGAAAGAAGTGCAATAAACTGTGAAATGTATAATCAAAATTGTACAATGTTGTTTTGCTTATAGGTTATTTTTGTTTAAGTTAAAGTTGCGACATATTTTAATTGAAACCATTGCGCCACTTATTGCATAACATATGCCTAAATAAACTATTGGGCCACTTATTGCATAATCTAGGCAAAAAATGGCAATAATATGGCGAATAACATATACAATAATATTTAATAATGTATGGGGCGCTTTTTAAATGCCCTTATCATGTTGATTGTAGAAATTATTTACCATTAAATTATTACAATATAAAAGTAGGTACAAGGAAATTTTACATTGTAACTCAGGAGCTGTTTTATCAAATACCGGATTCAGATCAATACACATCTGCCGTATAAGAGCGTCCAACCACAGAATCTTATGAACAACTTCTCATTCACAGAGCTGAATAACCTAAATATACTGGGCATATAAATCAACAACAGGTATAAATGGAACACCCATATAAATTACCTTTCCTATTCCCTTACAAAACAAATTAATGTTATTAAACGTTTATCAGGCCAACAATTTAACTGCAACACACCAAATCTGATATCTTAGTAAACGCAGCTATAAGGGCTGGGCTTGGTGCATTTCACACTTTACCAATCTCTAATATGCTTTTTTACCATTAAAAAGCTAAATGCTGTTGCCAACACTTCTAACAGGAATATTTATACAATTATAAGAGACGGTCTTATAAATAAATACCCAAAGATAATTCTTATCTGGACACCTGGACATTGTGGAGGTAACAAACTTGCTGACCAAGCGGCAAGGGAGGCGCTTAATACTCCACCAATGATTTGAAAAGAATTGATTTTATAAGATTTGAAAGACTCCGATTAGACCACTCGAAATTGTCACAGGGACAAATACTTAAATTACCCATACCACGGACCTCTAAAAAATAATACACCCTGGAGTTTCAAAGGGCATTCACTTTCGACTTGCTTCAAACGTCACAACCAACGACAACATATTTTTAAAAAACATCAGAAATTCTTTTTCCTTATTATCCAAACCAACCAAAAGCAATATAAATCTTATAATAAGATTTTTCAAATAAACTCAGCCATATAATTTAATTTAAATATAAAAATACAATTTAAAACCCAGAATTGTAAAGCATTTTGTAAATAAATATGCTTTGGTTTTCAAATAAGCAAAATTAACACATGCGTTTTTTCCGAAATTATAAGATTTTTGAAAAAATATAATGGCAACACTGCGAAAACAATGCCTACCTACATACATATACAATATTGCCGCGTAGAATATGTCACTTGTGAACAGCGCTACCATTTGCCAAATTTGTCCCTTTTTTGCAAGTTTTTTTTTATTTTATTTATTCAATTTATTCAGAACATAATTTACGAAAAAAGCAAAATATTGAGAATTTTTGGGAGGAAGTATTTAAAGTAAGACGTTGTGATGAGTCCGAGGTTTTTCCATATTTTAAAAAAATTAGTTTATTAATTTTTGTCGCTACCAATATCTACAGCAAATTTAGAGCGCATTTTTTTTTAATTAATTTAAACAAAACAAGTGTTAGAAACAAATTACTTAATGTGCTATTTTACGAACAAATGACTTTTTGAAAAAAATAACAGAGTTTTAGAAACTTTAAACAATCAAAAACATGGCTTTAAATTTTTATAATATATATGCATATTCCTCTTACTCCCACTGAAGCATATGGTCCCGCTATCAGCCGCTCTCCATTTGACCCGGTTGGTGCATTCCAAGATATCCCAGTTGGTTCTTTTCAAATTACGTTGAATGTCTCCATGTTGTGCGTGGCGTCCCGCATTCCTTCCCATCTTGCTGAAATGGGTTCCATCTAAGAGCTTGTATAGATACATTGTTGTCGTTTCGATTGAGGGTGTGTCATATGCACCGCCACTTTCGTTTACGTATCTCGTTTGCTACTTGTATTTGGTTTGTATTTGCTAGAAACTCGGCATTTGATATAGTTATAGGCTAAAAGAAGCGCTTAATACAATTTTAATAAAACAATGTACAAATAAAAAATGTATGTGGTAATATGAGACATGTACTTTTAAAAGCTCTCCTAATTTGAATTTTATTTTATGTATTGTTATTATATGTTATTTTTTTTTTAATAAGTAGTTTTTTCAATTCCTAACACATTTTTGTATTTTCTTTTAAAAATTTGCAACTTTTGTAAAAAAGTTTTTTTTTCTAAGATAAAAAGATTTTTATTTAAATATATGGTAACGCTGCTTGTGAATCTGTACTGATTCACTACCCTGCAAATAATAAGACTAGTCTAAACACGCGTGTAAAATGAGCCCACAAGGGACTAGGACTAGTCCAAAAGTAACCCAAGCGCATGGAAAAACATGGTCTATTTAACATTACGATGTCCTAGGGCAGGGTCATATAACCCAGTTTTGGATTACATAGGAGTAGTCTTAAAACTACTCCATGGTATACTCAGGAGGATTAGTTTTGAAGTCGTTTAAAAACGAAAAAATGTCGTTAAAAAACAAAGACATGTCGTCTCACTACAAACACTTTTTAACAATGACATGGTCCATGCTTGCGTTATATTGGACCATCCCATGAAGGTAGTCCAATATTATTTGCAGGGTATTCACACAGTTACCAATACTAGTGACTTATTATACTCCAGCCAATGGTATTTACTATTGGCATTTACATGTGCGTGTCATTGGAAATCTACTACTGATGTTGGTACTATTGACACGGAAGTTCTTTTGGGGCAATATGTTGTATTAGTATTTGTTAGTAAATCAAGACTGCACTTTTGGTACTTTTTTAAGGTAGATGTGGAATTGAAAACTACACTTTTTTAGCATTTAAAAACTGATTTTTTCGTATTAACCCTGAAAGGTTACTCTTCATTTTAGTACATTAAGGTTACTTTTCGTCGAATCGACGAACTTTTTAAAAAATTAATTCTAGCGGAACGATTTTTAAAGTAAAAAATAAACAAAGATCTGTTTTAGTTAAGCGTTTTATTAAAAATTAAAAAAAGAAATAATATATAAAAAAATAAAAATTCTTTTTCTCTCTAAAATTCGATACGAATTTGAACTCCTTTTTTGTTTGTTTTCAAATTAATTAACTTTTTAATACAACAACAACTAAAAAGGTAAAAATAAATTAATTTTTTCTTTTTCAGACTTTAAAAATAATCAGTCAAATAATACAAAAGAAAAAATATATTTAGTTATTAGCCATATTTTACACATGAGACACAACGTTAAATTTTATGTTCACAACAGATGCTTTTCTGGCATATATAACATGTACTTCTCGTCATTCTGAGTTTGCTATAGGGACAGAGACGACAAATTCTACGCTCTTTTGGTCCTTTGACAACATTTTCGACGGATTCTATTCGATTCGGTATTTTATTTTGAATTTTTTCCTCAATAAAGGCCTCCAAGGGAGGTGTCTTGAATCTTCCTCTTAAATAGGGAGCCACGAGAAAGGAGGATCCACTCCCTACAAGCTTACGTCAACTCACTGCAAGCTTACGGTATCAGCTAACGTTGTTGAAAAAAGAGCGTAATTTGTATACATATAAAAAAGTCATATGATAAAATGTTAATGAGCTTCGTCGATTCGACGAAGAGTAACCGTGCAGGGTTAAAGGAAATGTAGACACTTCTTTGACAATTTTTTTTTGAAATGGAAAGATATTGCCGATTTAAACCAGAAGTTGCTGCGTGAGAGACGCTGCCTTACGCAGCTACGAACGCTACCACCAAGAAATCATTAAACTAAAATATATTGAGTCAATTTGTGTTAAATACTACACATTTTTCTATTGAAGCGGCAAATCATGTATGTACATATGTGTTTATTATGTGTAAAAAGACAAGAAAGAGTGCTGTATTTGGCTTTGCTGAATCTTATATACTGTCCACTATGGTGAGATACAGGAACAGAAAGTTATATAAAAAAAAACATGGTGCGCTCTGATACTTATCTATTTTGTACTTTTAAGTAATGCAAATATTTAATTGGAAATTCTGTTTTTGGTGAGAAAGCAAAAGTGATAAGATATATTTATGTGCAATGCAATACATCTTATTAAAATCCTTTGAATGAAGTTTGCTAGTTATCATACTTGCCGATTTTCCAGAAAATCAAATTTGGCCTACAAATATAATTTTTTGAAACAAAAGCTCTTTAAAATTTTAATTTAAACAACTTCTCTTTCCAAACTTATTTTATGTAAAAAGTATATATAAACTTTTAAAATTTTGTAGTCCAAATGGGGTTAAATGAAATGTTTTGCCATTTTGTTTTGTATATCTTTTCCCTTCCTGATCCAAAATTCCGAAAAAGTATGACCTATAATAATTTTGCTAGAATAATCTATCATCATACCAAGTTACGTTAACATCAGTTCAGCAGCTTGGACGTGCTTTTCCAAATATTTCGCACAAAAAAAGCTATGTTCATTAAAATGCCTTTAACTCACAAACCAATTATTTTAAAAAGACCGTATATACATAAAAATTGAAGTCACTTTCATGGAAGATTTCTAGAAACAAAATCAGTTCACGCATTACCTAGCCTAGCACATGAATTACTAACACAATACAACTTAATTTTATATATGTACACATAAGTATAAGGGTATTCATTTCAGTTTTTTTATTTGTTGGAAAAATGGAAAAGTGGAAAAATGTAATTTTTGTTACAACAACCACAAGAAAAAAAAATTCCACCAAAAGTTACATTTTTATCATACTATAACCAAGTGTAAAAAAATCAGGGTAAAAAGATGTAATTTTCCACTATAAACGTCAAACGAAATGATGTTGCCATTCATAAAAAATTGTTAATTTTTAATACAAAGTACTAAAATTTACATCTCTTTTTATAAACTCTTGAATTGTACAACTCTGATTTTAAAAATTATTTTTTATAGTTACAACATTTCAAAGATAACTTCTTTCTAATTTAATCTTTCAAAAAGAAAAATTCATATTAAGAATGTGTTCAATGAAAAAAGTTATTAAAAAAGAACTAAAAAAAGAAATGGGGTCAAAAAATGGACAGACGCTGAAGTTAATAAAATACTCGACTTTTTTGGCAGACAATCGCCATTTTGAGGTAACTTTTTGTAGTCGAATATTATGATGAAAATAACACCATTCACTTCGTTTTAAATTAAATAATTAATTAATTCACTTTTAACAATTTTATTCGGCATCTTAAAAAATATCAATTATTTGACAGATTTTTTTTTTTTTTGTGATAGTTTGTACTTTTTACAAAAAAAAAAACACCGTTCACGTCAATAAGGTGTAATTTTTCTTTTTTCCATTTTTCCAACCAAAAAAAAATTGAAATGAATACCCTTTATATGTATAAGAAAATATTAGTTTTGTATATAAAAAACATATGTTATTTTAACGTACAAGTAATTTTTTTGTACGATATTTTGTAGTCTTATATAGATATGTAAAAAGAATTGGTTTTTATAAATAAAAAACAAAAAATTTTGTAAAGAACCTTTTTTGTACGACTGGGCCCCAAAAAGAACAATTAAGTTAACAATTTGGTACCAATTGCAAATTCAAATTTTGCATCCTTGGTGCATACTCGTCTGTTAGCAAAAGCTTTTTTAGAAACAACAACACTCGAGAATTAGGTAATACAACCATTGTGCTTTTATTGTGCAGAAACAACAAAAACATATACTTGAAATAGTATTTTTTTTCATGTTTAAGAAGGAAAATAAGAATGACACAATTCTCGTATTCTATTTGTAAAAATTTGTAAGTTAAATACATGAAACCTTTAACATAGACTGATTACGAAAACCATATGTGGAAAGATACAGGAGGCACTAAGCAAATTGTGAGGGGAGGGTGGGTGGGGCAAATTAAAACAAAACTGGGAATACGAGAAAACTGTGGATGCATAAAAACTGTATGAATACAAAAACAGTCTACGTAACATAAAAACTACCATTGTGGACCAACCGGAGGACCGGGAATGATGAACCATAGCTTATTTTAAAGAGGACTATCCCAGCTAAGTCGTACGTAAGTTTATTTTAATAAGATTGGTCAATTTGTTGATTTTTTAATGCATTTTAGGTAGATTTCTGAATGCACTTTTTGGTAGTATGATGTTTCGGTGGTCTTTTTACCATTGTGGACCAACCGGAGGACCGGGAATGATGAACCATAGCTTATTTTAAAGAGGACTATCCCAGCTAAGTCGTACGTAAGTTTATTTTAATAAGATTGGTCAATTTGTTGATTTTTTAATGCATTTTAGGTAGATTTCTGAATGCACTTTTTGGTAGTATGATGTTTCGGTGGTCTTTTTACCATTGTGGACCAACCGGAGGACCGGGAATGATGAACCATAGCTTATTTTAAAGAGGACTATCCCAGCTAAGTCGTACGTAAGTTTATTTTAATAAGATTGGTCAATTTGTTGATTTTTTAATGCATTTTAGGTAGATTTCTGAATGCACTTTTTGGTAGTATGATGTTTCGGTGGTCTTTTTACCATTGTGGACCAACCGGAGGACCGGGAATGATGAACCATAGCTTATTTTAAAGAGGACTATCCCAGCTAAGTCGTACGTAAGTTTATTTTAATAAGATTGGTCAATTTGTTGATTTTTTAATGCATTTTAGGTAGATTTCTGAATGCACTTTTTGGTAGTATGATGTTTCGGTGGTCTTTTTACCATTGTGGACCAACCGGAGGACCGGGAATGATGAACCATAGCTTATTTTAAAGAGGACTATCCCAGCTAAGTCGTACGTAAGTTTATTTTAATAAGATTGGTCAATTTGTTGATTTTTTAATGCATTTTAGGTAGATTTCTGAATGCACTTTTTGGTAGTATGATGTTTCGGTGGTCTTTTTACCATTGTGGACCAACCGGAGGACCGGGAATGATGAACCATAGCTTATTTTAAAGAGGACTATCCCAGCTAAGTCGTACGTAAGTTTATTTTAATAAGATTGGTCAATTTGTTGATTTTTTAATGCATTTTAGGTAGATTTCTGAATGCACTTTTTGGTAGTATGATGTTTCGGTGGTCTTTTTACCATTGTGGACCAACCGGAGGACCGGGAATGATGAACCATAGCTTATTTTAAAGAGGACTATCCCAGCTAAGTCGTACGTAAGTTTATTTTAATAAGATTGGTCAATTTGTTGATTTTTTAATGCATTTTAGGTAGATTTCTGAATGCACTTTTTGGTAGTATGATGTTTCGGTGGTCTTTTTACCATTGTGGACCAACCGGAGGACCGGGAATGATGAACCATAGCTTATTTTAAAGAGGACTATCCCAGCTAAGTCGTACGTAAGTTTATTTTAATAAGATTGGTCAATTTGTTGATTTTTTAATGCATTTTAGGTAGATTTCTGAATGCACTTTTTGGTAGTATGATGTTTCGGTGGTCTTTTTACCATTGTGGACCAACCGGAGGACCGGGAATGATGAACCATAGCTTATTTTAAAGAGGACTATCCCAGCTAAGTCGTACGTAAGTTTATTTTAATAAGATTGGTCAATTTGTTGATTTTTTAATGCATTTTAGGTAGATTTCTGAATGCACTTTTTGGTAGTATGATGTTTCGGTGGTCTTTTTACCATTGTGGACCAACCGGAGGACCGGGAATGATGAACCATAGCTTATTTTAAAGAGGACTATCCCAGCTAAGTCGTACGTAAGTTTATTTTAATAAGATTGGTCAATTTGTTGATTTTTTAATGCATTTTAGGTAGATTTCTGAATGCACTTTTTGGTAGTATGATGTTTCGGTGGTCTTTTTACCATTGTGGACCAACCGGAGGACCGGGAATGATGAACCATAGCTTATTTTAAAGAGGACTATCCCAGCTAAGTCGTACGTAAGTTTATTTTAATAAGATTGGTCAATTTGTTGATTTTTTAATGCATTTTAGGTAGATTTCTGAATGCACTTTTTGGTAGTATGATGTTTCGGTGGTCTTTTTACCATTGTGGACCAACCGGAGGACCGGGAATGATGAACCATAGCTTATTTTAAAGAGGACTATCCCAGCTAAGTCGTACGTAAGTTTATTTTAATAAGATTGGTCAATTTGTTGATTTTTTAATGCATTTTAGGTAGATTTCTGAATGCACTTTTTGGTAGTATGATGTTTCGGTGGTCTTTTTACCATTGTGGACCAACCGGAGGACCGGGAATGATGAACCATAGCTTATTTTAAAGAGGACTATCCCAGCTAAGTCGTACGTAAGTTTATTTTAATAAGATTGGTCAATTTGTTGATTTTTTAATGCATTTTAGGTAGATTTCTGAATGCACTTTTTGGTAGTATGATGTTTCGGTGGTCTTTTTACCATTGTGGACCAACCGGAGGACCGGGAATGATGAACCATAGCTTATTTTAAAGAGGACTATCCCAGCTAAGTCGTACGTAAGTTTATTTTAATAAGATTGGTCAATTTGTTGATTTTTTAATGCATTTTAGGTAGATTTCTGAATGCACTTTTTGGTAGTATGATGTTTCGGTGGTCTTTTTACCATTGTGGACCAACCGGAGGACCGGGAATGATGAACCATAGCTTATTTTAAAGAGGACTATCCCAGCTAAGTCGTACGTAAGTTTATTTTAATAAGATTGGTCAATTTGTTGATTTTTTAATGCATTTTAGGTAGATTTCTGAATGCACTTTTTGGTAGTATGATGTTTCGGTGGTCTTTTTACCATTGTGGACCAACCGGAGGACCGGGAATGATGAACCATAGCTTATTTTAAAGAGGACTATCCCAGCTAAGTCGTACGTAAGTTTATTTTAATAAGATTGGTCAATTTGTTGATTTTTTAATGCATTTTAGGTAGATTTCTGAATGCACTTTTTGGTAGTATGATGTTTCGGTGGTCTTTTTACCATTGTGGACCAACCGGAGGACCGGGAATGATGAACCATAGCTTATTTTAAAGAGGACTATCCCAGCTAAGTCGTACGTAAGTTTATTTTAATAAGATTGGTCAATTTGTTGATTTTTTAATGCATTTTAGGTAGATTTCTGAATGCACTTTTTGGTAGTATGATGTTTCGGTGGTCTTTTTACCATTGTGGACCAACCGGAGGACCGGGAATGATGAACCATAGCTTATTTTAAAGAGGACTATCCCAGCTAAGTCGTACGTAAGTTTATTTTAATAAGATTGGTCAATTTGTTGATTTTTTAATGCATTTTAGGTAGATTTCTGAATGCACTTTTTGGTAGTATGATGTTTCGGTGGTCTTTTTACCATTGTGGACCAACCGGAGGACCGGGAATGATGAACCATAGCTTATTTTAAAGAGGACTATCCCAGCTAAGTCGTACGTAAGTTTATTTTAATAAGATTGGTCAATTTGTTGATTTTTTAATGCATTTTAGGTAGATTTCTGAATGCACTTTTTGGTAGTATGATGTTTCGGTGGTCTTTTTACCATTGTGGACCAACCGGAGGACCGGGAATGATGAACCATAGCTTATTTTAAAGAGGACTATCCCAGCTAAGTCGTACGTAAGTTTATTTTAATAAGATTGGTCAATTTGTTGATTTTTTAATGCATTTTAGGTAGATTTCTGAATGCACTTTTTGGTAGTATGATGTTTCGGTGGTCTTTTTACCATTGTGGACCAACCGGAGGACCGGGAATGATGAACCATAGCTTATTTTAAAGAGGACTATCCCAGCTAAGTCGTACGTAAGTTTATTTTAATAAGATTGGTCAATTTGTTGATTTTTTAATGCATTTTAGGTAGATTTCTGAATGCACTTTTTGGTAGTATGATGTTTCGGTGGTCTTTTTACCATTGTGGACCAACCGGAGGACCGGGAATGATGAACCATAGCTTATTTTAAAGAGGACTATCCCAGCTAAGTCGTACGTAAGTTTATTTTAATAAGATTGGTCAATTTGTTGATTTTTTAATGCATTTTAGGTAGATTTCTGAATGCACTTTTTGGTAGTATGATGTTTCGGTGGTCTTTTTACCATTGTGGACCAACCGGAGGACCGGGAATGATGAACCATAGCTTATTTTAAAGAGGACTATCCCAGCTAAGTCGTACGTAAGTTTATTTTAATAAGATTGGTCAATTTGTTGATTTTTTAATGCATTTTAGGTAGATTTCTGAATGCACTTTTTGGTAGTATGATGTTTCGGTGGTCTTTTTACCATTGTGGACCAACCGGAGGACCGGGAATGATGAACCATAGCTTATTTTAAAGAGGACTATCCCAGCTAAGTCGTACGTAAGTTTATTTTAATAAGATTGGTCAATTTGTTGATTTTTTAATGCATTTTAGGTAGATTTCTGAATGCACTTTTTGGTAGTATGATGTTTCGGTGGTCTTTTTACCATTGTGGACCAACCGGAGGACCGGGAATGATGAACCATAGCTTATTTTAAAGAGGACTATCCCAGCTAAGTCGTACGTAAGTTTATTTTAATAAGATTGGTCAATTTGTTGATTTTTTAATGCATTTTAGGTAGATTTCTGAATGCACTTTTTGGTAGTATGATGTTTCGGTGGTCTTTTTACCATTGTGGACCAACCGGAGGACCGGGAATGATGAACCATAGCTTATTTTAAAGAGGACTATCCCAGCTAAGTCGTACGTAAGTTTATTTTAATAAGATTGGTCAATTTGTTGATTTTTTAATGCATTTTAGGTAGATTTCTGAATGCACTTTTTGGTAGTATGATGTTTCGGTGGTCTTTTTACCATTGTGGACCAACCGGAGGACCGGGAATGATGAACCATAGCTTATTTTAAAGAGGACTATCCCAGCTAAGTCGTACGTAAGTTTATTTTAATAAGATTGGTCAATTTGTTGATTTTTTAATGCATTTTAGGTAGATTTCTGAATGCACTTTTTGGTAGTATGATGTTTCGGTGGTCTTTTTACCATTGTGGACCAACCGGAGGACCGGGAATGATGAACCATAGCTTATTTTAAAGAGGACTATCCCAGCTAAGTCGTACGTAAGTTTATTTTAATAAGATTGGTCAATTTGTTGATTTTTTAATGCATTTTAGGTAGATTTCTGAATGCACTTTTTGGTAGTATGATGTTTCGGTGGTCTTTTTACCATTGTGGACCAACCGGAGGACCGGGAATGATGAACCATAGCTTATTTTAAAGAGGACTATCCCAGCTAAGTCGTACGTAAGTTTATTTTAATAAGATTGGTCAATTTGTTGATTTTTTAATGCATTTTAGGTAGATTTCTGAATGCACTTTTTGGTAGTATGATGTTTCGGTGGTCTTTTTACCATTGTGGACCAACCGGAGGACCGGGAATGATGAACCATAGCTTATTTTAAAGAGGACTATCCCAGCTAAGTCGTACGTAAGTTTATTTTAATAAGATTGGTCAATTTGTTGATTTTTTAATGCATTTTAGGTAGATTTCTGAATGCACTTTTTGGTAGTATGATGTTTCGGTGGTCTTTTTACCATTGTGGACCAACCGGAGGACCGGGAATGATGAACCATAGCTTATTTTAAAGAGGACTATCCCAGCTAAGTCGTACGTAAGTTTATTTTAATAAGATTGGTCAATTTGTTGATTTTTTAATGCATTTTAGGTAGATTTCTGAATGCACTTTTTGGTAGTATGATGTTTCGGTGGTCTTTTTACCATTGTGGACCAACCGGAGGACCGGGAATGATGAACCATAGCTTATTTTAAAGAGGACTATCCCAGCTAAGTCGTACGTAAGTTTATTTTAATAAGATTGGTCAATTTGTTGATTTTTTAATGCATTTTAGGTAGATTTCTGAATGCACTTTTTGGTAGTATGATGTTTCGGTGGTCTTTTTACCATTGTGGACCAACCGGAGGACCGGGAATGATGAACCATAGCTTATTTTAAAGAGGACTATCCCAGCTAAGTCGTACGTAAGTTTATTTTAATAAGATTGGTCAATTTGTTGATTTTTTAATGCATTTTAGGTAGATTTCTGAATGCACTTTTTGGTAGTATGATGTTTCGGTGGTCTTTTTACCATTGTGGACCAACCGGAGGACCGGGAATGATGAACCATAGCTTATTTTAAAGAGGACTATCCCAGCTAAGTCGTACGTAAGTTTATTTTAATAAGATTGGTCAATTTGTTGATTTTTTAATGCATTTTAGGTAGATTTCTGAATGCACTTTTTGGTAGTATGATGTTTCGGTGGTCTTTTTACCATTGTGGACCAACCGGAGGACCGGGAATGATGAACCATAGCTTATTTTAAAGAGGACTATCCCAGCTAAGTCGTACGTAAGTTTATTTTAATAAGATTGGTCAATTTGTTGATTTTTTAATGCATTTTAGGTAGATTTCTGAATGCACTTTTTGGTAGTATGATGTTTCGGTGGTCTTTTTACCATTGTGGACCAACCGGAGGACCGGGAATGATGAACCATAGCTTATTTTAAAGAGGACTATCCCAGCTAAGTCGTACGTAAGTTTATTTTAATAAGATTGGTCAATTTGTTGATTTTTTAATGCATTTTAGGTAGATTTCTGAATGCACTTTTTGGTAGTATGATGTTTCGGTGGTCTTTTTACCATTGTGGACCAACCGGAGGACCGGGAATGATGAACCATAGCTTATTTTAAAGAGGACTATCCCAGCTAAGTCGTACGTAAGTTTATTTTAATAAGATTGGTCAATTTGTTGATTTTTTAATGCATTTTAGGTAGATTTCTGAATGCACTTTTTGGTAGTATGATGTTTCGGTGGTCTTTTTACCATTGTGGACCAACCGGAGGACCGGGAATGATGAACCATAGCTTATTTTAAAGAGGACTATCCCAGCTAAGTCGTACGTAAGTTTATTTTAATAAGATTGGTCAATTTGTTGATTTTTTAATGCATTTTAGGTAGATTTCTGAATGCACTTTTTGGTAGTATGATGTTTCGGTGGTCTTTTTACCATTGTGGACCAACCGGAGGACCGGGAATGATGAACCATAGCTTATTTTAAAGAGGACTATCCCAGCTAAGTCGTACGTAAGTTTATTTTAATAAGATTGGTCAATTTGTTGATTTTTTAATGCATTTTAGGTAGATTTCTGAATGCACTTTTTGGTAGTATGATGTTTCGGTGGTCTTTTTACCATTGTGGACCAACCGGAGGACCGGGAATGATGAACCATAGCTTATTTTAAAGAGGACTATCCCAGCTAAGTCGTACGTAAGTTTATTTTAATAAGATTGGTCAATTTGTTGATTTTTTAATGCATTTTAGGTAGATTTCTGAATGCACTTTTTGGTAGTATGATGTTTCGGTGGTCTTTTTACCATTGTGGACCAACCGGAGGACCGGGAATGATGAACCATAGCTTATTTTAAAGAGGACTATCCCAGCTAAGTCGTACGTAAGTTTATTTTAATAAGATTGGTCAATTTGTTGATTTTTTAATGCATTTTAGGTAGATTTCTGAATGCACTTTTTGGTAGTATGATGTTTCGGTGGTCTTTTTACCATTGTGGACCAACCGGAGGACCGGGAATGATGAACCATAGCTTATTTTAAAGAGGACTATCCCAGCTAAGTCGTACGTAAGTTTATTTTAATAAGATTGGTCAATTTGTTGATTTTTTAATGCATTTTAGGTAGATTTCTGAATGCACTTTTTGGTAGTATGATGTTTCGGTGGTCTTTTTACCATTGTGGACCAACCGGAGGACCGGGAATGATGAACCATAGCTTATTTTAAAGAGGACTATCCCAGCTAAGTCGTACGTAAGTTTATTTTAATAAGATTGGTCAATTTGTTGATTTTTTAATGCATTTTAGGTAGATTTCTGAATGCACTTTTTGGTAGTATGATGTTTCGGTGGTCTTTTTACCATTGTGGACCAACCGGAGGACCGGGAATGATGAACCATAGCTTATTTTAAAGAGGACTATCCCAGCTAAGTCGTACGTAAGTTTATTTTAATAAGATTGGTCAATTTGTTGATTTTTTAATGCATTTTAGGTAGATTTCTGAATGCACTTTTTGGTAGTATGATGTTTCGGTGGTCTTTTTACCATTGTGGACCAACCGGAGGACCGGGAATGATGAACCATAGCTTATTTTAAAGAGGACTATCCCAGCTAAGTCGTACGTAAGTTTATTTTAATAAGATTGGTCAATTTGTTGATTTTTTAATGCATTTTAGGTAGATTTCTGAATGCACTTTTTGGTAGTATGATGTTTCGGTGGTCTTTTTACCATTGTGGACCAACCGGAGGACCGGGAATGATGAACCATAGCTTATTTTAAAGAGGACTATCCCAGCTAAGTCGTACGTAAGTTTATTTTAATAAGATTGGTCAATTTGTTGATTTTTTAATGCATTTTAGGTAGATTTCTGAATGCACTTTTTGGTAGTATGATGTTTCGGTGGTCTTTTTACCATTGTGGACCAACCGGAGGACCGGGAATGATGAACCATAGCTTATTTTAAAGAGGACTATCCCAGCTAAGTCGTACGTAAGTTTATTTTAATAAGATTGGTCAATTTGTTGATTTTTTAATGCATTTTAGGTAGATTTCTGAATGCACTTTTTGGTAGTATGATGTTTCGGTGGTCTTTTTACCATTGTGGACCAACCGGAGGACCGGGAATGATGAACCATAGCTTATTTTAAAGAGGACTATCCCAGCTAAGTCGTACGTAAGTTTATTTTAATAAGATTGGTCAATTTGTTGATTTTTTAATGCATTTTAGGTAGATTTCTGAATGCACTTTTTGGTAGTATGATGTTTCGGTGGTCTTTTTACCATTGTGGACCAACCGGAGGACCGGGAATGATGAACCATAGCTTATTTTAAAGAGGACTATCCCAGCTAAGTCGTACGTAAGTTTATTTTAATAAGATTGGTCAATTTGTTGATTTTTTAATGCATTTTAGGTAGATTTCTGAATGCACTTTTTGGTAGTATGATGTTTCGGTGGTCTTTTTACCATTGTGGACCAACCGGAGGACCGGGAATGATGAACCATAGCTTATTTTAAAGAGGACTATCCCAGCTAAGTCGTACGTAAGTTTATTTTAATAAGATTGGTCAATTTGTTGATTTTTTAATGCATTTTAGGTAGATTTCTGAATGCACTTTTTGGTAGTATGATGTTTCGGTGGTCTTTTTACCATTGTGGACCAACCGGAGGACCGGGAATGATGAACCATAGCTTATTTTAAAGAGGACTATCCCAGCTAAGTCGTACGTAAGTTTATTTTAATAAGATTGGTCAATTTGTTGATTTTTTAATGCATTTTAGGTAGATTTCTGAATGCACTTTTTGGTAGTATGATGTTTCGGTGGTCTTTTTACCATTGTGGACCAACCGGAGGACCGGGAATGATGAACCATAGCTTATTTTAAAGAGGACTATCCCAGCTAAGTCGTACGTAAGTTTATTTTAATAAGATTGGTCAATTTGTTGATTTTTTAATGCATTTTAGGTAGATTTCTGAATGCACTTTTTGGTAGTATGATGTTTCGGTGGTCTTTTTACCATTGTGGACCAACCGGAGGACCGGGAATGATGAACCATAGCTTATTTTAAAGAGGACTATCCCAGCTAAGTCGTACGTAAGTTTATTTTAATAAGATTGGTCAATTTGTTGATTTTTTAATGCATTTTAGGTAGATTTCTGAATGCACTTTTTGGTAGTATGATGTTTCGGTGGTCTTTTTACCATTGTGGACCAACCGGAGGACCGGGAATGATGAACCATAGCTTATTTTAAAGAGGACTATCCCAGCTAAGTCGTACGTAAGTTTATTTTAATAAGATTGGTCAATTTGTTGATTTTTTAATGCATTTTAGGTAGATTTCTGAATGCACTTTTTGGTAGTATGATGTTTCGGTGGTCTTTTTACCATTGTGGACCAACCGGAGGACCGGGAATGATGAACCATAGCTTATTTTAAAGAGGACTATCCCAGCTAAGTCGTACGTAAGTTTATTTTAATAAGATTGGTCAATTTGTTGATTTTTTAATGCATTTTAGGTAGATTTCTGAATGCACTTTTTGGTAGTATGATGTTTCGGTGGTCTTTTTACCATTGTGGACCAACCGGAGGACCGGGAATGATGAACCATAGCTTATTTTAAAGAGGACTATCCCAGCTAAGTCGTACGTAAGTTTATTTTAATAAGATTGGTCAATTTGTTGATTTTTTAATGCATTTTAGGTAGATTTCTGAATGCACTTTTTGGTAGTATGATGTTTCGGTGGTCTTTTTACCATTGTGGACCAACCGGAGGACCGGGAATGATGAACCATAGCTTATTTTAAAGAGGACTATCCCAGCTAAGTCGTACGTAAGTTTATTTTAATAAGATTGGTCAATTTGTTGATTTTTTAATGCATTTTAGGTAGATTTCTGAATGCACTTTTTGGTAGTATGATGTTTCGGTGGTCTTTTTACCATTGTGGACCAACCGGAGGACCGGGAATGATGAACCATAGCTTATTTTAAAGAGGACTATCCCAGCTAAGTCGTACGTAAGTTTATTTTAATAAGATTGGTCAATTTGTTGATTTTTTAATGCATTTTAGGTAGATTTCTGAATGCACTTTTTGGTAGTATGATGTTTCGGTGGTCTTTTTACCATTGTGGACCAACCGGAGGACCGGGAATGATGAACCATAGCTTATTTTAAAGAGGACTATCCCAGCTAAGTCGTACGTAAGTTTATTTTAATAAGATTGGTCAATTTGTTGATTTTTTAATGCATTTTAGGTAGATTTCTGAATGCACTTTTTGGTAGTATGATGTTTCGGTGGTCTTTTTACCATTGTGGACCAACCGGAGGACCGGGAATGATGAACCATAGCTTATTTTAAAGAGGACTATCCCAGCTAAGTCGTACGTAAGTTTATTTTAATAAGATTGGTCAATTTGTTGATTTTTTAATGCATTTTAGGTAGATTTCTGAATGCACTTTTTGGTAGTATGATGTTTCGGTGGTCTTTTTACCATTGTGGACCAACCGGAGGACCGGGAATGATGAACCATAGCTTATTTTAAAGAGGACTATCCCAGCTAAGTCGTACGTAAGTTTATTTTAATAAGATTGGTCAATTTGTTGATTTTTTAATGCATTTTAGGTAGATTTCTGAATGCACTTTTTGGTAGTATGATGTTTCGGTGGTCTTTTTACCATTGTGGACCAACCGGAGGACCGGGAATGATGAACCATAGCTTATTTTAAAGAGGACTATCCCAGCTAAGTCGTACGTAAGTTTATTTTAATAAGATTGGTCAATTTGTTGATTTTTTAATGCATTTTAGGTAGATTTCTGAATGCACTTTTTGGTAGTATGATGTTTCGGTGGTCTTTTTACCATTGTGGACCAACCGGAGGACCGGGAATGATGAACCATAGCTTATTTTAAAGAGGACTATCCCAGCTAAGTCGTACGTAAGTTTATTTTAATAAGATTGGTCAATTTGTTGATTTTTTAATGCATTTTAGGTAGATTTCTGAATGCACTTTTTGGTAGTATGATGTTTCGGTGGTCTTTTTACCATTGTGGACCAACCGGAGGACCGGGAATGATGAACCATAGCTTATTTTAAAGAGGACTATCCCAGCTAAGTCGTACGTAAGTTTATTTTAATAAGATTGGTCAATTTGTTGATTTTTTAATGCATTTTAGGTAGATTTCTGAATGCACTTTTTGGTAGTATGATGTTTCGGTGGTCTTTTTACCATTGTGGACCAACCGGAGGACCGGGAATGATGAACCATAGCTTATTTTAAAGAGGACTATCCCAGCTAAGTCGTACGTAAGTTTATTTTAATAAGATTGGTCAATTTGTTGATTTTTTAATGCATTTTAGGTAGATTTCTGAATGCACTTTTTGGTAGTATGATGTTTCGGTGGTCTTTTTACCATTGTGGACCAACCGGAGGACCGGGAATGATGAACCATAGCTTATTTTAAAGAGGACTATCCCAGCTAAGTCGTACGTAAGTTTATTTTAATAAGATTGGTCAATTTGTTGATTTTTTAATGCATTTTAGGTAGATTTCTGAATGCACTTTTTGGTAGTATGATGTTTCGGTGGTCTTTTTACCATTGTGGACCAACCGGAGGACCGGGAATGATGAACCATAGCTTATTTTAAAGAGGACTATCCCAGCTAAGTCGTACGTAAGTTTATTTTAATAAGATTGGTCAATTTGTTGATTTTTTAATGCATTTTAGGTAGATTTCTGAATGCACTTTTTGGTAGTATGATGTTTCGGTGGTCTTTTTACCATTGTGGACCAACCGGAGGACCGGGAATGATGAACCATAGCTTATTTTAAAGAGGACTATCCCAGCTAAGTCGTACGTAAGTTTATTTTAATAAGATTGGTCAATTTGTTGATTTTTTAATGCATTTTAGGTAGATTTCTGAATGCACTTTTTGGTAGTATGATGTTTCGGTGGTCTTTTTACCATTGTGGACCAACCGGAGGACCGGGAATGATGAACCATAGCTTATTTTAAAGAGGACTATCCCAGCTAAGTCGTACGTAAGTTTATTTTAATAAGATTGGTCAATTTGTTGATTTTTTAATGCATTTTAGGTAGATTTCTGAATGCACTTTTTGGTAGTATGATGTTTCGGTGGTCTTTTTACCATTGTGGACCAACCGGAGGACCGGGAATGATGAACCATAGCTTATTTTAAAGAGGACTATCCCAGCTAAGTCGTACGTAAGTTTATTTTAATAAGATTGGTCAATTTGTTGATTTTTTAATGCATTTTAGGTAGATTTCTGAATGCACTTTTTGGTAGTATGATGTTTCGGTGGTCTTTTTACCATTGTGGACCAACCGGAGGACCGGGAATGATGAACCATAGCTTATTTTAAAGAGGACTATCCCAGCTAAGTCGTACGTAAGTTTATTTTAATAAGATTGGTCAATTTGTTGATTTTTTAATGCATTTTAGGTAGATTTCTGAATGCACTTTTTGGTAGTATGATGTTTCGGTGGTCTTTTTACCATTGTGGACCAACCGGAGGACCGGGAATGATGAACCATAGCTTATTTTAAAGAGGACTATCCCAGCTAAGTCGTACGTAAGTTTATTTTAATAAGATTGGTCAATTTGTTGATTTTTTAATGCATTTTAGGTAGATTTCTGAATGCACTTTTTGGTAGTATGATGTTTCGGTGGTCTTTTTACCATTGTGGACCAACCGGAGGACCGGGAATGATGAACCATAGCTTATTTTAAAGAGGACTATCCCAGCTAAGTCGTACGTAAGTTTATTTTAATAAGATTGGTCAATTTGTTGATTTTTTAATGCATTTTAGGTAGATTTCTGAATGCACTTTTTGGTAGTATGATGTTTCGGTGGTCTTTTTACCATTGTGGACCAACCGGAGGACCGGGAATGATGAACCATAGCTTATTTTAAAGAGGACTATCCCAGCTAAGTCGTACGTAAGTTTATTTTAATAAGATTGGTCAATTTGTTGATTTTTTAATGCATTTTAGGTAGATTTCTGAATGCACTTTTTGGTAGTATGATGTTTCGGTGGTCTTTTTACCATTGTGGACCAACCGGAGGACCGGGAATGATGAACCATAGCTTATTTTAAAGAGGACTATCCCAGCTAAGTCGTACGTAAGTTTATTTTAATAAGATTGGTCAATTTGTTGATTTTTTAATGCATTTTAGGTAGATTTCTGAATGCACTTTTTGGTAGTATGATGTTTCGGTGGTCTTTTTACCATTGTGGACCAACCGGAGGACCGGGAATGATGAACCATAGCTTATTTTAAAGAGGACTATCCCAGCTAAGTCGTACGTAAGTTTATTTTAATAAGATTGGTCAATTTGTTGATTTTTTAATGCATTTTAGGTAGATTTCTGAATGCACTTTTTGGTAGTATGATGTTTCGGTGGTCTTTTTACCATTGTGGACCAACCGGAGGACCGGGAATGATGAACCATAGCTTATTTTAAAGAGGACTATCCCAGCTAAGTCGTACGTAAGTTTATTTTAATAAGATTGGTCAATTTGTTGATTTTTTAATGCATTTTAGGTAGATTTCTGAATGCACTTTTTGGTAGTATGATGTTTCGGTGGTCTTTTTACCATTGTGGACCAACCGGAGGACCGGGAATGATGAACCATAGCTTATTTTAAAGAGGACTATCCCAGCTAAGTCGTACGTAAGTTTATTTTAATAAGATTGGTCAATTTGTTGATTTTTTAATGCATTTTAGGTAGATTTCTGAATGCACTTTTTGGTAGTATGATGTTTCGGTGGTCTTTTTACCATTGTGGACCAACCGGAGGACCGGGAATGATGAACCATAGCTTATTTTAAAGAGGACTATCCCAGCTAAGTCGTACGTAAGTTTATTTTAATAAGATTGGTCAATTTGTTGATTTTTTAATGCATTTTAGGTAGATTTCTGAATGCACTTTTTGGTAGTATGATGTTTCGGTGGTCTTTTTACCATTGTGGACCAACCGGAGGACCGGGAATGATGAACCATAGCTTATTTTAAAGAGGACTATCCCAGCTAAGTCGTACGTAAGTTTATTTTAATAAGATTGGTCAATTTGTTGATTTTTTAATGCATTTTAGGTAGATTTCTGAATGCACTTTTTGGTAGTATGATGTTTCGGTGGTCTTTTTACCATTGTGGACCAACCGGAGGACCGGGAATGATGAACCATAGCTTATTTTAAAGAGGACTATCCCAGCTAAGTCGTACGTAAGTTTATTTTAATAAGATTGGTCAATTTGTTGATTTTTTAATGCATTTTAGGTAGATTTCTGAATGCACTTTTTGGTAGTATGATGTTTCGGTGGTCTTTTTACCATTGTGGACCAACCGGAGGACCGGGAATGATGAACCATAGCTTATTTTAAAGAGGACTATCCCAGCTAAGTCGTACGTAAGTTTATTTTAATAAGATTGGTCAATTTGTTGATTTTTTAATGCATTTTAGGTAGATTTCTGAATGCACTTTTTGGTAGTATGATGTTTCGGTGGTCTTTTTACCATTGTGGACCAACCGGAGGACCGGGAATGATGAACCATAGCTTATTTTAAAGAGGACTATCCCAGCTAAGTCGTACGTAAGTTTATTTTAATAAGATTGGTCAATTTGTTGATTTTTTAATGCATTTTAGGTAGATTTCTGAATGCACTTTTTGGTAGTATGATGTTTCGGTGGTCTTTTTACCATTGTGGACCAACCGGAGGACCGGGAATGATGAACCATAGCTTATTTTAAAGAGGACTATCCCAGCTAAGTCGTACGTAAGTTTATTTTAATAAGATTGGTCAATTTGTTGATTTTTTAATGCATTTTAGGTAGATTTCTGAATGCACTTTTTGGTAGTATGATGTTTCGGTGGTCTTTTTACCATTGTGGACCAACCGGAGGACCGGGAATGATGAACCATAGCTTATTTTAAAGAGGACTATCCCAGCTAAGTCGTACGTAAGTTTATTTTAATAAGATTGGTCAATTTGTTGATTTTTTAATGCATTTTAGGTAGATTTCTGAATGCACTTTTTGGTAGTATGATGTTTCGGTGGTCTTTTTACCATTGTGGACCAACCGGAGGACCGGGAATGATGAACCATAGCTTATTTTAAAGAGGACTATCCCAGCTAAGTCGTACGTAAGTTTATTTTAATAAGATTGGTCAATTTGTTGATTTTTTAATGCATTTTAGGTAGATTTCTGAATGCACTTTTTGGTAGTATGATGTTTCGGTGGTCTTTTTACCATTGTGGACCAACCGGAGGACCGGGAATGATGAACCATAGCTTATTTTAAAGAGGACTATCCCAGCTAAGTCGTACGTAAGTTTATTTTAATAAGATTGGTCAATTTGTTGATTTTTTAATGCATTTTAGGTAGATTTCTGAATGCACTTTTTGGTAGTATGATGTTTCGGTGGTCTTTTTACCATTGTGGACCAACCGGAGGACCGGGAATGATGAACCATAGCTTATTTTAAAGAGGACTATCCCAGCTAAGTCGTACGTAAGTTTATTTTAATAAGATTGGTCAATTTGTTGATTTTTTAATGCATTTTAGGTAGATTTCTGAATGCACTTTTTGGTAGTATGATGTTTCGGTGGTCTTTTTACCATTGTGGACCAACCGGAGGACCGGGAATGATGAACCATAGCTTATTTTAAAGAGGACTATCCCAGCTAAGTCGTACGTAAGTTTATTTTAATAAGATTGGTCAATTTGTTGATTTTTTAATGCATTTTAGGTAGATTTCTGAATGCACTTTTTGGTAGTATGATGTTTCGGTGGTCTTTTTACCATTGTGGACCAACCGGAGGACCGGGAATGATGAACCATAGCTTATTTTAAAGAGGACTATCCCAGCTAAGTCGTACGTAAGTTTATTTTAATAAGATTGGTCAATTTGTTGATTTTTTAATGCATTTTAGGTAGATTTCTGAATGCACTTTTTGGTAGTATGATGTTTCGGTGGTCTTTTTACCATTGTGGACCAACCGGAGGACCGGGAATGATGAACCATAGCTTATTTTAAAGAGGACTATCCCAGCTAAGTCGTACGTAAGTTTATTTTAATAAGATTGGTCAATTTGTTGATTTTTTAATGCATTTTAGGTAGATTTCTGAATGCACTTTTTGGTAGTATGATGTTTCGGTGGTCTTTTTACCATTGTGGACCAACCGGAGGACCGGGAATGATGAACCATAGCTTATTTTAAAGAGGACTATCCCAGCTAAGTCGTACGTAAGTTTATTTTAATAAGATTGGTCAATTTGTTGATTTTTTAATGCATTTTAGGTAGATTTCTGAATGCACTTTTTGGTAGTATGATGTTTCGGTGGTCTTTTTACCATTGTGGACCAACCGGAGGACCGGGAATGATGAACCATAGCTTATTTTAAAGAGGACTATCCCAGCTAAGTCGTACGTAAGTTTATTTTAATAAGATTGGTCAATTTGTTGATTTTTTAATGCATTTTAGGTAGATTTCTGAATGCACTTTTTGGTAGTATGATGTTTCGGTGGTCTTTTTACCATTGTGGACCAACCGGAGGACCGGGAATGATGAACCATAGCTTATTTTAAAGAGGACTATCCCAGCTAAGTCGTACGTAAGTTTATTTTAATAAGATTGGTCAATTTGTTGATTTTTTAATGCATTTTAGGTAGATTTCTGAATGCACTTTTTGGTAGTATGATGTTTCGGTGGTCTTTTTACCATTGTGGACCAACCGGAGGACCGGGAATGATGAACCATAGCTTATTTTAAAGAGGACTATCCCAGCTAAGTCGTACGTAAGTTTATTTTAATAAGATTGGTCAATTTGTTGATTTTTTAATGCATTTTAGGTAGATTTCTGAATGCACTTTTTGGTAGTATGATGTTTCGGTGGTCTTTTTACCATTGTGGACCAACCGGAGGACCGGGAATGATGAACCATAGCTTATTTTAAAGAGGACTATCCCAGCTAAGTCGTACGTAAGTTTATTTTAATAAGATTGGTCAATTTGTTGATTTTTTAATGCATTTTAGGTAGATTTCTGAATGCACTTTTTGGTAGTATGATGTTTCGGTGGTCTTTTTACCATTGTGGACCAACCGGAGGACCGGGAATGATGAACCATAGCTTATTTTAAAGAGGACTATCCCAGCTAAGTCGTACGTAAGTTTATTTTAATAAGATTGGTCAATTTGTTGATTTTTTAATGCATTTTAGGTAGATTTCTGAATGCACTTTTTGGTAGTATGATGTTTCGGTGGTCTTTTTACCATTGTGGACCAACCGGAGGACCGGGAATGATGAACCATAGCTTATTTTAAAGAGGACTATCCCAGCTAAGTCGTACGTAAGTTTATTTTAATAAGATTGGTCAATTTGTTGATTTTTTAATGCATTTTAGGTAGATTTCTGAATGCACTTTTTGGTAGTATGATGTTTCGGTGGTCTTTTTACCATTGTGGACCAACCGGAGGACCGGGAATGATGAACCATAGCTTATTTTAAAGAGGACTATCCCAGCTAAGTCGTACGTAAGTTTATTTTAATAAGATTGGTCAATTTGTTGATTTTTTAATGCATTTTAGGTAGATTTCTGAATGCACTTTTTGGTAGTATGATGTTTCGGTGGTCTTTTTACCATTGTGGACCAACCGGAGGACCGGGAATGATGAACCATAGCTTATTTTAAAGAGGACTATCCCAGCTAAGTCGTACGTAAGTTTATTTTAATAAGATTGGTCAATTTGTTGATTTTTTAATGCATTTTAGGTAGATTTCTGAATGCACTTTTTGGTAGTATGATGTTTCGGTGGTCTTTTTACCATTGTGGACCAACCGGAGGACCGGGAATGATGAACCATAGCTTATTTTAAAGAGGACTATCCCAGCTAAGTCGTACGTAAGTTTATTTTAATAAGATTGGTCAATTTGTTGATTTTTTAATGCATTTTAGGTAGATTTCTGAATGCACTTTTTGGTAGTATGATGTTTCGGTGGTCTTTTTACCATTGTGGACCAACCGGAGGACCGGGAATGATGAACCATAGCTTATTTTAAAGAGGACTATCCCAGCTAAGTCGTACGTAAGTTTATTTTAATAAGATTGGTCAATTTGTTGATTTTTTAATGCATTTTAGGTAGATTTCTGAATGCACTTTTTGGTAGTATGATGTTTCGGTGGTCTTTTTACCATTGTGGACCAACCGGAGGACCGGGAATGATGAACCATAGCTTATTTTAAAGAGGACTATCCCAGCTAAGTCGTACGTAAGTTTATTTTAATAAGATTGGTCAATTTGTTGATTTTTTAATGCATTTTAGGTAGATTTCTGAATGCACTTTTTGGTAGTATGATGTTTCGGTGGTCTTTTTACCATTGTGGACCAACCGGAGGACCGGGAATGATGAACCATAGCTTATTTTAAAGAGGACTATCCCAGCTAAGTCGTACGTAAGTTTATTTTAATAAGATTGGTCAATTTGTTGATTTTTTAATGCATTTTAGGTAGATTTCTGAATGCACTTTTTGGTAGTATGATGTTTCGGTGGTCTTTTTACCATTGTGGACCAACCGGAGGACCGGGAATGATGAACCATAGCTTATTTTAAAGAGGACTATCCCAGCTAAGTCGTACGTAAGTTTATTTTAATAAGATTGGTCAATTTGTTGATTTTTTAATGCATTTTAGGTAGATTTCTGAATGCACATTTTGGTAGTATGATGTTTCGGTGGTCTTTTTACCATTGTGGACCAACCGGAGGACCGGGAATGATGAACCATAGCTTATTTTAAAGAGGACTATCCCAGCTAAGTCGTACGTAAGTTTATTTTAATAAGATTGGTCAATTTGTTGATTTTTAATGCATTTTAGGTAGATTTCTGAATGCTCTTTTGGTAGTGCTATCCCAGCTAAGTCGTACGTAGTTTATTATAAGATTGGTCAATTTGTTGATTTTTTATGATTTTAGGTAGATTTCTGAATCACTTTTGGTAGTATG